>BSBK01003432.1:352500-715000 GCA_027943335.1 Chamaecyparis obtusa | reverse complement strand
CAACCACCACCACCACCACCAAACCCTAATCAGGTGGTCCTATTAGCCTTACAGAACCTCATCGGGGTTATACAGGAGAGGTTGCCTCTAGTTAATCCTCAGCCAGAGCACTAGTTGTCCGGGGGACAAAGATCATAGGTTAGAGAGAGGACTAGGAGTCCTCTAGGAGATCGAGAGGAAGGGCAAGGGGCACATGAGGTAGATTCGGTTCACATGCCAGAGCCACCACCTGGTATTGTTCAGAGGGCACCCCGTGATGCTAGGGATCATATAAGAGATCTCCTATGGTTACAACTACCTTTTTATCATGGCTCTACAAAGGCTACAGATGTTGAGGCATGGCTTTTGAGCTTAGAGAGGTGCTTTGGGTTGCATCAATATGATAACAACATCAAGGGTCGCTTTCCAGTACTCCTTTTGAGAGATGGTGCTTCCACATGGTGGAAACAGGAAGAATATAAGAATAACACCACTATGGCCACCACATCTTGGGAGACCTTCTTAGAAAGGTTCAGAGATAGATACCTATCAGAGCACTATAGACAGAGGTGTATTGATGAGTTCCACAAGCTCCAGTAGAGGGGACTCATAGTGATATAGTATGAGACCCGATTCCTTGAGTTGCTACCCTATGTAGACTACATGGAGGATTAAAAGCTATGAATTAACTATTTCATTAAGGGACTCAATGATTGGATAGAGGGACAGGTTCACATGACCTCACCAAATACCTTTCGTGTGGCCGTAGAAATGGCCTTAGTTGTAGAAGAGATTTGGAGTAGGTCTAGAGACACTCATGATAGGTCTCAGAACTATAACTCTGCATCAAAGTCATAGGGTCACCATAAGAGTCACTAGAAGAATAATAATAGGAATTCCTCAAGGTCTTTTAACAAGAACCCACAATAGAAAACTCAACAAAACCATAAACAGAAGCCACCACAAGGACAAAAGGGCTCTAAGCCCAAATAGTGGCATGCATAGGAACAAAGAAAGGATCAGTGATAGCAGTATATAGATGCACCCCCAGCATGGACTCAACATTCCTCTTGGGGGGGTTTCAGTGGTTCTAGTAGGACTGGTGGTCAGCAGCTCTCTAGGCCACAGGGAGTACAGACTTTCACATAAGGTCCTTGCTATGCATGTGGTGCCATGGGGCACTTAAATTGTGATTATCCATAGGGTTAGATGTCAAGCAATTAGCGTGTGGCAATTTTTGAGCCTACAGTTGGGGACTTTGGAAAGTCTCACAAAGTTTTCACAGTGGTTGATAACTGCCAAGCCGAGCACCAGGCCACTATGATAGAGACTGTAGGTATGATCAGTGGTAGTAATGTTACTATATTGTTTGATTCAGGTGCTACAAATTCTTTTATATCTCCATTTTTTGTGGAGCATTGTGAGCTTGTGGTAGCAAGATAGGAAGTGAGTTGGGAAGTGGAGTTAGCATCAGGGTCTAGAGTGTCAGTCAACTCTTTAGTGTAGGATAGCCAAGTGTAGATTGTTGATTTCATCACTACAGTGGATCTTCATATCACACCTCTTGGTTCTTATGACATAGTGCTTGGCATGGATTGGCTTTATGCCCATAAAGCCAAGTTATATTTTTGAAAGAAGAGGATTGAGTGCCTTGATGATAATGGTACACCTATTGTGATTTGTGGGATTTAGAGAGGCATCTCTCTTCATATGATCTCTACCATGCAGCTTAAGCGGAGCATGTGGAAGGGATGTCAACTTTTTTCCATTACCATCAGTGATAGAGTGGATGAGGAGGAAAGGGAAACATCTCTTGATGATTATCCTATACTTCAGGAATATGCAGATGTGTTTCCTACTGAGCTTCCAGGCATGGCTCCTCGTAGAGTAGTAGATTTCCATATAGATCTTGTTCCAGGAGCTGCTCCAATTTTGAGGGCACTTTACAAGATGACCACTAATGAGCTTAATGAGCTCAAGATTCAGCTAGAGGAACTTTTGGAGAAGGGTCACATTCATCCTAGTGTTTCACCTTGGGGCACACCTGATATCTTCATTAAGAAGAAGGACAGATCCTTACGATGATGTATGGATTACCAACAGCTTAATAAGCTTACCATCAAAAATTAATATCCACTCCCCAGGATTGATGATTTATTTGATTAGCTTAAGGGTGCTAAAGTGTTTTCCAAGATTGATCTTAAGTCAGGTTACCACCAACTACAGATTTTTGACAATGACATTCCTAAGACTACATTCCATACCATTTATGGACATTATGAGTACACAGTTGTACCTTTTGGACTCACTAATGCTCCAACAGATTTCATGAGTCTTATGAATGGGGTATTTCATACATTCCTAGATAAGTTTGTAGTTGTGTTCCTTGATGATATCTTGATCTATTCATGGGATAAAGAGGAGCATGAAGAGCACTTGAGACAAGTTTTGTAGTGTCTTAGAGACAATCAGTTATATGGTAGTTTGTCCAAATGTGCTTTCTATAGGATAGAGATTCATTACCTTGGGCATGTTATTTCAGGAGATGGAATCTTAGTAGATCCATCTAAGATTCGAGCCATCATGGATTGGCCTACACCTACTTTAGTGACTGAGGTCAGGAGCTTTATGGGATTGGTAGGGTATTACAGACATTTTGTAGAGGGATTTTCTAGAATGGCTCATCCCATCACTTCTCTTCATCATAAGGGAAAGAAATTTGAGTGGACTGATAAGTGCAAGAGGGCCTTTCAGGAACTCAAGAAGGAACTTACCAGTGCACCTATTCTAGTAGTGCTTGATACAGTTGTAGATTTTGTGGTTTGCATAGATGATTCCTTAGATGGTTTGGGAGTAGTTCTCATGTAGAATGGGTGAGCTATTGCATATGAGTCTAGGAAACTTAAGACTCATGAGCTCAATTACCCCACTCATGACCTTGAGTTAGCCATAGTGGTACATGCTTTAGTGAGATGGTGGCATTTTCTTTTGGGTCATTGGTTTGAGTTCCATTCAGATCATTAGAGCTTACAATATATCTTCTCTCAGCCGAACCTAAATGCACAACAACATAGGTGGATGGAATTCCTATGTGAGTATGATTTTGATGTCCACTACATCAAGGGGAAGGAGAATGTGGTTGCCAATGCTTTGAGTAGGAGACACCATGGGGCCTATTCTATGATAGCAGGTACTGAGTTGAGGGATCAGATATTACATCATTTACATGAGGATGATTGGTATGTAGAGGTTAGTCAGGTCATTTGGTCTCAGAGTACCCTTGAGGGTAAATATTCAGACTATTCCCTAGATTTAGATGGGCTTTTATGCCATAGAGGACACATCTATGTCCCATCCTCCAGTGACTTGCAGGTATTCATCATGCTAGAGGCTCATAGGGCCCCTTATGTAGCACATCTCAGAGTCAAGAAGATGCATGCAGATCTCAGATAGTTATATCATTGGCCAGGGATGAGATAGAATATAGCTGAGATAGTGGCACGATGTCTGTCAGAGGGTTAAGGCAGAACATCATCACCCTGGTGGTTTGCTTCAGCCTCATGATATACCAGAGTGGAAGTGGGATGTTATTTCCATGGACTTCATCATTGGTATCCCTATGTCATCTTGACGCCATGATGCCATCATGGTGACAGTTGACAAGTTGACCAAAGTAGCCTACTTTTCACCTGTTCAGACCACTTTCATAGCCCTAGCAGTAGCATAGGTCTTCTTGCAGGATATTGTCAGACTTCATGGCATACCCCATAAGATTATTTTAGATTGAGATTCTCTCTTCACATCATCTTTCTGGAGAGGATTACAGACAGCTTTGGGCACTAAGCTCAATTTTAGCACTGCTTATCACCTAGATACCGATGGTTAGATAGAGAGGGTAAATCAAGTATTGGAGGATATGCTTCACATGTATGTCATGGATCATCAGACTAGGTGGGACAAGTATCTTCATTTGGTGGATTTTTCCTACAAGAATGGGCATCACACTTCTTTAGGTATGTCTCCCTATCAGGCATTATATGGCAGACCATGCAGGACACCTTTGAGTTGGGACCATATTGAGGATAGAGTTGCTTTAGGTCCTGAGTTAGTGCAAGAGTTAGAGCAGCAAGTGACATTGATCAGATAGTGTCTGAAGGAGGTACAAGATAGGTAGAAGAAGTATGCAAATGCCATGATGGAAGACCATAGTTATCAGGTTGGAGATAGGGTATTTCTAAGAGTGTGACCTCATAAGAGTCCAATCTAATTTGGGAAGGGCTCTAAGCTTGCACCTAGATTTTTTGGCCCTTTTGAGATACTTGAGCGGATAGGTCCTATCGCCTATCATCTTGCTTTGCCACCGAGCCTGTCACTCATCCATGATGTTTTTCATGTGTCAATATTGAGAAAGTATATTTTTTATGAGACTCATATCATAGATTGGGATGCCTTACAGGTGGAGTCAGATGGTCAGTTGGCTTTGGAGCCAATCTGCATTTTGGCTCGCCGGACACTAGCACTTCGAGGCCGAGAGCTGGACCAGGTTAGGGTCCAGTGGGATTGCTATGATGAGGTTACGACATCATGGGAGGATGCAGCATAGATGAGAGCATAGTATCCCCATATTTTTGATGAACTCTAGGAGGAAGTTCATGCCTAGGGGGGGAGGATGTGAGGCCTCACCCTGAGCCTATCATAGTCATTCTGTTCTACATATGAGATAGACATACTTTATGATTATATTTTGATGTTTATGGATTTTACCGATACTCTATATTGTGCTTTTATCACTTTAGTAGTTTGATGAATATTACATTATGATTTGGATGATGATTATTGAGACAACAGTGGAAACTTACATGTGTGTTTTTAATTCTATTTTATGATTGATTATGGTAATGAAGTTTAATTGCAAATCAAATCTTATATGTATGCAATGTTTATGTTTCAAGTTTAATTTAGTGATGAATTAAATATATTCATGATGAGATTTTTGTTACTTATAAATGAATGATTATGCCTTGTGAAAACTTTGATTTAATTATGATTGATTGCTTGAGAATTATTTGATTATTAATGTTATAAAATTACATGTTATATTTCCTTGGACTACTGATATTGGACTTGAGTGTGCAGGGAAATAGGCCATGCTAAATTTAAGGAATCATCACAAAGACTAATGTTAAATCTGTTTGAACCAAGCTTGCTTCTAGTGAGAAGCTAGTAACCTCATTGTAATGTATTTATTTTGTAAAAGTATGATGCATGGATATGTTTGATTTATTTATTAATTGTAATGTGTTTTTGTGTGAATGCCACATGGCTTGTGACATGTCTCTTTTTGTTTGTGTCAATTGACACATGTGTTTGTGCTTGTGGCCATGACATGTCCACTTGGGGATTGGTTGAACACCAACCTAGGAAGGTACCTTGAGGATCCCCATGAGAAATCTCTTGGTTAGGGAGCTTGGGGAATAGTCTTATCTTTGAATTTCGAATTTGAGTTTCTTATGGGTTTGTGGGAGGCCTAAAAGGTGTCTAGGGAAGAGTTTAGGCCATTTTTAGTTTCCACACTTGATATACCATAGGGTAAGGGTCATTTTTCACCATAGGATAACCCTTGGTTGACCAAATGACCCATCCAAAATTTGGTTTACCGAGATGGACGAAAATCAACTTTTGGGACCAAGTTTTGGAAAGAACACCACCCACTAAAAAGGTAGTCCTTATCCCACCTTTTTAGCTTACCTTTGTAAGAGACCAAATTTAGAAACCTTGTAAGGGTCTTAGGGAAGACCACCCAATAGGAATGAAATCTTATCCATAGGGGTTTGTGTGGAGGCCTTTTTAGAGGGGACTCTTCTTTTGGAAGAGTTTGACACCCACTCTCTAGTTTTGGAGACTCAGCGAGTTTGGAGAACTTTGGATAGTGGAAAGCTCTTCATCAACTATCTTCCATTAGCTTGGATCAAGGTTGGTGGCTTCCTTCACTTTTTTGTTTTAGTTTTTCATGCTAAGAGGATGAGCTTTCTTCAATGTTATTTTCCTGTATGCAAATGTAGATATTATTCCTCTTGTATTTGTATGTGTTGTGAGCTTGATGTTATTGTAATTATGGAGGATTTGTGATTCTTTAGTTGTTGTAGTTTTATGTTTTCTTATGTTGTGAAAATGTATTTTTTGTAGATGTTATGAAAATCATGAGCTTGTTGTTGAGCATGATTTCATGTATTGTAAATGTGTAGTTTCATTGTTGTTTCTTGGATTTTTCTTTTATGTCTTGCAATGTTTTGTTGAGGGAGTTCTCAAGGACATACTCACCCTTGGGAGGGAAGAGTAGCCTTGAGGGTGAAGAGATTGTTGGGACATTCAAGAGTGTAGAGTCTCTCCTTGGATAAGAGAGGGATGTAACATGGATGTATGGGCTCCATGTAGCCATCTCTATTTTATGTTTTGTATTTTGGGGGTCATAAGGAGTTGTAGAGATTGTGTTTGTGGGGAGAGATATTTGATGAGGAAGCCAAGTGATGTCTTTTCTCTCATCAAGAGATGAGCTTTCTCCTCTTGGATTTGGTTCCACCTTCACCCTATTTGAGTCATGTTGTGACTCTTTGTGATAACCTTGGAAGGGAGATTTCTTGTGATTTATGTTTTATGTTGTTGAGTTTGTAGATTTGCATGAGTGTTCTCCTTGTCTTTATGATGGTTCCCCTAGCTCAAGTGTGGCTTCATAGAAGCCTAGGTTGGGAGGTGAGCACTCCTTGGCCTATGTATTTTGTATTGCAGGATTTTGGAGCCATTGAAGATTTCATGAAGAAGTTGTACTCTTGAAGAGTTGATGTTATTTTTATATTTGAGTTGGATCACTCTTGTGTTTCAATATTGTTGTTATTGTAAGGGAGTTTTGTGAACCCCTTGAGTTCATTGTATATTTGTAATGGAGTCATCACTCCAAGCCTTGTATTTGTATCATAGATTGTGGCATCAAGTTTTGTGATTATATCAAGTGGTGTTGTATCAAGTTGAAGAAATGAATAACTTTCCTTTGATAAATTTATGGTTATATGAAAATATAGTATATTGTTCAAGGAGGTTTTGTGTACTCATGTTTTTTACAATGAGAGATATACAATGTATTTGTTTCAAAATGAGATTGTATTAATGATTATTAGTTTTCCTTGAGTTCTTTGAAATGGTCATTGAGAAATATTAATGTTAGTATTGTTGTTAATGTATTATGAATAATGTAAGGAAAAGATTACAAAATTTTGTTGTAGAAATCTCTTTAGTAATTTTAAGCATTAGTATGTGAACTAGTAATTCATGTTCATGATCCAGTATTGAAATAAGGAAGCTTACAATTTCAGAGTGTAATTGTTACTTTTGAAAAAAATTTATGTTACAAACATAGTTGAATTTATGGTTGAAGGAATAAATTCCAATCATCCTATGCATACAAAAAGAACTAGAATAAATCTAATATACTCCCAAGCACTTAGTGAAAGAAACAAAAATAAAAAGAGTGAAGAAATGAGTTGAAACAAAACAAGTGAAAAAAAAATCAAGCCCAAAAGCAAAAAGTTGAAAAAAGAGACCTACAGGTCTCTAGAAAATGTATGGGAAAAATTTCTCATACATTTCCCACTACACAGTCAATAAAAAAACATTATTTTTCTACCACTTGTATTTGTAAAGAAAATAATAGGCTTATTCCTATTTGATCTATGAAGCCTAGTCAGAGGATGGGACCCACTTGGGTTCCCACCCCAAAAGACTCAAAAAAATAAATGATAAAATTTAAGTTTTGTTAAAAAATATATATATATATAATAAAATTATATATATATATATATATATATATATATGTGTGTGTGTGTGTGTGTGTGTGTGTAATAAAATAGAAATCAAAATAAATTTATTTTAATACCCAACATGGGTAACTTTAAAAAAAAGTGTTTGTAAAAAAAAAAATTATAAAAATTTGGTTGGGGGGGACCCAAGGGCCCCACCTCCCTTGGGCCCCATCCCGTCTGGCGGGCTTTGACCTGCGCACTGCCATGCGCAGGAAGTACCTACCACGACAGGGTACTCCCTATGCGCGATACTGCAGAGGGTCCCGCACTAGTCCCATCGCAGGGACTTTAAAAAGGAAGACCGTTCTTTTAATTTTTTTTTTAAATTTTGTTTATCAATTAATTTTAATAAACAATACAATTTTAATTAATATGTAATATAAATTATTAAATAATATTATTAATATATATTACGTATTAATTAATATTTTTATTTATTCATACTAATAAATATAGTAATATATATAATATATAAATTAATTAATATATATTATTAATTAATTTATATATTATTTATTAATTGAATTATTATATTTAATTTTTCTTTTATTTAATTTCTATAATTAAATTAATAGATAATATGTAATTAATTAATATAATATTAATATTTTGTTAATTAAATTATATATTATTTATTAATTTAATTACTATAATTTTTATACGATAATAAATCTTATGGAGAATATCGGTTTAATACCTTGCTATGAAATCGATATTTCTTTTGTCGTTAACTGATTAATATAACCTATATATATCTGTGACATTTGGAATATTGGGAGGCATGTCAGGTCTGACAGTAGGTACATTTTGGGTGAGTTAACTCTCTCCCAATTAAGTATTCTTTGCAATGATTGAATATTCCCTATAATTGTAAATTTAATTAAGACCTTAGCCTTGTGAATTATTGAGGTTTGTTGGACCTTATTCTTCTTTTAAGTTCTTCACCTTGATGAAGACAACTCTGTGAAAACCTAGTAGACATCACCAAATGTAAATCAAGATCCGCACATTCTAACCCATTAAGAACTTTGGTTATGCAACTCTTTAGTGGCCATTTGGATTAAAGGTTTCCTTTCATTCCTTCTATTAATGCTAATGCAACCTAGAGTAGAAATTTTGTATTGTAGGTGCTCATAGAATTGTTAGATAGCCTATCAAACCTTAAACTTATTAACTTTCAAAAAAAAGTTGGAGTGTTTTTAGAGTGAAATTTTATGGGCATGACATAGTCACTCTTTGTAGCATAGCCTCCATATTAGGTAGACAATAGTTATCCTTTAATGAGCTGATGTTCAAATTTTTGAAATCCACACAAAGTCTGATGTCACCATTCTTCTTCCTAACAAGGACCAAATTTGACACCCAAGAAGAATGCCTAATGGGCTTGATAATTTCAGCATCTCTTAACTTCATCAATTCTTCCTGCATTTTAGGTGCCAAAGTAGGATTTATAGGCCTTTGTTTTTGCCTAAAGGGTTTGGTATCTTCTTTCAAAGAAATGACATGTTGGAACAAGTCTTCTCTATAAACCTTTAGGTCATCATATGACCATGCAAAAACATGCCTAAATTTTCTCAATAACTCAATCAAGGACTTCCTCACCTTATGAGACATTTCTTTACCAATGTAAACCTTCTTAGGTGCTTCTTGTGTTCCAAGATTTATCTCTTCCAAATTCATATGATCTTCCTTCTTAGTACCTATCTAACTCTATCGTGGTTAACAAACACATTTTCTAGAACAAGTCCCTTGGGAACCTTGTTAGTTTTAACCTGCAGGACTTCATTACCAAGGACAACTTCCTTTCCTTCTGTAATCTCAACTAAGGCTGAACAATCTAACTCCTGACCATGGTATTGGTCTTCACAATTCATAAATCTCAAGATATCCTGGTCATCTTCAAAAAATTTCTAGTTCTCAACATTGTCTGGAATACTAGGCCTAGTCTGAATTTCAACTTTAGAGAGGCCAGAAAAAGTAATATCACCAGGATTAATTGCTATATTGGCTAACAAATCAGCCATCTTGTTATTACTTCTATCCTTCCATGCAATATTGAAGGCATCAAAACACTCAATCAAATCTCATACAGCATTTCTATATTGTTTTATCCTTTTGTTCTTGGAAGCATATACTGATCTTATTTGGGACACCACTAATTTAGAATCCCCAACAACCTTTATACACCTAATTCCATGCTTGTGTGCCAATCTCAATCCTAGCAATAATGCTTCATACTCTGCTATATTATTGGTACAAGAGAAATTCAATGTGAAAGAAAACTTGTAAGTGCTCCCACTAGGAGATATGAGTAAAATACTTGCTCCTACACCATCTTTGCAGCTAGCACCATCAAAGTACATCACCCACAAATCACCCTTCACAAAATTAGAACCTATCTCTTCAGAAATACATGGAAATATAGGCTCCTTTCAAGTAAAGTGACCTCAGCTTTGAAAGCATTGACACCAGTATCTACAAAGCAGGTAACCTCATTATCAATATTCTTTTCAATCATATAGGTCACCCTTGGTTCCCTTTCAATCTTAATGGACTGGCCATCAAGATTGAAAGTTGTAAAAGACAAGTCACACTACAAACTTCCACCCATGGAAGCACTCCATTTCCTAGATAATAGCATACCATAATGGGGTGGAATGTCTACTACCAAGACACTCATAGTCAGTTCTTTCTCTCGATAGGATGCCAATCTGTATGGCATTGCATTTATAGTCCCAATGACTGATACTTCTCTCTGATCCATTGCACAATATTTGCCTTGATTTGTATCAACTTTGAGGCCTAACTTTTCCATAATTTTGAAAGGCATGATAGTATTGGAAGCACCTGAATCAATCATACAATTTCTTAATTTCATCCCATTCACAATGATACTCAAAATGAATGGGTCTATGTTTTCAAGGCTAGCATTGACAAAATTATCCAAATATATAGGTGGAATGTGAGATACCAATCCTTGGACCTCCACCTCTTTCAAAACTTTATCCTAAGGTTCATTGCATGCAACATCATTATCATGAACATTATCTACCCATGCAAGAGCCCTATCCTTATGTTCAGGGATCCTCAACAATTATGACAATGGAACCTTGACAGTTATCTGAGACAACACAGCTAACATATCAATAGAAGCAGAGGGAGGAATCTCAATCTTCATTGCTTTAGTGTCCTTTTGTTTATCTGATATATTAGTTGTAGCTGTGACCTTTACCTTTTCAGCTTTAGCCATTGTGTCAACTGGCTTCTCTATTTCATTAGAAATTTTTTCAACTCCAACTCCCCTAGGTTCCCATTTCTTACCTTTTACATTCTTAAATCTTGCCATATGATCATTTTTTGACTTATTCTCACTAGGTTCTCTAGAGTTGGTGTTCTTTGTAAACATTTCTGCATCTTTTCCATTAGTACCATTTGTTGTCATACTCCTATTTTGCACTTGAGCTACCATTTCTATAGTGATCCTAGCCATTTCTTCTTTTGAAGGTTTTCTTAGGTTCATTGGCTCTGAGGAGGAATTCATGTTACATATCTTTTCATCAATGTCATCATTATCAGAAAAACCTCCTGATGGAAAAGTGCCTTTTTGTGTCTTTTTACGTACACATTTGCTTCTTCATCAGCATCAGAATCATCTTCATGACCCAAATATGAAGTTTCCATATTTCACCCAATATCATCATGAGTTTCTTCTTGATCTAGCTCTTCAGTTCTACCATCTTGGTATGCTGACATGGATTGTGTAACCACACAATGCTCTGTAGAATGAGGGGATTGACATGCTATACACCATGGTGTCTCCTCTATGACATTTACAGAAGCCTTGTGTAAAGGATCAGGGACAAACCTATCATTGTCTCCTCTTGCAGTAGGGATAATAGGCTTACCATCCTTCCATTGGGAGTTGTAGGGATAATTCTGCAATCTATTCTACCTATTGAAATTATTGTTGAATTGAGGCTTTTCATTGGTAGGAGCATTATTGTTCCTATTAGTAGGTGTTTTCAAGTCTTTCAATGCATTCAACACCTTATCCAATTTTTCTTCCTCTTGTTTCTTATTTCCAACATTTCTTTCAGTATCCCTTTTATGTTTTTTTATCTCCAAACAACTTTGGATCATCTCTTTTACCACCCAATTTTCCTAAAATTTTCATATTGTTTTCAATATTGACAGCAATCCTAAAAGCATCTCTGAGAGTTCTTGGTTCTTTGTCTCTCAACAAGTATCCTATCTTTCCATCAAAGGCATTGAAGTATGTGGTCAAACAAACATTATCATCTAGCCTCATGACTTGAAATAGCTTATGCATACCCTTCTGAAATCTCATATTGAACTCAACTACAGATTCATTCTAATTTTTCCTTATAGTATTGAACTCATTCAACATGAAACTAGCATTAGGCCTATCACCATATTGTTCTTTGAAACACTTCTCAAAAGAATCCCAGGTATCAATACATCGATCAGGGAGTCTCTTAAACCAATCTCTAGCACCCTCCACCAAAGATTGGACAAATAATTTCATGACTACATCCTCATGCTCTACCTCATAATCATTTAGCATATCAACAAATAAACTAAGATATTCCTCACAACTAATGAAATTGTTACCAGAAAACTTAGGTACCTTATCTCTTATATTAGTTGGAAAAGCATTCGGGTAGCCTGGTATTCCATCAAAACTAATCTGCCTATAGCCTTCTAATTGCATAGGTCTTCTTTGAAAATTTGAACTAGTGTTCAGCTTAGGGTCAATGTTTACATTTACATTTCCATCTACTTGTGCATTTGACTATTGTTTAGGATCAACATTTATCTTGGCATATGAAGAAGGAAGTGGATTACTAGTAGTAGCATTACCAAGTGGAACAACATTAGAAGTTGTAGATGGCATACCTAGTTCATCAATAGTGGATGGTACAAAAGTACTTTCTGATGAAGCCCTCAAGAATTGGATCTTTCTTCTTTTTTCTGCAATGGAGGCTTCAATTTCAGCCTTCTCTAATTCTCTTGCTAGGTCTTCATCCTCTTTCCTTTTCCTTTCTATCTCTGTATCCTTATTTGGAATGGGTGTTGGGACCTTTTGTATTGTCAATGGTTTGCTTGTCTAGTGTCCTACCATCTTTTTCTTTCCTTTCTCTCCAATAGCAACAGCAAGCTTGGTGATCTCATGCCCATCTTTATCTCTAGGGAGAGAAACATAACTTTGAACCTGTCTAATCACAAGGCCCTCTTTATCAAAGTCATGGTCTTGCAGTGAGCATTCCTGCTCACTTCTCAAAGCATCAAGATCATGAAAGACATCATGCTACAAAATCTTAGGACCAGAAGCAAGCATCTTGTTTCTCTCCTTCAACTCATTAATCTTTCTAAGAAGAGGCTCTCTTTCTATCAGAGCATTCACTTTCTTAGCTTCTCTCTCCTTTTGTAACCTCTTATGTATGGCATCCTACTCTACCAACTATAACCTTAGTGCCCTCAAATCATCTAGGTCTATCATAATATCATCAGAACATGATGACACATCCATATTAGTGAGATTTTGATATGGGAAATGGACCTATCTTGGCCTCATGGGTGGCCTTCTGAACATATCCTCATCGGGATCTAAATTTGGTCCAAAACCCCTTTCTCTAGCTTGTTCATCTTGACCTGCAGGTAATGAACCCTTATCTTGAAATACTGCCTCTAGGGTATCATAAAATTTGTCTTTAGAGTGACCACTATCTAATTTAGAACTTTTGTATTGTGAATCTTCCTCATCAGAGGATGCATGTGGTGCTCTATTTATATTATTTCTTTATTCTTTGATAGGATCACTAGTAGACTCTCCATCTCTTCTGATCCAACTCTTCTTTTCCTATCTAGGTAACTGTTCCAGAGTAACCTCCATATTTTTCTTGAAAAAGGACCTAGTATTCCTCCATTTTTCCATGATGTACAGTCTAAAGCACTGGTTTTAATCCTTTTGAGTCACCACCCACCAAAGTGGGAAATTTTTGAAAATCTTAAAGAAGAAAACTGAATACAATAGGAAAATACAAGATTCCACTTAATAACTTTATTCTCTAGACTCTCCCCTGCAGAGTCACCATTTTGTTGGTGACTCAGATGGGCAAATCAATCTAGTTAGTATAATATTAAATTTTTTTGACTCAACTAGAGATCCTAATAGACGTACTTCTTCATTGTTGTTCCCTAGTAGAGTCACCATTTTGTTGGTTGTCTTTTCTTTCTACTTGTAGGTTTACACTATGATTGACAAACTAATGTCACTGACTCTATCATCACTCCAAAGTCTGCAAGGAAAAGGGCCAATTAACAAGGATCAGCAAAGATCCTCCTACACTTTGAGCTTAGATGCTCAAGTAGGTGTACCTTTGATTCACTTCTTGAAAGGAATCACTAAATATTAATCATTTATATCATTTACAAACTAGTTTTAAAGATTTTATCATATATATGTGTGATTGATGATGATGAACTGCTTCTAGAGAATGGATCAGTGCCTTAACCTAGGGCATAGAGTCACCCAATAACATATATCAACTTAAGATCCTAACTCAAACACTCTTGAACTTAGAATAAGTGCTTTTCCTTTTATCCCTCTCACTCCCAAACCTGATCATCAAATTGCTATCCAATCATGAATTCACTGAAACTACCATAAAGACTTTAATCCTAACTTTGTTAGGAACTCAAAGATAATCCCATAGTACTCTTTGTTTACCATATGATAACTCACTTTGTGACATTAACATATATGAGTCCAAGATCAAAACATAAATTTGAGATTGGAATTCAAGTATGCTCTCATTAAAATCTGTAGAATCTATACATTACCAAGACAACAAAATGCTAGGAAGCAGACCCAAAATCCAGGCTCTCCTTCTTCATTCTTTTACATTGATTTTCAATATAACATCAACAACAACATAACCAACCCCCACAAAAATAAAAACTTCTGCAATATATACCACTAGTCACCTTGGAATCCCAAAAAATTAGGATGCAACTAGCTACGAGTGACTATGGCAAGGGTTAGGGTTTTCACCCACCAAACCAACTGGATTCAATCAGAATTTATTACATCAAAGAAAACCAAGCAACCTAGAGCAAACAAATCCTAGAATGATCTTCCTTTATGAGAAATCTCTAAGAACAGTGTACCAAAGATCATGAATTCACCAAGTTAATCAGTCTGATCAGCCACTTGTAACATGCCCTGAGAAACTCTTTACCCATTCCTTCACAATATAGTCCCTGCAATCAATCATCAAACCTTTTGGACCACACTGCATCAGTTGGCAAAATCAATCTACCAAATCCAACCACCTAAGCATTAAAAACCAGTCCTTCTGTCTCTAAAAAACCTTTAAAATTTGAAATTTTGGAAGAAATGGCTAATCAAACAAATTTAAAATGTGACAGTTGATTTTACTTCTTCCCGGCAGATCGGGCGGTCCTCATAAACCTATATAATAGTCACAGGCCATTGAAAAGTCTTTTTCCACATCAATACCCTGTAGCCAATGAGAAATGAGCATCTCAGCATCCTATGACATGTGGATTTACCACATACAAGCCTTTTAAATTGCACAGTAGTCACATGATCACATGGCTTGGAAAGATTCCATGTGATCAAGTGCAACCATAGATTTTGCACTGTCATTCCTCTTTAAAAAATTTGGGCCCACTGACATGTTCACTACACCATCTAGCTCAGACAATGAAACATGAATACCTCAGTACTACGTAGCACATCGGACCCACTAAGCACTTCATTCCCTAAAGAGAATCAGACAGCTGTCGTTATATAGCTAAATTAAAAATCATGCATCTTATATCAAAGGTATGATGATGACCACCATATCTCATTAATACTTAACCATCCAAGAAGGCTAGGCCTACTGACACCATCCCTATCATTGTTCACAATGACCAATAAGAAATGAGCATGTCAGCACCCACTGGCAGGGAGGTCCCACCGATATCCCTTATTGTCTAATACCAAATCAATGGCTGTCACATGATCTCATGGATTGGAAAGATTGCATGTGATCATATGCCAGCTATAGATCTTCTTTCAAAGGAATGTAGGGCCCTACTGACAAATTCCAACTCACCATCTAACTTGACCAATGAAAAGCTATGATTTATGCACACCTAGCAGTGGACCCACTGAGAAGCATCAAATCACCTGGAAGATCAGATGGCTATCTTATGAGCGCATAGCCTAGAAAGATTCTATGCAAACATGAGACAACCATTGATCTTGAATCTCCTAAAGATGTCATTAAAACTTGGCCCCACCCTACCCGATAAGCCACTTCGTCAAATCAAAAACTGCCACATTGAAATACCTATCGGCGGTCCCACTTTCAGTCTATCTGAACACATGGAAGATCGGATGGCTAGCGCATGATCTCAAAGGCCACTAAGATTTCATGAGATCATTTTCCCACCATAGGATTAAAAAGAGACTGAGATACTAGGCCCACCATCATGTGAATTAGCAACTAAAGAAAAGACACAAACCCTTAGCAGAGTCATAGAATGTATGGGGTTTAACCACCAAGAACAGGAGATCTCACGACCAAAGAAGTCACAAAATCATTGAATGCCAAATGTAACTACCGAAATCTAGCAACTGAAAGAAAAAATAACCATGTCCACCAGGTCACCAGATGTTAGGAGCTAAGCCGCCAAGAATAAGAGAATACACGAACACTGTAATCACCCAATCACTAGATAAGATGTAACCTGCCGATTTTATCCTGAGATTACCCGACTACAGGAAAAAAAACAACCACCTACCAAGGAAAAAGAACATGCTAGATGGAGGCCTAAGTGACTTGAAAAAGTAATGAAGAATTAGAACAGGGCCAGGATAGATTAGGGTTCTTCCTACAATGGCTAGAATTTTGAAATAAATACCTAGGGTTTCAAGCTAGAGGCAAGGAAAACACTGCAGGGACTAGAGAGAAAAACATAGCCATGAAATTTTTTGTAGGTGCTAATAGTATGATAGCCTCATGGTGAGGTTCTACAATCTTTATTGGTAGTCAGCCAAGCTCTCACCTCCCTTTTACTTGGAATTGCATAGGTCTAGCAAGGCAAGCTCATTCTCCACATTGTGCTCATACTCTGCCACAAATTTATTTTAAAGCAGCAAATGTGGTGATTGAGTCATATGGTATTTTGTAGAGCCACTCAATGGTGGTCCCTCCCAAAATCTTGGAGAAAAATGCACATTAAAAAGTTATCGACGTAGGATAACTCTTGAGAAGCCATGTAGAATTATTTAACGTGTCTAATAGGATCTCCCTTCCCCTGATATTTATAGAAATTGGGAGTTTCAAAGTGTTTGGGGAAGGGGATCATTGTGATGGATCTGTCAAAAAGGTATGGATAGACCTCTTTGAACTTGAATGTCTTGCTCTCATTTCCATCTTTGAGTTCTTTTAGAGTACTCTTCATCTCTTCCCATTTTGAGTTGATAGGTGTTGGAGTGGGTACTCCCATTGGGAAGGGATCAGATGGTGTGGGTGATTATAGAGGGATGTGTGGAGGGTATTGTAGGACCTGATAGGGAGATTTCCCTACCATGTAGGTAATTTGGAATGGGTTTTGAAGATCCTATTGGGAAACATATTTTTGTTGGAATGTTGGTGCATGCTACTATGTGGGGTATGGCATTACTTGTTACTGGGGAATGAGGGGATTTTTTTGTTGTGCTGGGAAATGTGACTGTTGTGTAGGGATATTTTTAGTGGTGATTCTTCCCCAATTGGTGAATATGTCTCATCAGGCCAATAGAAATTGGTGAAAAAATGCATAGTATAGAGGTTGGCCGGTTCGCCCAAATTTTATAAAAGATATGTATATTGGTCGGCTTGTTCACCAATATTTGTATGTAATTTCACTATAGTAGTCAGGTTGTTCACCCATTTTTCTATACTATATTTTACTATTATTCACCATGGATTAAGGAAGGGTGTATTTATCAAGGATCACCATTTGCCAAAGGCCCATTGTCCCAAGTGAAAGTTTTATTTGTACTAGGACCCAATTCGCCATGTATTATACATAATCATTTCCTAAATTCCTGTCCTATTCGCCTAGTCAATTACTTGAGATTATGTGGGGTTCTCCAAATATTAGTTTTTATCATATGCAATAGTCAGCCCCTTCACCAAAATTTGAAATAAGCATTTGTATATAAGGATAGTTTCAAGAGATATAGTACGACAAAAATTTAGTTGATTTTGAGCTCACAATTGCAATCGGTAGCAAACCGGAATGAGTCTATAGTATCTTATATAAGTAAAATTTTATTGCAGCCTTAATTTGTTAGAGATGTCACTGTCAAATTTAAATAGGAAGAGGACTATTGAAGTTGGAGAAGTCCAAGAGAGGCCAATGAAATGCAAAAATATATCTTCATACTTTGGCGGGGGTAGACACAATGATGTTGGTCAAAGTGAGGAAGGTATATCATTAGAGGAACTTGTAAAACTTCAAGGTTCTCAACCTACACAAGAGTCTATTTGAAAAATTGGGGAACCTAATAAATCTAGTGATGAAGTTGTGGAACTTGATATCTTTGATGAAGATGACCTTGAAGAAGAATTTCAAGTAAATAACCAGTACTAGGATGATTCAATCAACTTCTGTGATGATGATGGTTCAATTAATAGTAACACTAAAGGGAGAAGGGTTTGGGGTGTCTTGGCTTCTATTTTGGTTGTATTGTTGTATCTTTGGAACTCTTATAGTTTTATCTTAAGTTCTAGTTTTGTAAAGGGTTTTGGGGCCCCTTCAAAACCTGTTGTTACCTTAATCAAAAACACTAAAGGGAGAGGAAAATCAAAAGAAAAATTTGATCGTCAATGAGAGATGTCTAGTAGATTTAAATTTGATTGGGTGAAAAAGTATCCATTCTTTGAACCCATGGACAATCCAATTGTAGGTGACCCACCAATAGAATGTAGATGTACAATTTTTAGTTGGAAGTATAAAAAGGAAAAGTGGTTGTAGCTTAAACTAGACACCATAGAGAAACATATTGGTAAATTTTACGAAATTGAAACTGTAGATGGAAAGAAAATAAAAGTGACCTAAGATATAAAACAAAGGAGCAATGTCAACATAGAAGGAATGTTGAGGAATATTATTTGTCTCAAAAATTTAAGATGAAGCTTGGTGAAGTTCAAGGTTCTATTAATGCTATTTTTGCAAAAGCAAGTGAAGTAGAAGAATGTGGAAAACTTGTTCAATTAAGTAATGTTTTCCATATTTTGAGTAGAGGTCATCCAATGATAGACTATCCAGAAATGAGTGGTTTGTTACACTTTCTGAAAGTTCCTAACTATCTTATCACTCATTGGTCAATAAATAGTGGATGGGAATGGGCAATTTGTATTTCCCAGGTTGAAATAGAGGATGTACAAAGAAAAATAATAGAGTCAACATTTATTGCATTATCCTTAGATGAAATTACAAAAATAGATAATATGTCATGGGTATGCATGTATGTTTATATTGTACAAAATAATTCCCACCAACCACATCTACTAACTGTTGCAAAATTGAGGGACAATGCAACATCAAAAACTTTATTTCAATTAGTAAAGAGCCATTTAATTGAATATGGAGCTATGGATGAATTGAAAATAGAAAAGAATTTGATTTGTGTTGGAGGGGATGGACGTTCAGTAATGCAATGTCATAGGAATGGTCTTTGCACAAAGATGCAGGCTTCTTGTTCACTACATGTTGTTGGCATTCATTGTATGACCCACGAGATGAATCTTGTTTTTAGAGTTGTGAAGAAATTTCCTTTAGTAAATAAGATTGAATATTTAGTAAGAGAGTTGTACTCATATTTTTTTCAAATTCCCAAACATTTTAGGGAATTTCAACACTTTGTTGATGGAATTACCAATGGAAATAAGCTTCTTAAAGATGTTGATACCAGATGGATCTCTTTGGATGGACCAGTGCATTGAGTTTTTTTTTAATATCAATATTTGATTGGACTTATGTATGAAAATCATGACAATGCAGAACATCAAAGATGTGGTGACCTGCTTCAGAGGTTAAGCAATATAGAGACACTTTTGACTTTAGCATCTCTTCTTTCCATGCTAGAAGAAATGACGTTGATTATGAAAAAAGCCTAGCAAAGAGCCATGTAAATTGCATAATATGCTTAGTTGCGTATAATTTCATGCATGGCCCTCGATAATCTCTATAGAAATGACCCAAAATTATGCGATGAAAAATTTGATCACTAGTGGAAATTAAAAGATTTGGACAATCCTAATAATTATTTAAAGATGGTTGAAAATAGATAATTATGTTTCTGTGTAAGGGGATTTTAGATACCAATGTACTATAGTGCCCCAAAGAAGAGAGCTACAAGAGTTACAAGGGAAGTGTTTTCCAAGATCATCGAGTCTATAGTAGCTCATGCCAGGGACATATCCTATAAGGTTTCCTCTGAAATAAGATATCGATTCCCATATGAAAAACTGCTTGAGGCCATGGCAATTATGTTTCCTCAATATTGGTGCTTAAACTGTAAGGAAGATTATTGTAATATGTTGTTGACTTTGATAAAGGAATTTTTCAAATCTGCAAAATTTCATTACAATTCAATGATGCCCGTATCTATTAACAATTCTTATAATCAAAATAAAAAAAAAGCACTTGGAATTTCTTAAAACATTTTCATATATTTTTTTAAACATACATGATTACAATGTACATTGCAAAAACCCTGGTAAGCTACTAGCACCAGAGGGAGGAACACTAGAGTCTAGGTAGACTCAAGGACTATTTGTCTCCCTTCCTTCTATGTGGAACTTTGAAGAGAGGATAATCTTGGATAATTCTTCTAGCCATCAATAATCCTCAGTTTCCTCTAGTAGGTGCCACTTCCAGAGGAAATCCCTCCCAATCTATGCCCACTTCTCATGACGTGTGAGCTGTTCAACATAAAGGTTGAGTAGAAATTATTTCTTGGGTACATTTACCCGCTCCCCTAGTTGTAGAAGCCTAGGAAAATTATTTTCCCAAGGAATTCCAAACCTAATTTCTACAAGTATGATAACATTCACATCATCACTAAGATACTATTCTCTGGAAACTTTCTTTAGTAGCATGAGGATGTCCACCTTTTCCCCCTAGGTCCAAAAAAGATGCCAAGAACCAAGACAAAATGTCAGTGTTAACTCTATACCTACTTTCATTCTCCAGAAATTCACATCCTAGCACCATCCTTATAGCCTCCTTGGTGAAGGCTCCCAACTCCGTAGAAACACACGCCAAGATTGGGTCTCCTACTAGGCCTAAAAAGGCCTTATGATCCTCCAAGGAAATGCATCTTAAATGAATTAGAGTGTCCATTAAAAATTGAAATTTGACAAACTGATATTAGTATTCTAATTTTTGAGAAAACTCAAAGAGAATCTGGCACTTGTAGACTATTTTAACAAAATCTACTTTCACAATCATAAATTAATGAGCATAGATCATCTATTTATAAGCCCCAAGACCCGGCCCCTGATTGAAATTCTTTCTCTTCCCTAAAGACCTAATAATTCATTAGTTAAATGGTAACTATCCTAAAAAAAATTCCAAATCTTTCATATTTAATGCAATGGTGGGCGATATTGGAAACAAGACTTATGATAAGACATTTTCTAACTTGGTAATAATCAAGGCCAAAAGCATCGCACTATGCAGGTGGACATAACAATTCTTTAATATAAAAAAAACTTGAAACCTATGCCCACTCTGCAAAAATAATGAGCAAAGTATGTTAGCTATGAAATGGCAGTAGGAAATGAAGCTTTACCATTGATGTAAGATGATCGAATGGCTAGAAAAAAATGTCCTTAGATGAAATGATGTTTTCAATTAAGCCTTAAGACATTATTCTATCGAGGTAATGAATCTAATGATGTGACACATATCTTTGATTGAAAATTGAAAGGCACCATCTAAGAAACCATTGATTGATAGTTACATTACTTTAATTGATGTCATCTACTCATCACCATTAATTAATAATTTTATCTAACATTACCAAATATTGTCAATAGAATTCTACTTTTTTGGTGTCAAAAAATGAGGTCATAGACTCACACGTCCATTGGATTACAACATATCAATGGCCAAAGGTGAATTTCAAGCCTATTGTTGGTCTTCATAACCTTTACAGAAAAATCTCGACAGAATCATGACATGTGGTATGATTGATCATGCACTTATTGGATGAGGATCATAGTGATGGGACCCGCTACTACAACTTCAACATCAAATCAAAACCATTGGATTAAGAGAGACAAATGGTGGAAGGTGCATTTCAGACAGAATGTGGTGCGATAACTCCTTTACTGAAAATTCTCTCTGGAATCGTCACACGTGTCATTCTTAGAGAATGAAAACTCATGACCAAACTTATTAAATTTAAGTTAAAAACTTAAATCACTTGGAATATTAAATTTAATAATTATTTCCAATTATTAAATCGCCATACCAACTATACAACTATTGTATTAAATCACCAAGTTTGTATGCATTTAAAAAAAAAAATTCACCATGACAAATAAATTAATTAAAATATTTGGAAAATAGTTTCACCATAATTTATCAGTATAAGGAAGTTTGATTCACCAATTAAATTAATAATTTTCCTATTAAAAAAATTGTAGTCACCATATTTTTATAAAAATGTTATACGTTATTAAAAAATTCACCACCAAATATCTATATTTTGAAACATAATTCACCATCAATATTAAAAACTTTCCCACCAAAAAACATGTGATTCACCATGATTTTATACTTTTCAGGAGGGGGGGTTCTTAAAGTTATCCCTTCTGTTGTGGAGGTTGGTAGAATGACGGGAGTTATTAATGATATTGGCCTTGGGCTTGTCCAATATATGAGAGATGCATACCCACATTGCTAAGAGGGGGAATGGTTGCCTGGATATGGAAAATGGGTAGTTGCATGAGAAATCTGGGAGATGGGAGGAATTATGTTGTTGTGATGGTGGCATAGATAGGTAATTAGTGAAAGTGGGAAAAGATGTGGCCAAAGGAGGTAGTGGGGGTTGTTGTGTTGCATAAGGAAAGGCTGCTTGTAGATTTGTGGGATTAGATATATGTGATTGTGTTTCTATCCCTAGGGTGTGCATTTGCACTTGGTTGAGGCTGCAAGAAGAGTTGGTTCTAGCTGTGGGCTGAGATGTGGATGCAATGAGAAATATGGGAGAAATAGTGGGTTTGTGCGATGTGGATGGAGGGTTTTGGGATCCATGAATGACATTCTCCTTGTGAAGGTAACTTGCTAGACTTGTGTTCTTGCAATGAAGGGTGGAGAAGGAACCAATTTGAAAGTTACTTGTGTGACAGATAGGGCAAATGTTGGTTGAGTGGTGAACAGGAATGTTTGTGATGCCCCTTGGGAGAGTGGTTTTGACGTGGAAGCTTAGTTTGTGAAAGGTGGGGGTACTTCCTATGTGGCATTTTGCATGAAAGGAGGAGGTGGTGCTTGTGTGGAACTTTGTGCCTGAGTAGCTACTTGTGATGTGGTAGGTGTAGGTGGTGTGCCCATGATAGAAAATGGGGTAGATTATGTCATTGTCTATACTATGGGGATTATGGAACTTTCTTGTAAGAGATGGGGAATGGGTGAAGCTATGTGGGATAGTTGCATGCTAGGGTCATAGATTTGTTGGATAATAGAAGGATAGACTTTAGTGGGGATATGTATAGATCTCATGGGGTCAAAAGGCTGAAGGTGTTGTGGAATGGGAGTACCCTCCTATGCATAATTTTCCAAAATGGAAAGATGGTTTTGTGCTATAATTGCACTTACCATTTGTGCGTGTTCGGGCTGACTTGTGAATGCTTACATAGAATCTTTGGCAGGTGTTTCATGTTAGAGTAATAAAGTGTTTACTTATTAATTAAATTATATTGATTTAATTACTAAGTCACTTATTATCTCTTTCTACTTAACCTAAACTTTAGGCATATAATAATTAATTACTTTATTAATTATTATCGTGAAACTTAGGTTTTTTCATCCTTTTATGATTTCAAATCTCCTTTTATAAGGATTGATCTCTCTTGTAATCATATTGAGAAACATTCATTTTATTGAATTGCAACTTTTATTTTTGCACATAAAGAATGTCTACTCTTTCATGGATCTATGCATTCAAGCCTCTCTTTCTATGACAAGTGTTTGTGTGAAGGTGTTCTTGGGATCTAAGGGTTGTCTTCTCATCAACTCCAATATGGTATCAAAGCTTTAGATCTATTTGCCCCTATCCTCTTCTTGAGAGATTCGGCTATGTTCGTCAAATCTATGTTTCAGAGGGTTTTTTGTTGAATATGGAGGCCTCTCGTTCTAGTGATCTTGGCTTTAAACATACCTCACGGTTGTTTTCAAAGCATCCAAGAACTCCTAGATCTATATAACATTTGTCAAATTTGGACAAAGTTGGAATCTGTCACAAAATATTTTTGCAACCGGCCCCGACATAGATCCTAAGCTGATAACTGGTATTTTAGAGCATTTTTGGCTCAAATAGACCTCACCATTGGTCTTGCAATGACCAAGAACTCCCAGATCCATATAAGGCATGTCCAATTCAGATGATGTTCCATTTCAAGGAAAAAAAATTTGCATACCAGGGGTCGTACGACCCTGGCACGCATCTTGATGTAAGTACAATGATTTTTAATTGTTATTTTTTGGTGGTGATGACCATTTGTCCATCAAATTTAAGCCCATAGTAGATGTACCCTCATCCCCTTGTCATATGGTGATTAGGGGCCTAGGTTTTTTAGTCCCAGGGGCCTTTTTTTTTTAGAGCGATGATCATATGACCATCAATGCTAATGTTGTGAAGTGCTAACATTAGCACATGTCAGCACCCCTGGACACCATTTTTGGGCCCTTAAGCATACCTATGATTTTCTGCCCATAACTTGAGCATATGGTGTGAAAATTGGGCAAATGAGAAATTGTTAGAAAGCTAGTTTTGAGCTCTATCCAGATCGGGAGGTTTGAATTTCTAATGTTTCTTTTTTTATGGGTTTTTTTACTGTCAAATCCAAATGTTTAGTTTTTCACTTTGGGAGCTCTTTCTTGCACATCTAGACTCCATTTTGGGAAAATGATGTATCATTAGAAAGCTTGTTCTGAGACCTTTCTAGTGTTGCGAGTCATTTTTCTAGATTCTACTCTAGGTATATTTTATTCAATTTCTTGCATTTTTACAATCTGGTGGATATCTTAGATGTTTTAGGTCCTAGGATCTTTTCCTTTAATAGAATGGCTCTTCTTAGGTTGTTCTTTTGTTTCAAAAACCTTCTCTCTTCTTTGAGTAGTGTATACTTCTCTTTTGTAGCATTCTTTTATGCACATGAATTGAGATAAAGTGTCATTTTATTGCATGTATGAGATCTTTTACATGTTCATGATCTTTGTACTTCCACTCCATTATAAAGTGTCAGGGGGGGTTTGATGTTTTCCTTTTTTTTTGTACACTTTTTTCATGTGAGTGTTCCTCCAACAACATTAGCCTTAGGTATCTCTATTTTTTTTTGTACTCTCTCTGCACCTTCAATTTTCATGGTATCATGTAGTTCATATTGGATGATTTTTTCAGTGTATATGTCATTACTCCCTTGTCAACATTATGGGGGGGTTTCTACTATTTGTTCTACTACTTCCTTGGTTTGATAGTGTGAGCTATGTATTTGGTATTTGATTCTATGTACTAGGCAAATGCAATGGCTAGGTACCTATGCATTCCGGTGAGATCGATCATTTACGATATGGACACTCTTTTCTTTCCTATTTTTTGATGCACTCTTCTAGATTTGATTGAACAACTCTTCACACTTTTGGTGTTTTTATGCCATCTTTATTTTTGATTCCAAGTGTTTTCCTTTATTTTCCTCCTAATTTGAGTAGTGTCATTTGAAGGCACTCGTGCAGATTACAGTATTCTATATCTTCAACTTTAGTTGTTTGCCTTTGTTTTCCTCTTGATTTGAGTAGTGTCATTTAAGGGCACTCATGCAGATTATAGTTTTCTCTACCTAGTCATTTTTCAATGGAGGATCTTTAGATCATCATTTACTTCTTAACAAAGTTTGCAACTTCTTGCTTTAGTGATGTTGTGCATGCTCATCCTTGTTCCTATTTTCTAGAACATTCCTACTTTTGGAGGCTTCTTTAATCCTTCAGACTAGTCTTTGTCTCTTTTTGGAATAGAGTTTTTCCCATGTGGTTTTCTCTATTTTTCTACTTTATAGAGACTCTCTTTTTTACTTAGGTACCTGATCAGGCATTTTGTTGCTGGGACCCATTTTCTTTTAGTAGTTCTTTCTAGGTTTTTAGCTTCTCCCAAAATTTATCTTAAGGGGGGTGTTAGAGTAATAAAGTGTTTACTTATTAATTAAATCATATTGATTTAATCACTAAGTCACTTATTATCTCTTTCTACTTAAGCTAAACTCTAGGCATACAATAATTAATTTCTTTATTAATTATTATCATGCAACCTAGGTTTGTTCACTCTTTTAAGGTTTCAGATCTCCTTTTATAAGGATTGATCTCTCTTGTAATCATATTGAGAAACATTAATTTTATTGAATTGAAACTTTTGTTTTTTCACATTAAGAATGTCTCCTCTTTCATGGATCCATGCCTTCAGGCCTCTCTAGCTTCTTGCTTATCTCTCTCTTTTTGTGACAGGTGTTTGTGTGTAGGTGTTCTTGGGAGTAGTGGGTTGTTTACTCAGCAACTCTAATATTTTACTGGGGTGTGCCCACACATTCTCAACTTGTGGAGGTTGAGGGTAATATGTCACCATGGAATTTTTAGGATCATTTGGGTCAGATGAGCTTGTGTCATGGTTGTGGTCCATACCTTTTCTCTTCTTTGAGTGTGTCTCATCAGGCATGAAATGCAAAATCCTAAGATGGGGATGATGAAAATGCAACAAGGGAATGTATGTGATGTGGTCCTATACTTTCAAGATAAATATGATTAGATTTAGGATGAGTGTTTTTGATGATTAAAATGAGGCTGATATGTTTAAAGGATGGATTCCAAGGTGATGGTTTGATGTGAGGAAAAGAAGGTCCTAAGGATAAGTTGTAATGAGTTTCTTTTCTAGATGTGGGATCAAAACAAAGGGATTTCATCAACCTTTGATATACTTGTGATCCTCAGAGGATGAGATCCTTGTTAATGTGAGCCAATCTCTAGATCAAGATGATGGGGTCCACAAGAAAAAGTACTAGCTACCCTAGACAATGCTGAGTGAGATGAGTGAAGCTAAGATGTTTTTAATTTTGGATAAGGTTTTGAGCAACTCAAAGTGGCTTTCTTGGATAGTAGATGATCTATGATTTTATTTGGATGAGGATGGTTTTGATTGACTTTAGGCTACCTAAGAAGATGATATGAATTCACCTAGGGTATGATTCAAGATGTAGGGATGTTGAGACAATTTCGTGAGATTTTGAAAAAGATGTGATATGCCTTCTAGTCTTCTCTTTCAAGTGTAACAAATTGATGATTAACTTGGAAGCATGTTGTAAACTACTTGACTCTTCCATTGTAACCCAAATTATCTAACTTCTCTTGGTACATGTCTTTTTTTTGGGTTGCAGTTATGATATATCATTGATCTTTGAGCTTCCTTTTGGTGATATTCTTCTCTCGATTTACATGTGGTGTTGGTAACTTGGCCTTCTTGTGTTTCACCGATTCGGTCATGAGTGAAAATGTCTTCAATCTTTGAGTAAGGATTCAGAAGTCTATCAAGCTAGGAAGTGACTATAGTAAGTGTACCTTGGCTTGGTTTTGAGAAAATTTGGATGATCTTGGAATAGCAGACAAATAATCCCACAAGAGACAAAGCAATCGTGTGGGAATATAAGAAAATGATCTCTTTGGAAAAGAACTTGTAACTTCATTTTGTGTATGTTTGAACAAATTTTTTCACCGGTTTGGTAACTTCAAAGACACACACAAGAAATTGATACCCTAAGGAATCGACATGACTAAAAAACCTTTTCTTATTGACTTAGGAACACATCTAAGAGCTAATCAGAATATGGTCATCAACAAGCACACAATGGATCTAGTCATGATGTTGTATTATCCAGTTCCAAGCACTCAAGGATGGCACAATATGCTGAGTGTCTTGGGGAGATTACTATTCTCCTTGCACAAAGATTAGAAAGCCTTCAGGGGTAGATTGGGTAGGTTTCTGATTAATGGCTTTTAGTAAGGTTCATGGCACCCTCCCAATCAATTTGTACATGTATGAATCACTTAAGAGCCTAGTTAACCATGCCTAAATCATAGGGATAGTCACCTACCTCAGGCTACCATCAACACACCTCTCTTGAGCTTGAGAGGATAAGGCAAGAGTTTTTTGAACACCTTGTTTATATACCGATAAGGGAATTACCAATTTGAGGTCATTCTCTAAAGAGGAAGGGCTTCTCTTTAGACAGGCCTCGCTAGAATCAAAACCAATTGAAATTGATCTTTCTCTTCGCCCAAGTTCCATGAAGGCAAGGGGAGAGGATGCTATTATAATAACTAAGAGGGGGTTGAATCAGTTATCCATAGTCCCAACCACAAAATCTATATCCAAAAACAATTTACTAAAACTTCTGCAGCTCGGTAAAATAAAGTAGTATTCTATCTATGCTTTTACTGATTACCAGTTAATAACATATAGTAATTACCAATCAAATCCAATATGAAACATGTAAAGTATGACAACAAACAATCATCACTTTCAACACATAACATAAGAGATTTAATGTGGAAACCCTGTAAAGGGAAAACCCACCAGGAATTGGCAACCCAAAAATTATTCACTCTTCTGAAGTGAGGTTGGTGAAGACCCAACCCTGTTAAAGGTTAAAAACACATTGTGAGGCATGACCTTGTTAGAGGATTTAACACTAACTGTTATCGTCCAACCAACATTCACTATGGGGTTGATAGGATAAAAAATGTACACCCTATGAATGACATTACAAGATTTTCTAGTCCACTCTATTAAGAGATTTATCTATTTACTGTTAGGAATGAATGCTAAATATATACTATGGGGGTATTGGCAGCCATTCTATAGGAGTTGTTGTTGCATTCATGACTATGATTGTCATTGATGTCAACATAGTGATCTACTACAGATTAGTAGAGGAGTAGACAATGTTTTGATTAGCGCACATGGGGTATTGTGGATCAAGCTATGTGATGTTGAGGATTTACTCTTTGATATGTTATATGTTCATGGTTAAGAGTGTAGATAGTAATTCATTTATTCATGAAAGTTATGAGCATTTTGGTGGAAGTAGTATTCAGGCAGTGTTCCTAAGTAGCAGTTTGTGAAAATTGGATGATATCTCCTAATCGAGATGGAATATAGTTTTGCGTAGTTAAAGAGAAGTTGAAGACATTGTTAGTGACATGGATGATAGCACAAACTTCAAGGTCACACGGGTGAAGAATTATTCTAATTGGAAGCTGACAATTTTGTGTAATTTTTTATGTAATGTGTGGAAACTTTTATTTTGTAATTGGATGCTGACTCATTTGTAATTACTTGAGTGTGGTATAAAGGAAGGAATGTTTTTCCTTGTTATAATAGATATGAATGGAATTGATAAAGTGAATGGTTGTGAAAGTGAATTTATGATGGAAGACATGCGAGCTACAGAGATCTGAAATTGAGATCTGGTGTAGCAGTGAGTGCGGTTTGGCACAGTTAGAGAAGAGGTAAAATATTGTTGAAATTAGTAATGATTTGATATTATTCAGTTGAATAATCTAGAGATCAATTGGACATTGTGTTCAGTGATCTTTCCATTGAAGTTGTTTGGGCAGTGGGTCCTTCTATCTTCCATAACTCCTAACAGAGTTAGAATCTTTTAGCAGGGATTCAAAATCTCCTAACAAGGATTCATATGTACTAAATTTATTTCATAAGACTCCTAACAGATTCCATCCTTTCATAAGGAATATTCATATTAGTGCATCTTTGTGGGCATCTTTCCCACTGGGGTTTACTCTTTGATCAAGAGGTTCCCTAGTCAACATATCTTGTGTCATTGTCTTATTGTGTATGAATATCTTTTTATGGTTGGTAATTATATTGCTTACATGGTTAAAATCTATTGAGTTGATAAAATTTATAATTATCAGATAACTGATTCACCCCTCCCCCCTCTCAATTATCTTGGTGGACTTTACTTTCTAACATTTACAATGGTTAAAATGTAACAACATGTGATCTAATTACAACACAACTTCAATTGCAGATTAGCAGATCTATGTTAAGCTCATTCAAATCCTTTGATCAATATATCAATTTTGTTTCAATCAATATTCATTAACTTACTATCTCTCAGTTATAGCTTTCTGACATTCGGTAATCTCTGCAGTTTGGTTCTCCTTAACTAGTTTGATCAAGCATGTATGAAGCTTGTTCATGTGATATCTCTGTAGTCTCCTTCTTCTAGCATATTTTCATCATGAAATCCTAGTCTCTTAAATAGACAAGTAAACCATTTTAATTCCATCCATTAGATTTTCCTACTTAATCTCCTTTTTTTATTTTGCCACCTAAACTTTCCTCAGCTGATATGTCAATAACATGTTTTATTTCAATCCCTTAGATCTTCTTCAAATTATGTTAGCTGATGATCTTCATAAAAAACATTATCTTTAACCTCGTAATCATAACAATTTATAACTCATCAACTTCTGTCAGCTAAACTAGTCATTTAGTTCTTTTCTCCTACTCAGTTAACAAAGAAATGCATTGATGAACACAAGCTCAGTTTATACTATTCTCGATATACACTACACTGCGTCAGTGTATACTGAAATGCTTCTTTAACTGACCACACTGCTTTGTGCATTTTTCTCTATCCTTCATCATAGATGAATGCAACATAATCAAGTCAATAACATAAGGTCATAGAATCATTCATAAGTTACCCAATGTATTCCTTATCCTCATCTGTCATATCCATCTTCCTCATGTAGATATATATGTTCTTCATCTCTTTTCTTCTTTTTTCTACAGATGTTTGGGTATAATAACTTATAATATAAGTATTGTCAAAACTAGTTGACATCAATGACAACATATTACTGATTTAATCATCTTACATATCTGATCAACAACTCAGTGATCTCAAATCATAGATCTTCAAGTCATACAATTTATTCAAATTAGTTGTAGTTCATCAATCTCTCCCTTTGGCATTGATGGCAACACAAGAAATATGGAATATGCCATACACATACCAAACATGTATTCTACAACTCTGTAATATGGAATATCAACAAGTTGTTCTTTTGATGTAACAAATTATAGCTTCAATTGCTTCTCCTGTATTTATTCCCTTAAGGAGTGATACTTAATAGATATGTGCTTTGATTTAGAGTGCATCACTGGATTCTTTACAATATTAATTGCACTAGTTGTTAGAGTTATTTATTACTCTGCTTACTTAAGCTATTTCTTAGGTGCATTATAATTAATATCTTTATTAATTATAATGTGCAACCTAGCTTTTCTAGTTTTAGGGTTTTGTTCACCTTTATAGGTTGAACCTTGTAATTCTTTTTTCATTATCTTGGAATACATTTTTGCTCTCACTCTGCTAAGATTTTCCAAGCCTTTATTTTTTGTCTCTTTGGTTTACTTTCAGCAACAGGTTATTTTCATGTAGGTGTTCTTGGCAATTTGTGAAGTTGGATTTCTCAACTTCTACATGGTATCAAAGCTTCCCTGCTACTGCCTAGTTTGAGCTTTTGGGGCCGTGATTCAAAGATGAAAGCCACAACTCCTCTGGTCTTTTTTCTATTATTTTTTATTGGATCTGGGGGGTCTCATTTTTTTGGAGCACTTTGGGCAAAAACCAGCCTCACAGTTGCATCTAGAAGGCTAAAAAACTCCTATTTTCATATAAAACTCAACCTATTTGGCCTCCGGGGCATCTGGGAGAATTTTTCTGGCCTATTAGGGCCATATGGGCTCAAAAACTGAGAAAAAAATTTTTAAAAATAAAAAAAGGGCCCCACAGGGCTCTCTCTGGAGCATGCCACCGCCACTCTGGCCTAGCCCTCACCACCACTCTGGCCACCACTCCACCCATTGGCCACTATGCATAGAGGTGACATCATTGCTAACATCACCAGTCGGTAATTTCTTTTCCAGCCAGTTTCCAAATTTTCCTGCCATTTTTTGAATTTTTTTGGCAACTATTTTTTTCTAGTGATGACATCAGCATAGGTCATGATGATGTCATTGACAGGTCCATGACGTGCAGATGGTCGTCAAATTTTTTCCAGTGACTAGTTTTTTCCAGAGATCTCTTCTTCATAGGTGCAGTTGATTTCCAACCATAACTTGGGCATACTATGTCCATTTTTAGAAAATGAAATATTGTCGGAAAGGTCTTTTTGAGCTAGACATGATGATGTTGGTTTTTTTTGTTGATTCATCCATTTGAGCTCTCATTTTTGGCATTGAAGTAGAGGCTTCAGTTTCCTCCCTCTCTGCATTTGGTGTCCAAGTTCTCTTCTCATTTTTTGTGCTTTCCATAATTGTTTAATTATTGTACGGGGGTTAGATTTATACATTGTGGGGGGGTGTTCTCTCTTTCTATACTTTACTTCAAAAAAGACCCTTTTGCTTCTATCTATTTCTTCTCTCAATGTCGAACCCCTTTATGGCCCGGCTAGCACCACACAACTACCACACCTAGAAAGGATAGATGACCAGATTGCTTATGGAAAAGTGGCTATGGTCATGCCTTGATGAGACTCAGCCAATTCTACAAAGGCCTTAAAAGGCTCTTATGCAGAGAAATAGGATGGATGAGGCAATGGGCCTCATTGTAATGAACATTTCAGATGTGTTTTTGTTCCACCTGGATGGTTTGACCACACCTAGGGATATGTGGAACAAGTTTTCCACCTTGTTTGGCACAATGAATTAGTTCAGGGTTCTCCAAATAGATGTAGAGTTCACCTCCTTGGTACTTGAATCATTCACCAGCATTGAGGACTTATTTATGAAGTTCAAGTCTCTTTGATCTATTTTACAGGTTGCTGAAAAGATGAAGTCAGATGATGAGTGTATCTTTCTGATACTCTCAAAGCTTCATGGCCCTTATCAGATTTTCACTTCTACCTTCTACTCCACTATAGATGCACTGGGTGCACAACATGTTATGCCCTCTTTTGAGACCTTCTGTGATAGGTTGAATCATGAGCAGTCCAAGCTCAATTAGATGGATTCACTTACAAGTTCACAGTCATAGGCATTTCTTTCCAAGACACCTCAGGATATACAGAAGCTGAAGTTGAAGCAAATCTATGATTCCTCTTCTCAGCACTCTACTAGCCCACCATCTTCTTCTAAGAAGGAGAAATAGAAGACTGAGAGCCCTACATGTTCCTATTGTCAAAAGATGCCTCATGATGAGTCACATTGTTTTCATAAGAGATTTGATGGCTACGAGAAATAGATTTCATATTTGCAAGCTCTCCTTCAGAAGAGCACTATTTCCTCTCCATCCTCTTCTACCTCACAGGGGTCTACTTTTTAATCTTCTACCTCATCTTTGACATCTGGATAGGATTTTGGATAGGGTCATGCATTACAGGCTTCTATTGCATCCCCTTCATAGGTCCCTTGGATACTAGATTCAGGTGCTTCTCACCATATGGCATCTTCTTTAGAGATCTTCTCTTCTCTTGAGGCTTCTCCTATTCCTCACATTCTCATGGGGAACAACGCTGTTATGCCACTCTATGGGAAAGGTTCTATAGGCATTCAGGATGACACATTCAATGATGTATTGTATGTTCCATCTTTGTCTACAAACCTTCTCTATATTTATCAGATTACACTTAGTGGGTTAGGGAAGACAGTTGAGTTCATGGAAAATTTAGTCTTCATCCGAGATAGTGTGATAGGAAGCATTGTTGCTACAGGGATAGTTGATCATTCCACCTATCTCTACACCTTTTCACACTTTGGTCCACTATCTCCATTATTGGAGCATAGCTCTCCTCTTCCATGAGCACATCATGTGGGTCATGCAAGTCACTTGAACCTCTGTGTTGCTCCTTAGACCACTTCTGTGACTACCTCACCACATCTTGTTGAGGTTTCCTCTCTTTAGTAGGACTCTATTTCAGCACTACCAGACCCTCCAACTCCATTCATTGAGCCACCAGGTGTAGTTGTTGATGATTCTGTAGAGGACATTCATCTCCTCTTTCATGATAGTGTTAGTACACTTGTCACACCACCTACATTGGGGATTCCTTTTTAGGATCCTCATGTCTACTCCTTTGAGCATCAGCTCAGCCTTCCAATGACACCTCATCTTTTGAGGTTAGCTCTTTAGTGTTCACTGCCTTTCACTCCTTTGTATTAGAGTCAGGGTGGTTTTCTCATTGATCCAGGGGTTCTTTCATTTTGGGGGGGCTTTGGAGCCTTGACCCTCTCTCACATGGGGGGGTTGGTAGCATGTATTGTACTTATGACCTTGAGAGAGTCTCTTGAAGTCATTTTTTTATCTTTTTCTTTCTTTTATATCTCTTTTTGGAGAGGATTTTTTTCCACTAGGTTTTCTCCTTTGTCTCTGGTTTACAGAGATTTCCTTATATTGGGTACCTAATCAGGCCTTCTTGCTGGGACCTATTTCTTGCTTTCATAGCTATGCTAGGTTAGCTTACCTCCTAATCTTTGCTTAAGGGGGGGATGTTCAAGTTATTTATTACTCTGCTTACTTAAGCTATCTCTTAGGTGCATTATAATTAATATCTTTATTAATTATAATGTACAACCTAGCTTTTCTAGTTTTAGGGTTTTGTTCACCTTTATAGGTTGAACCTTGTAATTCTTTTTTCATTATCTTGGAATACATTTTTTCTCTCACTCTGCTAAGATTTTCCAAGCCTTTGATTTTTGTCTCTTTGGTTTCCTTTTAGTAACAGGTTATTTGCATGTAGGTGTTCTTGGTGATTTGTGAAGTTGGATTTCTCAACTTCTACACTAGTGTTGTCACAATATATAATCACCAGCTCAGTGATTACCTCATTCATACCTTCCAACACTTTCTTGATATAAGCAATATTTGAATAGTTAGTAGCAGCAACAACATACTCTGCTTCAGTTGTAGACTGGGAAATGCAACACTATTTCTTACTTGTCCATGTAACAAGTCTTTCACCAACGAAGAATGCTCCTTTGATGGTACTCTTTCTATCATCCACATTTCCAGCCCAATCAGCATCAGTGTATATCTTAAGTGAAAACTTTCCTTTCTTAGGATACCATAGTCCATAATCTTTAGTTTTCTTTAGGTATCTTAAGATTATCTTTGTAGCAACCATGTGTCACTCTCTAGGGTTTGTAGAAAATCTAGCAACTATTCCAACAGCATGTGCTATATGAAGTCTACTTTGAACTACATACATTAACTTACCAATCATGGATTGGTATAGTGTCCGATTTACCTTAGTAGTTCCATCTTCCATAGTTAGTTTACATCTAGTAGCCATCGGTGTACCCATAGGTTTAGCATCTTCCATGCCAAATGTCTTCAATACTTCCTTTATATATTTAGATTGTGTGATGAATATACCATCATTATGTTGAATCACTTGTAATCCTAGAAAGAACTTAATCTCTCCAAACATAGACATTCAAATTCACTTCTCATTTCATTATAAAATGACTTATAGATGTGATCTTGTCCTCCAAATATTATGTCATCCACAAATATCTCAGCAATCAAGATAGTATCATCAGAATTTCCTTTCATGTATAGATTGTTATTCTCACTAGTTCTGACAAATCCAATACTCAACAAATAGTTATGCAGCCTCTTATACCAAGCTCTCGGTGCTTGTTTTAAACCATATAAAGCTTTATGTAGTCTACATACCATATATTTTTTGTCTAGATCAATGAACCCTTCAGGTTGTTCTATGTAGACTTCTTCTTCAATTATTCCATTCAGAAAAGAAGATTTAACATCCATTTGGTAAAATTTAAACTTTTTGTGTGTAGCATATGCAAGTAACCTTCTGACTCCTTCTAATCTAACAACAGGTGCAAAATTTTCACCATAATCTATTCCTTCCTCCTATGCATATCGCTTGTATACTAACCTAGCTTTGTTCCTTGTTACCTCTCCATTCTCATTAAGCTTTTTTCTGAATATCCACTTAGTATCAATAATATTCTTGTCCTTAGGTCTAGGTACTAAACTCTAAGTTTTGTTCTTCTCTATCTATTATATTTCCTCTTTCATTGCATTAACCCATTCATCATTTTCTAATGCAACTTTTACATTCATTGGTTCATATTCACAAACTAGACATGTACCTTGTCTTGCTTTACTTCTTGTTTGTATGCTAGCTTGTCTGTCTCCAATGATTTGTGTCTCAAGATGATGTCTTCTAAAAAATCTTGTCAGTATCTGATCTCTTCTTTCTTGTTCATCCTATGCAAGTTCATTTGCTTGTCCGGATGGTGCTTCCTACTCATCGCTATCTCCTTCCTGTCCATCGGTATTGTTTTCATGCTGACCGGTTGTCACTGTCTGTGGCATTGGTAGGTACTCTAGTTGTTCAATGTAGGTGAATCTACCATATTCATCTACATTAGTACTTTCAATAATTTTATTAGTTACTTTGTTAAGACACTTGTATGCTTTACTTTTAGTGGAATATCCCATAAATATCCCTTCATCACCTTTTGATTCAAACTTCCCATTTCTTTCATCTTTCAGAATAAAGCATTTACTTCCAAAAATCTTGAAATAACTTACAGTGGGTTTGTGGCCAAACCATAACTCATAGGGTGTCTTATTAGTGTCCTTCAATTGTACTTAGTTTAGAACATAAACAGTTGTGCTAATTACTTCTCTCTAGTATGTCTGAGCAACATTCTTTTGTAACATCAGTGTCCTTGCACAGTCAACAATTGACCTATTTCTCCTTTTAGCTATTCCATTTTGTTGGGGTGTCCTCGGTGCAGAGACCTATCTTTTAATACCATGCTCATTAAAAAAGTTAGTAAATTCATCAAAAATAAATTCACCACCTTTGTCAGATCTCAAACATTTCAATTATTTACCAGTCTCTTTCTCAACTTTTTCTTTATACCATTTGAACATCTTAAATGCCTCTAATTTTTCTTTCAAGAACATGACTGTCATTAATCTAGTGTAATCATCAACAAAAAGAATGAAATATCTATCACCATAGTAACTTTGAGTTCTTATAGGACCACATAGGTCGGTATGCACTAAATCAAGTAATTTCTTTGTTGAATAATCTTTGCTTTTGAAACTAGATTTTGTCATTTTACCTTTCTGACATTCATGACACATAACATGATCAAGCTTTGATAAGTTAGGTAGACCTCTAACCTTTTTCTTTTTACTGATCTTAATCATGTTATCAAAATTCACATGACATAACCTTTTATGCCACAACCATGCATCTTCATCTTTCATCATTAAACAAGAAGACTAGTCATTATCAAGATAAAACAAATTACCTCTCAATTGTGTTCTAGTTCCAACAAGTCTTCCTCCATCATTAAATATCTTTACTTTCTTTCTCTCAAAAGAAACTCAGTGGCCTGAATTGTTCAGTTGTGCCACACTTAGTAAATTATAGTTTAGTCCTTTTACCCAATAAGCATTGTCACATCTAATTTTATCATTTATCATCAAGGATCCTTTTCCTCTAACCATACAAGGTGCATCATTACCCATTCTCATAGATCCTCCATTGTGTTCTTCAAGATGATCAAATTTTTCTTCATCACCAGTCATGTGATGTGTATAGCCACTATCTATGATCCATGTATAATTTTTATTAACCTTATAGATAAGTGTTGTCTCTACATACCTTTCATCTTCCTCTGAGCCATCCTTCATTGCAACAAATACTACCTCCACATCTTAATCAATGACATCTTCTTCTGCAATGTAGCACACCTTCTTCCCTTTATCATTATTGTCTTGGTTGTCTCTGTTGTAGTGTCCGTAACTTCTATTACCTCTTCTCCCATAGCTTCCTTCACCAAATCAGTCTTTATTTCTGTCATCATCTTTCTTTGTGGACATCTAGAAGTAATATGACCAACCTCTTTACAGTTAAAGGATGCTAAAATTAATTTACCTCTATATCTTCCTTTACCTTTAGGTAACTTTCTATCCATAAGAGCTTCAAGTTCATCAAGCTCATCATTAGTATTTCTATCACTATCATCATTCTTATTTCTGCTACCAGACTTACCAATCTTTAGAGAAGACATAAAAGTAGATTCAATAGATGGTACAACACTATTGTCAAAGTTTTTAAGTTCAAAGGTTGTGAGCTTACCAATCAGATTATCAAGAGTAAGGTTGTTACCAGATGAAGACTTAATTTCATGAATTGTAGATATTTTGATTGCATAAACTAGAAATAAGGTTCTAAGAACTTTTCTTATCACCGTCTCTTCATTAATAACACCCTCAGATCCTCTAATAGCATGAACTACATCTTTTAGTTTGTTTGTGTACTGCACAATATTTTCTCCTTCCTTCATTTTTATATCATCAAATCTTCCCCTTAAGCTTTTAGCTTTGGCTCTTTTGACATTCACATCACCACTATAAACTTGAGAAAGTTTATCCCACATCTACTTAGTAGTAGTACAGTCCTTGTTATCTTCAAATTCAGCATCTGTATAGGCAGCAACAATCTCCATCATAGTAACATTATGCTCATGCATGTCTCTTAGTTGATTAAGGATCAAGGGACTAGTGGGTAGTGTAAGGTATCCATTCTCCATTAGTATGAGGGAAGAGTTCCCAATTCTAGATACATGAAGCTTCATTCATCTTTTCCATATTGTGAAGTTATCCTTGTTTAGCTTTGTCACTTCCCTCTTATAAATTTTGAGATCTTTGTGCTGAAGTTCTTAAAAATCTATTCCAAGCAACCAATGCTCTGATACCAATTGTTAGAATAACTAAGAGGGGGGTGAATCAGTTATCCATAGTCCCAATCAAAAAATGTATATCCAAAAACTATTTACTAAAATGTCTGTAGCTCGATAACATAAAGTAGTATTTTGTATGTGCTTTTACCGATTACTAGTTAATAACATATTGTGATTACTGATCAAATCCAATATGAAACATGTAAAGTATGACAAAAAACAATCATCACAATCAACACATAACACAAGAGATTTAACATGGAAACACTGTAAAAGGAAAAACCACTTGGGACTGGCAACCCAAAAATTGTTCACTCTTCTGAAGTGAGGTCGGTGAAGACCCAACCTTGTTAAAGGTTACAAACACACTGTGAGGTGTGACCTTGTTAGAGGATTTAGCACTAACCATTATCATCCAACCAGCATTCACTATGGGGTTGATGGGATAACAAATGTACACTCTATGAATGACATTACAAGAATTTCTAGTCCACTCTGTTAAGAGATTTATCTATTTACAATGGTTAAAATGTAACAGCAGGTGATCTAATTACAATACAACTTCAATTGCAAATTATCAGATCTATGTTAAGGTCATTCAAATCCTCTGATCAATATATCAATTCTATTTCAATCAATATTCATTAACTTACTATCTCTTGATTATAGCTTTTTGACACTCGGTAATCTCTGTAGTTCAGTTCTCCTTAACCAGTTTGATCAGGCATGCATGAAGCTTGTTCACGCGATATCTCTGCAATCTCCTTCCAGCATATTTTCATCATGAAATCCTAGTCTCTTAAATAGACAAGTAAACCATTTTAATTCCATCCATCAAATTTTTCCAATTAATCTCTTTTGTTGATTTTGTCGCTTAAACCTTCCTCGGCTGATGTGTTAGTAACATGTTTTATTTCAATCCCTTAGATCTTCTTCAAATTATGTTAGTCATTGATCTTCATAAAAAACATTATCTTCAACCTCATAATCATAACACTTTAAATCTCATCAAATTCTGTTAGCTAAACTAGTCATTTAGTTCTTTTCTCCTGCTCGGTTAACAAAGAAATGTGTCGGTGAACACAAGCTCAATTTATACTATTCTCAGAATACACTACACTGCGTTGGTGTATACTGAAATGCTTCTTTAACTGACTACACTACTTTGTGCATTTTTCTATATCCTTCATCATAGATGAATGCAACATAATCAAGTCAATAACATAAGGTCATAGACTCATTCATAAGTTACCCAATGTATTCCTTATCCTCATCTGTCATATCCATCTTCCTCATGTAGTAATGCAGGAGCATCTCGGGTCCTTGGCAATCATGTGTCACCAAAAACAATTTGGAGTTTTGTCTATGTTGCTCAGTTTCTACTTTGACCAAGTTGGTCGGTAGTTGGTCAGTTTCCTTTGGTTACCGAGTGTGGTCAATTCTCTGCTGGGCGGTCGGTTATTTCTCTGGCGCTCAACATTGCCTATTTGCTGCTCAGTTATCTTGCTTACCGATGGGTCTAGTTTTATTTCCTGTTGTGGCTAACTTCTACATTTATATTGGATCATGGATTTAATGTTTGTATCCATCATTAGGAAATGTGTGGTCCTAGATTTGACTGTTACTTTTGTTGATTGTGGATCTAAAGGCTGACTCAGCTCGGTAGCTTCTTGTATAAATGTAGATGTTTGGTTGTAGTTTAAGAGTTAGTTTTGGATAGTAGATAGTAGACATTAGATTGGATATTTGTGACATATCCTCACATGTTTGAGGACTTCTATAATTCATTTTAATATTAGGCCATAACTGGGAAGGCCTTACAGCTCGGCATGTATGATTCAAATTGATTATAATATATGAAAGATCTAGCATTCTCTCTCTCACTTTGGTTGTTTTTTACTTCCACATGTGTGTTGTAGGCTTGGATCATTAGGGTGCACCATCCTTTGTCCCTTCTTTCTCCCTTCCTTGCGTTAGGTGGTATCAAAGCAAGGTGAGATCTTGATCTAGTTCTATGGATCTAGGTTTGCAAGTTCCTCTTGAAGCCCTAGTGAATTGTTGTGGGGTAGCAGATTGTGGTCTTACCTACAATTGCATAGGGTTGTCAAGATGGTTTGTGGGAGGCAAGATGCAGATCCAGGATTGGTAGATATGCTAAGGTGAATTGTTGCTAGATTAGAAGTAGTTGAAATAGCCCAAAGAAGAGGTAGACATCTTGAACATGTTGGTGATGATAAAATTGAAGAAGAACGGGTGAATGCAGAAACTGCTTCTGTTATGGATCAAGGAAAAGAAAGATTTTTGAAGGATTTGACAAGTCTGAAGTCAACACCACATTTCAATCCTCCTAAGTATAGTGGAAAGCTAGATTCTGATGAATTGGTGGACTCGATCACTGAGATGGAAAAGTATTTTGAATATGAAAATCTCCCTAAGGATAAGAAGGTGAAAATTGCAAGTGCAGAGTTGAAAAGTCATGCATCCTTATGGTGGGAACATCTGTAGGTAGATAGAAAAAGGAAAGGAAAAGACAAAATCAAGGTATGGAGTAAAATGCTGAACAAATTGAAAGGAAAGTTCTTACCCTGTGATTATTAGATTAACCTAGTTTGGTGAATGCAAAGTTTGAGATAGAAAGATAGCTCGGTAAAATAATATAATGAGGAATTCTATAGTTTAGATATCAGATTAGGACATGATGAAGATGATGTGGAAAGAATTGGTACATACCTAAATGGTTTGAGAGTTTCCATGCAAGAGGAAATTAGTATGGTCAAGTTGGAAAATATTGAAGAGGCTTATCAATTTGCTTTGAAGGCCGAGGAGAAATTGAACAAGAGACATGAGCAAAGATAGAGAGGTTGAGATGGTAGATTCCCTAGAGGAAGAGGTAGATCTAAAGGTGAAAATGGTAGATCTAAACCAGAAAAGACAAATCTGGATAAAGGCAAGACCAAGTGGAAAGGTGAAAGTTCTAGAGGCAGAGGTAGTAACAACTAAGGTGGTTATGGCAGAGGAATTTTTCAAGGAACTTGTTATAATTGTGGAGAAGAAGGACATAGATCTTTTGAATGTACACAGGCTAGTAGTAGTAGAAATTCTTTGGTGCAAGAAGAGTCATCGAATGAACCTGAGAAAGAAAATAACTTGATGGTAAGGAGAGCACTATGGAATGAAAGAAAGAAGGAAGATTCAGTAAGGAAAAGTTTGTTCAAGACCAGATGTAGAGTTTCTGATAGAGCTTGGAAGGTAATCATTGATAGTGGTAGCTTGGAGAACTTGGCATCTGAAGAGATGGTCACAAAATTGTAGTTGGAAAGGTTGGTACATCCGATGCCCTATCATATTTCATGCATCAAAGATGAGCATACACTCCTGGTAAGTGAACAATGTTATGTGAATTTGAAGATTAGAAAATACTATGATAAGGTGTTATGTGATATCATGCCTATGGATTGTTGTCATATTTTGTTTGGTAGACCTTGGCAATATGATGGACATGCTATATATGATGGGAGATTGCATAAGTATACTATTGTGGCTGATGGAAAGAAACAAATCTTGTTACCATTGACAGAAGAACTTGTTATTAATGTTTTCACATTTGTGAAATTTTGTTTGATGGAAAGAAGGAAGTTTGTTAATTCTTTGAAGAGGAATGTTGTATGTTTCGCTGTGATTCCTAATAAGCTGAGTAAGAAAATAGAGGATAATGTCCTTGAGGAGATTAATAAGTTAGTCACTGAGTATAGTGATATCATTTCTAATAATGTACCTAATAGTTTGCCACAAAAAAGAAGCAATGTTCATTGTATGGATCTAATCCCTAGAGCTAGTTTACCAAATAGGGCACCTCATCGGTTGACACCTACCGAGAATCAAGAATTGAACTGATAGATACAAGAGTTGTTGGAGAAATGTTTGATCAAAGAAAGTATGAGTCCTTGTGTAGTACCTATTGTATTAGCACCAAGGAAGAATGGAGAATGGAGAATGTGTACTGATTCCAGAGAAATCAATAAGATAACAATGAAGTATAGGTTTCCTATACTGAGAATGGATGACATAATGGACAGTTTGACTAGAGAAAAGTATTTCACAAAGATTGATTTGAAAAGTGGGTATCATCATATAAGAATCAGAGAAGGTGATGAATGGAAGACTACTTTCAAGACAAAAGAAGGTTTGTATGAGTGGTTGGTTATGCCTTTTGGTTTAACTAATGCACCGAGTACTTTTATGAGGTTGATGAATGAAGTTTTGAAGAAATTCTTGGGTAAGTTTGTGATTGTATATCTTGATGATAGTCTGATATTCAGTAAGACCAGAGAATAATATTTGTTGCATGTTAGACAAGTTTTGCAGAGATTGAAAGAGGAAAAGTTGCTGATAAATCTGAAAAAGTGTTCATTCATGAAAGAAGAGATTGTGTATTTTGGATTTGTTAGTTCAGTTGATGGTTTGAAGATGGATCCTAAAAAGGTTGAAGCTATTTTGAATTAGCCTACACCTATGAATGCTAGTGAGGTAAGATCATTTAATGGTTTGGCAAGTTTTTACCAAAAGTTCATAAGGAATTTTAGTTCAATCTGTAATGTTATGACTAAGACTATGAGAGGAGACAAAAGAGAATTCAAGTGGACACATGGATCTAACAGAAATTTTGAGACTCTCAAGAAAAAGGTTGTTGAATTACCTATTTTTTCATTACCTGATTTCAATAAAGTATTTGAAGTAGAATGTGATGCAAGTGGAAGTGCAATTGGAGCTGTGTTGAGTCAAGAAGGTAAACCTATTGGTTTCTTTAGTGAAAAGTTGAATGATGCTAGAAGGAAATATTCTATGTATCATCAAGAAGTCTATGCTATTGTTCAAGCACTGAAGAAATGGAGACATTATTTAGTACCAAGTGAATTTGTGTTGTTAGCCCATTTTCTTTTCATAGTAAAAATCCTCTCAAAATGGTCTATCCTTGCAAATTTTATGGCTGCACTTTCATTTTTTTCATGGTCTCTGCATGTTTTTCTATGTCCCTAGCTTGAAACCCTAGTCAAAATTTCAAATTTATAGTCATTGCATGCAAAAAACCCTATTTTTCCCTGGTCTTGTTCTAATTCTTCATTACCTTTTCGGGCCACTTAAGTCTTGTTAAATGCATGTGCGCATTTCTTTCCCAGCTAGTCGCTTATTCGCATGATGCCTGGTGGTCACATCTTTTTATTCAGTGAAATGGTGAACATGTGTTCATGTAATCTCCTAATGTGTGGCGGTTACTGGTTAATATTAAGTGACCCAGCGAATGGCTTGTCTTTCCTCTTTAGTCACGTATTCCCAAAATGATAGGCCTTCATTCATAAATGGTGATACATGTGGACCTATGTCAGTGTGGAGGTTGACGTGTCAAACAAATATTGGTTGCCGAGTGGTGAAATGGAATATGTCAGCGGGCTCAACTTTCACTTTCTCTTTCGATCCAATGGTTGACGTAAAAGCGCATAGAATGTGTCAGAGGCTTGCAATCTTACACTAGCTATTCATTCCCATTTATAGCAAATCTTTTCAAATGGTGGGTCCACTCCTACATGTACACATTTGGCAGCTCTTCATTCATCCACCTAATGATGATATGGCAGTTTGTTGGCAGACCTTGGGTTAAGAAATTATTTGGCGATTCAGTGAATGCCTTTGTTCATGTGTTCTCCAAGTTAGACCATGGTTGAGAAAAGTTTCTTGCGACTAGGAGAATGCCTTAGTTGTGTATTCACTAACTACTCAAGGGTTAGATTTGCAGTGGTTAGATAAAGATAAAATATGTGGACCCATTGTCAGAAGATGTTGAGGTGGTGGTGTTTTATTGGTTGAAGAATACTAAGCTAGATATGTTGTCAGGCGGGCCCGATATCTCATTCAAGAGATTCAAGATCGACTGTTGGCCTAAGTTCTCATGAGTTGTGTCAAAGCTATGAGATCTTGCACTGACTGTCTGATTCTCCAACGTGCTTATGCAGACATTATGGTGGGGCCAAATTGCCAAGTCACTTTGGATGCCAGGTGTTGTTGACTCATTTGTGTTTGATTGGATGAGAATGAATGATGTGGATATGTGTCAGTGGGGCCAGATTCTTCAAGTGGTAGAGGGAAGAGATTGACGACAAGCGTATAATCTAATAGAATCTTTTAAGCTCATGAGGGCATGAGACTGGCCATCGATTTGGAATATGAATCTCAGTGACGTGGATCTATTTGTGGGTCTTGTGTCAATGATGACCAGGTAGTTTCAGTGAGTAGCATGATGACAGGTGGCACATTGCGGGCCTAGGTGTCGGTCTAAGTTTTAGTAGTTTTGATAAAGTTCTTTGGTAGCTCTAACAAATTTCTTCTTGTTCGCTCAGTTGTGGAGTAAAATGGAAGTGTTCTAAAAGACTTAGCGATTTAGCGAAGTGTTTGCATAATCTCTAAATGAAATGGCAGTAGCCCAAAACACTCAGTGAATGGGAGAAGAGTCTTCAATCCCTAGTTCACTAAATTTTAACTAGATTCAAAGGTTTTGTTTGTTCACCGAATCGTTGAGTTAAGCTCGGGTCAAGTTTCTCATTTCACGAATAGAAAAATCCTTTGTCGTGTATTTGCCAAATGTAAACTAGGATTCCTATATGGTTAAGTCACGAAGAGCCCGGGAAAGGAGAAGATCTAACAACCATGATATAAAGTTGATTCAAGTTTGAATGTTGACCGTCGATCTGCTACTAGTGCCATTGAAATAGCCATTTCTCTACAAATTTGATTTTTTTAAAGGGTTTTCTATGACAGGAAGGACTAAAATTGAATGCTTATGCGGCTGGGTTTAGTGAAATTGGTTCTGTTGATTATTGTAGTGTGGCCCAGGGTGTCTAGTGACTGATTCTAGAGGTCTATACCATGGAAAAATAGGTAAGAGTTACTCAAGGCATGTTGTAAGTGTCTGATCAGACTGATAATGCATGGTGAATTCATGGTCTTCAGTAAATTTTGAGAGATTCATCATAAATGGAGATCATTCTTGGGTCTGATCGCTTGGTTTTCTCCCTTGTAATAATTTCTTGATTGATCTTGGTTGGTTTGGTGTGTGAAACCCTAACCCTTTCCTTAGTCATCCGTAGCTTGTTGCATCCTAACTTGTTTAGGATTCCAAAGTGACTAGTGGTATATATTCTATTATATTAATTTTTGCCAGGTTCTAGTCTTTGGTAATCTAAGGGATTCTATTCTTTGGTTCCACTATCTTGATGTAAAATACTGAAAATACAAGCTTTGCAGAGTAGATTTCTCATCCTGAGTCTTTGAGCAAAGAGTTTTCCCTGTATGTATTGATACACATTTCATGAAATACAATACAATTTTTGCCTTAGTTCTGTTATTGTCTCTGACCTTTGTGTTTATTCTTGTATGTTTCTATTTGTAAGGCATATAGAGCATACTAGTTGTTAGGCAATCACTCTAATTGTTGCATGAGTTTCTTTCAAGGAAGGGATTAAATTCTCATGTGCAATTCTAGGGAATTAACACATTTGTTGAGATTTTGATGATAGCAAACTAAGATTGAGAAGATAGTCTATAAGGCATTCTATCTAAATTGTATGTAGTTTGCAAGTCATACTACATTTCTTTGAAATCCCTCTATTGATTTTGTTAGACTCTTTTGCCCAAGGGATCAGGCACTGGTCTGATTTTTGTTTATGCAATCACCTTTCTGTCATCAAGCACAAAAATTTATCATTACCAGTATATTTTTCATTTCATGTTCATGTGCTGAATAGATAGGACTATCCCTAAAGGCATATAGTTCATAATTGTTGATTCCTCGAAGAGTGAATCAAAGGTTAACCTTCCTTGAGTTGTACACACAAAAAGAAGGATTCACTTCCTTATTCCATTATCAATGTTATTACATGTACAGTTTCTATTGTCAACCTCTGTATTAGGAGATTCTCATCTGCCTATAGAGTGATCTTTTGTTGAAGTTATCTGAAGCCTAGATAGCATGATAATGAAGACCTAATCCACCAATCTCAAGCTTACTTGAAATATAGTAACCTTTTTATAGGCAACACCTACCTGAGTCTTGTGGAGCTCAAAGTAGAAGGAGGATCTTATCCAATCCTCATCAATTAGGATTTTCTTGCAAATTTGGAGACCTTTTAAACTAAGAATCTAGCCAATCCTTTTGCCAAGTTTGATCCCACAAGAAAAATCCCTAACAGATTGGCGACTCTGTTGGGGAACTTGTAAAAAATATTCTATTAAGATATAGGGTTTAATTGAGCCAAGGCTCCTATCCTATACAAACTAGCTGATTACCATTTATATTTGTATTTTTTTTTCCCAAATAGTTGGGTGGCAACTATCACAATCACTGCACCAGTGTGAATTAAAGGATTGATCATAATGAGTAAGAGAAGTACTAGAGCTTGGAAAAAGGATCATCCAGAGGAAAATTTGGAAGGTGGACTCCCAAATACATCCAGGTGAATGAGAAAGGACAAGAATACTGATGACATGTCTTTCACATGGAAGCATAAAAGAAATACAAGGACAAAGGATCCTGTTCAAGTAAATCAAGAGGGAAATACTTCTGAATATGAGGAAGTAATTGATTTAGGTTTGAATCAATATGAAGACTACTATTCACCCTTTGAAATGGATGGAAGAAGTGCATAGCCTCATAGAAGAAGTATCCTTGGAAATGAAAAAAGATTTAGAAATCAGTGTAAGAATAGGTGAGGTTTTGTCCCCTTTTTTTCACAAGACCATCAAATACCAAAGGATCACCAAGAGAAGGTTCTTGCCCAAGAATCCTCATCTGAAATAGCCCTTCCTGATTCTAAGGAAATTTTTTATCAAGTCTTTGAATTGGAAATAAAGGTCCAAGAGTAGATTCAGATAAGGTAGAAAAGAGATAAGGAAAAAGAGGAAAAGATCAGACATTCTATGATCAGAGCAGAGCAATTGAAGAAACAATTGTTAGATCTTGAAGCCATAAATCAGGTTCCTGTAATAGAACAAGCAGAAGATCAGCTTGTTGTCCAACAAATTTATGATATAAGAAATCCTAGGGAAAAAGGTAAACAAAAGGCCGTAGGGGTTTCAATAAATGAACCAAATCCTGTAGAGAAGTCCCTGGATCAAGCAGAAAGATTAGAAGCTAACCTAGAGAAGGCCAAAAGGAAACAGGAATTGTTGGCAAAGGAGTTAGAAAAGGCAGAGCTTGAAGCCACTGTAGCTGAAATGAAAAGAAAGATTGACTTCCTTAAGCAATCTTCTAGACCTGTCAGTACGCCTTCCACTTCTATAGCACAAGATGCAAATGTATTGGGCACTGCCCAAACTTCAGGTATGCCTAAAACTTCCACTATTCCAAATATTCAAACATCCACTTCTCAGGGTGTTGGCCCTTCTCAAGTAGGTCCCATTCATGAGAGACATAAGCAATTGGTTTTTAGGGGGATTCTTGGTTACCCAAATCCTATCCCTGATGAAATCAGAAAGAAGCTTCCAAAATTCACTGGAAGTAATGTAGTTACTTGTGAAGAACATCTGAAAAGTTTCATTGATGTAATAGATGACTACAACATTGAGCCTGATGATGTGATCATGAAAATTTTTGTTCAATATTTGACTGAAGATGCTAGAGATTGGTTTAGAAATTTTCCTCATGCTAGCATATGTTCTTGGGACTAGTTCAAACATTTCTTCAAAGAATAATATCATGATAGAACCAATGAAGGCTTCATTCTTAACGAGTTTAACAACATCAAGAAAAATTTAAATGAGGGTGTTGTTGAGTTCAATGTTAGATTTTAGAAGGCCATGCATAAATTGCTACAAGTTATTAGGTTAGATGATAAGATTTGTTTGGTCACCTACTTGAATGCTTTTGATTCAAAAATGGGATATATTTTGAGAGATAAGAACCCTAGAAATTTGGTAGAAGCTTACAAGTTGGCTATTAATATAGAAAGTAATAGAAGAGTATCAGGGAAGTTGGGAGGGAGGGAGGACTTTCAGCCTTCAGTCTCAAATAGAAAGGAACTAGGTAAATATGATACAAAACCAAAGGATGATGATAGTTTGAAGCAAATCTTGAAAGCAATAAAGGATTTAAAACTCAGTGAAGCAAGGAATAGTAGAGTGCAAGGAAATGATAGGCCATCATTTAATAACTTTAACAAGTTACCAAGAATGCAAAACTATCCCTATAATACTCAATGGAAAGATGGGAAGCCATTGCTCCCTGAAAGAAAGGATAAATCAAATGATAAGACCCCAGACCCCTTGCATAGGAATGTAGTAAATATGAATGATGATGTTCCTTGGTGTATTTTTTGCCAATCACCTCATGACTGTTATTACTATGCAATTTCTCAAAGTGTTTCTATAGATGAAGATCAAGACAACAACAATGAGGAGTCTTATGATGATCAAGGATGTGGTATGACTTCTTCATACATATATGATGAATTAGACTCTACAGAAGAAGATGAAGATCAAGATGTAGGTAGACCCCAAGTTAGAAATAAGATTTATCATCAACAAGTGTTTTCTGATGAGGAAGATGGTCACATGGATGAAATTGTTAGGAATGAATGCAAAGTATTTTGGCAGTCATTCTATAGCAGTTGTTGTTGCATTCATGACTTGGATTGTCATTGATGTCAACACAGTGATATTCTGGATATCAGCAGGAAAGTAGGTACAATTTTGTTTTGCACACATGTTGTATTGTAGATTGGCTTTTGCACAGTTGATGGTATGTTCTTTGGTGTGTTATTAACCTATGGTTAATAGCACAAAAATAAATTCATTCATCCATGAGAGTTATGAGCATTTTGGTGAAAGCAATGTTTAGATAGTGTTTCTGTGAAGCGATTTTCAGAAATCAGAGGATATCTCTTAGCTAGGATGGAATCTAATTTTGTGCAGTTAAAGGGATGTTGGAGACTCATTAATGATGATGTGGTTCATAGTGCAAACTTTGAAGATATGTTTGGAGAAAGTTACAGTATCTAGAAGCTGACAGTTTTATGTGAAATTTTGTTTGTAGCATGTAGAATTTATTATTTTGTTATTGAGGACCGACTCATTTGTAATTATTTGAGTTTTGTATATAAGAAGGAATTTTTTCCTTGTTGTAATATGTATTGAAAAGGTTGAGATGCGAATATATGCATGAAGTGAAGAAAAGAGCTAATTCAGTGATGAAGGAAGACTTGTGAGTACAGAGATCTGGAAGTGTGATCTTGTGTAGCAGAGAGTGTGCTTTTGGCACAGTGTGAAGGAGGTAATATATTTCATATTATTCTATTGAATAATTCTAAGATCTTTTGGACAGTGCATTCAGAGATCTTGCCTAGAAGCTGTTTGGGCAGTGGGTCCTTCTATCTTCCATAAACTCTTAACCGGGTTAGAATCTTTTAACAGGGATTCAAAATTTCCTAACAGGGATTTATATGAACTGAATGTATTTCATAAGACTCCTAACAGATTCCATCCTCCAACAAGGAACTTTCATATTAGTGCATCATTTTGTGGGCATCATTCCCACTGGGGTTTACTCTTTTCAAGAGGTTCCCTAGTCAACATATCTTGTGTTATTGTGCAATTGTGTATGGTTATCTTTCTATGGTTGATTAGCACATTAATTATATTATTTAAAGAATTTGAATGGTTAAATTATTAGATAACTCATTCACCCCCCCCTCTCAGTTATCTTGGGGATCTTTACTTTCTAACAATTGGTATCAGAGCCAGGTTCTTGAAAGAAAAGTTTAACAACTTAAGGAGATCCATGGCGAATTTCAGAAAAGAAAGCCCTAAGTTTGATGGAGTAAATTTTGACAGCTGGAAAGAAAAGATGAAGACTCATCTATTGTTTTTAGGACCAAGTTATTGTTTGATTACAAAGAATGAGAAGACTATCATTGAGGAAGACAATCTAGAGGCAGGAACTAAAGATGAACTAGATCTATTCATGTGTAACATACTTGCAAGAGAAGCACTTTTGTCAGCACTATCAGAGAATGAATATAGTCAGGTAAGATGTTTGAAAACATCTCATGCAATTTGGAAAGCTTTACATTCTACTTTTGAAGGTGATGAACATGCAAAGAAGGCTAGATTACATAATTGGATTTATGCATTTGAAGATATCAGAATGATGGAAGATGAATCTATTAGAAGCTATATTGGTAGGATGTCTGAGATTGTAATAGGAATAAAGCCTTGTGGAGATGATAAGATAGAGAATGAAGTGATATGGAAAATTTTGAGAACTTTGACACCAGTATTCAAGAAGACAACACAAATGATTGAACAAGTGATACCTTGTACATCAAATTTTTCAAGAGAGACTCTTCTTAGAAGATTAGAAATAGCAGAGATGAACTTGAGATTATCAGGAGAGCTACCTAGAATGGAAATAGCATTCAGTGCTCTTAACATTAGACCTACAAGAAGTACTAGTGTGAATGGAGATTATGCTAGCAGTAGCAGATCTAAATCTGAGGAAGATAATAAGATTGAAGAAGGTATTGCATTACTTGTAAAAATAGAACCAGATGGTAAGAAAATCTTTAAATGTTGGACTTGTCAAGAATATGGTCATTTTGCATCTAAATGTCCTAAAAGAGTTAAGAAGTATAGAAGCAACTTTAAACCTAGGAGATCTAAAGAATGTTATTATGCAAATGACGAAGATCTTGAAGCAGGAATTGAAAGACATTTAAGTGATAGTGATAATGATAACTTTGAGGAAATAGGATTTGTAGCAATTAAAGAAGAAAGTTCTGAAACTAATAAAAGGGAAGAAAAATCATTAGTTTCTCAAGTTGAAAATAAATCTGATTGGATTATAGACAGTGGTTGTTCACATCATATGACTGGAGATAAAAGAAAGTTTGTTAAGTTAGATGATTATGATGGAGGAATTGTTAGAGTTGGTAATAATGCACCTTGTTTGATTAAGGGTATAGGATCTATTACTCTTGATGGAAAGACTAACACTGATGATGTTTACTTTGTTGATGGATTGAGACATAATCTACTAAGCATTGGACAATTGGCTAATAAGGGTTATCAAGTTTGGTTTACTGAGAAAACTTATGTGATAAAAGATAAAGATGGAAATCTGATTGGAAAAGGATCCAGAACCAGAGGTAATGTATTTCAGTTGAATCCTACTGAGATGACATGTTTGATAACTAAGATTGATGATAGTTGGTTATGGCATAAAATGTTTTGTCATATAAACTTTGATAATATTGTCAAGGTGAGCACTACACTTGCGGTAAGAGATTTACCTAGAATTATGAAACCTACTAACATGATTTGAAAAGAATGTATGATGGAAAAGTAGAAAAGGAGTTCATTTCCTAGCAAGAAGTTCACAACGACAGAGAAGCTAGAGATTGTTCATACAGACTTGAGTGGTCCTACTAGGACTAGAGGATTCTATGGAGAAATATATTTTATGATTCTTGTTGATGACTTTACAAGGATGATGTGCATTTTTGAAAGAAAAATCTGAAGCATTTGATAAATTTAAGATCATGAAAAGCAAAATTGAGAATGAATCTGGAATGAAGATTAAGTATCTAAGATCTGATAGAGGTGGTGAATTTACATCTAGAGAGTTTAATACTTTTTGTGAAATGAATGGTATTAAGAGACAACTTTCAGCCCCTAGAACACTAGAACAAAATGGTATTGTAGAAAGAAGGAATAGGTCAATAACTAAAGCAATAAGAGCTATGTTGTTTGAAAATGATTTGGCTAAGACTTTATGGAGAGAAGTAGTGAACACAGCAGTATACACTATCAACAGAGTACAAATCAGAGCAGATACAAACAAGACACCTTATGAATTATGGTTTGGACATGCACCCTCAGTTAAGTATTTTAGAATTTTTGGAAGTAAATGTTATATTAAGAGAGATGATGATATAGGAAAGTTTGATCCTAGAAGTGATGAAGGAATATTTCTTGGATATTCTTTGAAAAGCAAAGCATATAGATGTTATAACAAAAGAACTAAGACTATTGTTGAAAGTGCAAATGTAAAAGTTGATGAGAAGTTTAAAATTTAGGAAAGAATGCTTGATTATGAATCTAATGGAGAAGCACAACCTCAGCCTAACATTGAAAATGCAAAATTATTTTTTGAAACTAACAGTGATTTGCTGAATGAAAGTCATACTGAAGAAAATAGAGAAGAAAATGGAGAAGAAAACAGAGAAGAAAATAGAGAAGAAAGTAGAGAAGAATCTACAGTTGGAACAAGATCAGTAACTATGACACCTAACAGGTATATTTCAAGACATCACCCTATTGAGCAAGTTATTGGAAGTTTAGATAGAGGAGTTTTAACTCAAAATAAGGTATATTTATGTTTGATTTCTCAAATTGAACCTAATACTACTAATGAAGCTTGTGAAGATGAACATTGGATTAATGCTATGAAAGAAGAACTGGAGCAGATTGAAAAAAATATAACATGGGAATTGGTCCCTAGACCTGAAGACAAGAATGTGATTGGAACAAAGTGGGTATTCAGAAACAAGATGAATGAGCAAGGAGAAGTAATAAGAAACAAAGCAAGATTGGTATGTAAAGGATATTCACAACAAGAAGGAATTGACTATGAAGAAACTTTTGCACCTATGGCCAGACTTGAAGCAGTGAGAATGTTTCTAGCATATGCAGCTTACAAGAAATTCAAAGTGTATCAGATGGATGTGAAATCAACATTTTTGAATGGTGAATTGGAAGAAGAAGTCTACATTGAGCAGCCTGAAGGTTTTCCTTTAACACAAGAAGGAGATATGGTATGTAAGTTAAAGAAAGCTTTATATAGATTAAAACAAGCACCTAGAACCTGGTATGCAAGATTGGATAAGTATTTATTAAAATTGGGATTTATAAAAGGAATAGCAGATAGTAACTTATACACAAAAGAAATTGAGAATGGTTTGTTGGTTATAGTTGTATTTGTTGATGATATTATCTTTGGAGGAGAAGATGAAGCTAGTGACAAATTTGCAGATGAAATGAAGACTGAATTTGAGATGAGCATGATTAGAGAAATGAAATATTTTTTGGGATTACAGATAACACAAAGCAAGGAAGGTATATTTGTAAGTCAAACTAAGTATTTGAATGACTTATTGGAAAGATTTGGAATGAAAGATTCTAAACCTGTTGGAACACCTATGGTAACTGGACATAAGTTATCTAGCAAAGATGAGACACCAGCAGTTGAGAAGAAAAAATATAGATCTATGATTGGAGGATTGCAGTACTTGACACATACAAGACCTGATATAGCACATTTAGTTGGGATTGTAGCAAGATTTAAAGTAGAACCTAGAGAATCACATTATGCAACAGTAAAGAGGATACTAGGATATCTAAAAGGAACAATGGATTATGGATTAATGAGAATTTTAATGATTTTACTTTATGTACCTATACTGATGCAGATTGGGGAGGCAGCATTGATGACAAGAAAAGCACCAGTGGTGGAGCCTTTTTTCTTGGAAGAAAATTGGTCTCTTGGTTAAGTAAGAAGTAGAAATGTACTTCACAAAGTACAGCAGAAGAAAAATATGTTGCAGCAGCAAATAATTGTAATCAGACTATTTGGATGAAGTAGATGTTGAAGGCTATTGGAATAAAGTTTGATGAGCTTTTTGTTTTACATTGTGATAACACCAATATAGTGAGTATGTCAAAAAATCTTGTTTTACATTGTAAGAATAAACATATTGAGATCAAGTATCATGTTGTAAGAGAGAAAGTTGTAGAAAAAGAAGATTGGAGTACATAAGCACAAAGGAACATATAACAGATATATTTACAAAACCTTTACCTAAGGATACATTTGTGTATCTGAGAAGTATGCTTGGGGTTATGCCCCAACCTATTTTTGAGAATTGATGCAAATGATTGCATCTGTCCAGTGGTATATGAGCCCTATCTTTCTTCTGGATTGGATGTTGGAACTTCCTCTATGGGGGAGTTTATGAGCTGAGTCATGAGGACTCTTGTTATTGTATTTTTCTAAAAAGTGTCTTTTGACATTAAGTTGTTGTTGACTTAGTGATGGAATTTCTATCATTGATGTCAATGGGGGAGACATATACATGAAAAACATTGTGGATTGTATGAGAGAGCTGAATAGGAAAACGAAGCAAGATTTAAGTTGATATTTTCCAGTGATGTTGCAGTATTGGATTTTTGGAACATTAGATGTTTTTCATCTATGTTGTCATCAATGCCAATGGGGGAGATTGTTAGGAATGAATGCAAAGTATTTTGGTAGTCATTCTGTAGTAGTTTTTGTTGCATTCATGACTTGGATTGTCATTGATGTCAACACAATGATATTCTGGATATTAGCAGGAAAGTAGGTAATATTTTGTTTTTCACACATGTTGTATTGTAGATTGGCTTTTGCATAATTGATGGTATGTTCTTTGGTGTGTTATTAACCTATGGTTAATAGCACAAAAATAAATTGATTCATCCATGAGAGTTATGAGCATTTTGGTGAAAGTAGTGTTTAGATAGTGTTTCTGTGAAGTGATTTTTGGAAATCGGAGGATATCTCTTAGCTGGGATGGAATCTGATTTTGTGCAGTTAAAGGGATGTTGGAGACTCATTAATGATGATGTGGTTCATAGCACAAATTTTGAAGATATGTTTGGAGAAAGTTACAGTATCTGGAAGCCGACAATTTTATGTGAAATTTTGTGTGTAGCGTGTAGAATTTATTATTTTGTAATTGAGGACCAACTCATTTGTAATTATTTGAGTTTGGTATATAAGAAGGAATTTTTTCCTTGTTTTAATATGTATTGAAAAGGTTGAGATGCGAATATATGCATGAAGTGAAGAAAAGAGCTAATTTAGTTATGAAGGAAGACTTGTGAGTATAGAGATCTGGAAGTGTGATCTTGTGTAGCAAAGAGTGTGGTTTTGGCACAGTGTGAAGGAGGTAATATATTTAATATTATTTTTTTGAATAATTCTAAGATCTTTTGGACAGTGGGTTCAGAGATCTTGCCTAGAAGTTGTTTGGGCAGTGGGTCCTTCTGTCTTCCATAAACTCTTAACCGGGTTAGAATCTTTTAACAGGGATTCAAAATCTCCTAATAGGGATTTATATGTACTGAATGTATTTCATAAGACTCCTAATAGAGTCCATCCTCTAACAAGGAACTTTCATATTAGTGCATCATTTTGTGGGCATCATTCCCACCGGGGTTTACTCTTTTCAAGAGGTTCCCTAGTCAACATATCTTATGTTATTGTGCAATTGTGTATGGTTATCTTTCTATGGTTGATTAGCACATTACTTATATTGTTTAAAGTAGTTGAATGGTTAAATTATCAGATAACTGATTCACCCCCCCCCCTCTCAGTTATCTTGGGGATCTTTACTTTCTAACAGAAATCTAGTGCAACACTTTAAGAAATGATGAATTAGTAGTGTTGAGAAGACCTTCTAATGAAGAGATTGCACAAATTATAGCAGATATGGTCACTAAGGCCAAAATCAATTACAACTTAAGAAATAGGGTGGTAGGTAGTCCAAGTGGCAGGCCTGGTGGAATTTTCATCAAGAAAATAGAAAAGGATGAAAAACAAGTCCAAGATAAGCAAAAGGCTACTGAGGTTGTCAACAAGACCAAAGTGAAGAAAAATGTCACTTTCACAAAGCCAATTGTTTCTTACAAAGTAAAAAATAAGCCTCTTGTAGATACTTGTTCTTCTTTGAAAAAGGAGGCGAGGATCCAGACCCATGATAGTCCTAATATGATCTCACATGAAGAAAATAAGGAGCTCACTGCCATTGGGCAAGATATTGCAGATTCAAAGTATGTTCCCATTGACATGAGAAAATTGTTGTCATAGATTACTGTAAAGGTCCCTTTATCAGAAATGATGAGGATAGAGGAGCATAAAGTCAAGGCTTTGAGTTGGGTGAAGGGAGCTTTTCCTTTTGATGCCCAAGATTCCACCAAAGCTAGTGGAATGGCTACTACAACAAATGATTCAACTAAGAACCAATGTGGGGAGATCATCTCTGAGATCCCTCAAATTTATTTGGACACTAATGCTGCAAATGCTATGATAGGAACTATTAACCCTTTCTTTTTGTCCCTAATAGTAAATGGAAAGTTGTTAAGAAACTACATGATTGATTTAGGAGCCTCTAATACTGTTATGCCTACAGAAATAATGAGATCCTTGGGTTTGAAATTGGATACACAACATGGAAGATGTCAGGCTATGGATTCAAGAGAGGTCCCTATTATTGGTACTATAAAAGCACTCCCTTACAAGTTGACAGCTTTACCTGACAAGTTGTTAACAATGAGTGTTTTGGTGGTTGATATCCCACCTCATTATGGAATGTTACTATCAAGGAAGTGGAGTGCCTCAATGGGAGGTAGTATCCAATGTGATTTGTCTTATGCAACTTTTAATATTGATGGTGACAATGTGAAATTATCTAGAGAAAGCAGAACCCCACATATGATTGAAATAAGTGATGATCACTTGAATTGTTGTGTGGATGTTGACATGGAGAATTTCAGATTAGAAGAGACTATCCCACCAGTGGAGGAGATAGATCCATTGGTTGCAGAACTAAAGAAATAGAAAGATGGACTATGGCAGATGTATTTTGATGGAGCATGCTCAAAGGAAGGCTCAGGAGATGGAGTTCTATTCATATCTCCACCAGGTACCACTTTTAAGTATTCATTCTCATTGACTTTTCAATGCACAAATAATAGTGCTAAATATGAAGCATTGTCTTTGGGATTGAATATTGCTACCAAACATGGAATAAAATGTTTAAAGGTTTTTGGTGACTCTGAGCTTGTGGTTGCAGAAGTAAGGTCCAAATATGCAATAAAGAATGATAGATTTAAAATGTATAAGCATGTTATTTGGGATCAGATTGAAATGTTTGATGCTTTCAATATATGTTGGGTAGAAAGATCCAATAACATAATGGCATATTTTTTGGCCAGTGTTGCTCTAAAAAGGGATGATTCAAATTTTTTTGGAGTGTCAATACTTGAAATAAAAAGTAGACCAGTTGTTGCAAACAACATTTGCAATTGGCAGGTCTTTGAAGATGATCATGACATTTTGAAATTTATTCAATGTCTTGACCTATATGAAGATCAAGCTATAGACTGCAACACATTGGCTGAGGAAATTGAAGGTAAGGATATGGTCATGGGAAATGAGGTGATCTAGTTGAGTTCAAATAATATTCCTAGGGGCTTAACTAAGTTAAAAGCATTGTATAGTAGCCAAAATGACCATATGTCAAAAATAAGTAATGCTAATGTAGAAGATCTGGAGGAAGTGAATTTGGGATCACATAATGCACCAAAAATGATTTATATTGGAAAAGGATTAGCCCCTCAACTAAGAGATAATTTGATAAAGTTGTTGAGAAGGTACAAGCATGTGTTTACATGGTTCGATGATGATCTAAAAGCCTACAGAGAGGACCTTTTCCAACATGAAATCCCATTAAAGCAAGGTGTCAAGCCTTTTAGATAGAAGAAAAGGCCCATTAACCCAATCTTGGCTCCTAAGATGCAGTAAAAGCTAGTCAAGTTGAGTGATGCAGGGATAATCCAACCTATAAGGCATTCAACTTGGGTATCTAATTTGGTCCCAATCAGAAAGAAGAATGGTGACATTAGATTGTGTGTAGATTTTAGAAATTTGAATGTTGCATCATTGAAGGACAACTATTCACTACCTAATATGGAGGCAATGTTGCATAAAGTCACTGGTTGTGAGCTATTGTCTATGATGGATGATTTCTCTAGATATAACCAGGTGTTGGTGAAAGAATTTGAACAATTCAAAATTGCATTCACAACACCTTGGGGAATTTATGTATATGTCATAATGCCATTTGGTCTCAGAAATGTTTGAGCAACTTTTCAAAGAGCCATGGATGTTTCTTTCAAAGAGTATATAGACTTGTTCATGGTTGTGTACCAGGATGACCTGACTTCTTTTTCCAAAAAAGCTCATGACCATTGTTCACATCTAGAAAATATTTTTGTCAAAGCTCTGGAGTATGGTGTCTCTGAACCCTAAAAAATGTAACTTTGCAGTCAAAGAGGGAAAGCTGCTTGGACACATTGTATCAAAAGATGGAATAAGAATTGATCTAGAGAGAGTTGAAGCTATCAAGAAAGTGTCAACACCCAAAAATCTCAAAGGGGTGCAATCCTTTTTAGGGAAGATCAATTTTGTTAGGAGATTCATTGCAAATTTTGCTGAAATTATCAAGCTCATAGTGAAATTGCTGAAAAGGGATGTGAAATTTCAATGGACTGCAGAAGCTCAAGGTGCATTTGATAAAATTAAAGAAGTAGTGCAACAAGCACCTATATTAAGATCTCCATATTATACCAAGCCCTTTTCATTGTTCTCTTTTGCATCATTTCACACTATTGCTGCTATACTATTACAAAAGGATGATGAAGGTTTTGAACATCCAATTGCATTTTTTAGCAAATCCTTGTAGGTTGCTGAGTTGAATTATGAAATGATGGAGAAGTAGGCATATGCATTGGTAAAAGCGGTCAAGTCTTTTAGGCCTTATCTAGTTTGTGCAAAGGTTATTGTGTATGTTCCTCATGTAGTAGTTAAGGATGTCCTTACTCAGTCCAAAGTTACTGGAAGGAGATGCAAGTGGATTACTAGAATTCAAGAATTCAATTTAGAAATTCACATTACTAAGCTTGTAAGAGGACAAGACCTAGCAAAATTGATGACTGAAGAAAATATGGACCTAGTCCAGGTTAACAATGAAGGAGTTTCTGACAAAACAATAACAAGTATTGAATTGCAACTAGAATATGTTGATGTTGTATATTTCATAAAGAATGCTAGATGCCCTGAGTATATGACAGATAACCAAAAGAGGTCCTTGAAATTGCATGCTCAGAAATATACATTGATACAAGGGGACTTGTATTGGAAAAATAGAGATGGGATCTTATTGTTCTGCCTTGACAGATATCAGGCAGAAAAGGTTTTAAATGAAATGCATGCTAGTGTTTGTGGAGGTCATTATTCAACAAGGACTACTACCCATAAGATTTTGAGGGTAGGTTATTTTTGGCCTACATTATTGAAAGATTCATTCCAGTTTGTTAAGAAGTGAGAAGCTTGTCAAAAATTTGCTTCAAAATTAAAGTATTCAGGACCACTATCTTTAAACCCATTGACTGTTGAGGCACCATTCGCCATGTGGGGAATTGATTTCATAGGAGAATTTGTTGAGAAATCTAGTGGAGGACACAGTTATATACTTGTTGCAACTGATTATTTCATAAAATGGATAGAAGCTATTCCTACAAAGAGGGCAACAAGTAAAGTGGTGATTGAATTCCTACTTGACAATATTTTGACCAGATTTGGTGTCCCCATGAAATTGATCACAGATAATGCAATGTGTTTCAGATCAGATGAGGTTAAGGAGTTTTGCAAGGACAATAGAATCATGACATCTTATTCATCTCCATATCATCCTCAAGAAAATGGACAGGTTGAGTCTAGTAACAAAAACATTCTCACAATCTTGAAGATAACACTTGAGAAAAATAAGAGAGCTTAGCATTCCAAGTTGAGGTTGGCCTTATGGGAAGATAGGATTATAGTGAAGAAAGCCATTGGGAAGTCTCCTTTTGAGCTTGTATATGGTTTGCAGTCAAGGTTACCTATAAACAATCTGATTCCAATTTATAAGTTTATACAAGACGAGAAATTGGATGTCTTAGAGCCAATGCAGGATAGAATTATGCAGTTGACTAAGTTAGATGAAATGAGAAGAGAAAGCCAAAAGAGCAATATCAAGTTCCAACAGAAGATGAAATACCTATTTGACAAGAGAACAACTACCAAAAAGTCTAAAATAGATGATTTAGTACTTCAGTGGAATGTGAGAGTAGAAGATAAGGGGAAACATAAGAAATTTGAATCATTGTGGCTTGGTCCTTTTGTGATTCATGAAAGTTTTGGGAAAGACTCCTACTTGTTGAAGAACATGGATGGTGAAGTTTCTGAATTTCTAGTGCATGGGAAATTCTTGAAACCCTTTTTTAGTTAAGTTTTTCATTCTCATGCATATGTAAATATTTTGTAAATCTTGTGCAGGTTTGTTTCTCTTCAGGTTGTGTGTTTTTTGTCCAGTTCTAGGTTAGTGTGATTTTGGTATGTGTCCCAGAGATATGTGGTTCTTGTTTAAACTTGCATTTCAACATCCTCAGATAGAGCCACTGTTAGCCCATTTTCCTGTCATAGTAAAAATCCTCTGAAAATGGTTTATCCTTGCAAATTTTATGTTTGCACTTTCATTTTTTTCATGGTCTCTACAATGTTTTTCTATGTCCCTGGCTTCAAACCCTAGTTAAAATTTCAAATTTATAGCCATTGCATGTAAAAAACCCTATTTTGCCCTGGTCTTGTTCTAATTATTCATTACCTTTTCAAGCCACTTAAGTCTTGTTAAATGCATGTGCGCATTTCTTTCCCAGCTAGTTGCTTATTCGCATGATGCCTGGTAGTCACATCTTTTTATTCAAAAAATTGGCAAACATGTGTTCACGTAATCTCCTAATGTCTGGTGGTTATCGATTAATATTAAGCAACCTGGTGAATGGCTTGTCTTTCCTCTTTAGTCACGTATTCGCAAAATGCTAGGCCTTCATTCATAAATGGTGATACATGTGGACCTATGTCAGTGTGGAGGCTGACGTGTCAAACAATTATTGGTTGCCGAGGGGTGAAGTGGAATATGTCAGCGGGCCCAGCTTTTAGTTTCTCTTTCAAACCAACAGTTGGCATAAAAGTGCATAGAATGTGTCAGAGGCTTGCGATCTTATGCTAATCGTTGATTCCCATTTATAGCAAAGCTTTTCAAATAGCTGGTCCACTCCTACATGTACACATTTGGCAACTCTTCATTGGTCCACCTAATGATGATATGGTAGTATGTTGGTTGACCTTGGGTTAAGAAATTATGTGGTGATTTAGTGAATTCCTTTGTTCATGTGTTCTCTGAGTTAGACCATGGTTGAGAAAATTTTCTCACGACTGGGAGAATGCCTTAGTCGCGTATTCACTAACTACTCAAGGGTTAGTTTTGCAGTGGTTAGATAAAGACAACATATGTAGACATGTTGTCAGAAGATGCTGAGGTGGTGGTGTTTTATTGGTCGAAGAATACTAACCTGGCTATGTTGTCAGGTGGGCCCGGTATCTCATTCAAGAGATTCAAGATCGATGGTTGGCATAAGTTCTCATGGGTTGTGTAAGAGCTATGAGATCTTGCTCTAACCATCTGATTCTCCAGCGTGCTTATGTAGACATTGTGGCGGGACCAATTTGCCAAGTCACTTTGGATGCCAGGTGTTGCTGACTCATTTGTGTTTGATTAGATGAGAATGAATGATGTGGATATGTGTCAGTGGGGCCAAATTCTTCAAGCGGTAGAGGGAAGAGATCGACGATAGGCATATAATCTAATAGAATCTTTTAAGCTCACGAGGGCATGAGACTGGCCGTCGATTTGGAATCTGAATCTCAGTGACGTGGAGCTATTTGTGGGTCCTATGTCAGCAATGACCGGGTAGTTTCAGCAAGTAGCATGATGACAGGTGGCACATTGTGGGCCCAGGTGTGGGTCTAAGTTTTAGTAATTTTGACAAATTTCTTGTTTGCTCCTTCATAGAGTAAAGTGGCAGTATTCTAAAAGACATAGTGATTCAACGAAGGAATGTTCACGTAATCTCTAAATGAAATAGTGGTAGCCAAAAACATTCAGCAAATGGGAGAACGGTCTTCAATCGCTAGTTCACTAAATTTTAACTAGAGTCAGAAGTTTTGTTTGTTCACCAAATCACTTAGTTAAGCTCAGGTCAAGTTTCTCATTTCTATAATAGAAAAAGCCTTTGTAGCGTGTTCGCCAAATGTAAACTAGGATTCCTATATGGTTAAGTCACGAAGAGCCTGGGAAAGAAGATCTGATGGCTGCAATATAAAGTTGATTCAAGTTTGAATGTTGACCATCAATATGCTACTGGCACCATTGAAATAGTCATTTCTCTGCAAATTTGATTTTTTTAAAAGGGTTTTTTATGATAGGAAGGACTAAAATTGAATGCTTAGGTGGTTGGGTTGGTGAAATTTGTTCTGCCGACTGTTGCAATGTGGCCCAAGGTTTCTGGTGATTGATTGCAGAGGTTTGTAATATGGAAAAATAGGTAAGAGTTGCTTGAGGCATGTTGTAGGTGTCTGATCAGACTAATAATGCATGGTGAATTCATGGTCTTCAGTACATTTTTAGAGATTCATCATAAATGGAGATCATTCTTGGGTCTGATCGCTTGGTTTTCTCCCCTATAATAATTTCCTAATTGATCTTGGTTGGTTTGGGGGGTGAAACCCTAACCCTTGCCTTAGTCATCCATAGCTTGTTGCATCCTAACTTGTTTAGGATTCCAAGGTGACTAGTGGTATATATTCTATTATTTTGATTTTTTCTAGGTTCTAGTCTTTGTTAATCTAAGGGATTCTATTCTCTAGTTCCACTATCTTAATGTAAAATACTGAAAATACAAGCTTTGCAAAGCAAATTTCTAATCCTGAGTCTTTGAGCGAAGAGTTTTCCCTATATGTATTGATACACATTTCATGAAATACAATACAATTTATGCCTTGGTTCTTTAATTGTCTCTAAGCCTTGTGTTTATTCTTGTATGTTTCTATTTGTAAGGAATATAGAGCATACTGGTTGTTAGGCAATTACTCTAATTGTTGCATGATTTTCTTTCAAGGAAGGGATTAAATTCTCGTGTGCAATTCTAGGGAATGAACACATCTATTGAGATTTTGATGATAGCTAACTAAGATTGAGAAGATAGTCTGTAAGGCATTCTATCTAAATTGTATGTAGTTTGCAATTCATACTACTTCATTTCTTTGAAATCCCTTTGTTGATTTTGTTAGACTCTTTTGCCCAAGGGATCAAGCACTGGTCTAATTTTTGTTTATGCAATCACCTTTCTATCATCAAGCACAAAAATTTATCATTACCAGTATATTTTTCATTTCACGTTCATGTACTAAATAGATAAGACTATCCCTAAAGGCATATAGTTCATAATTGTTGATTCCTTGAAGAGTGAATCAGAGGTTAACCTTCCTTGAGTTGTACTCACAAAAAGAAGAAGGATTCACTTCCTTATTCCATTGTCAATGTTGTTACATGTATAGTTTCTATTGTCAACCTCTGTATCAAGAGATTCTCATCTACCTACAGAGTGATCTTTTGTTGAAGTTATCTAAAGCCTAGATATCATGATAATGAAGACCTAATCCACCAATCTCAGGCTTACTTGAAATATAGTAACCTTTTTATAGGCAACACCCACCTGAGTCCTGTGGAGCTCAAAGAAGAAGGAGGATCTTATCCAATCCTCATCAATTAGGCTTTTCTTGCAAACTTAAAGACCTTTTAAACTGAGAATCTAGCCAATCCTTTTGCCAAGTTTGATCCCACAAGAAAAATTCCTAACAACCTAATTTCAGTAAAATATTTGAAGTAGAATGTGATGCAAGTGGAAGTGCAATTGGAGCTGTGTTGAGTCAAGAAGGTAAACCTGTTGCTTTCTTTAGTGAAAAGTTGAATGATGCTAGAAGGAAATATTCTATGTATGATCAAGAAGTCTATGCTATTGTTCAAGCACTGAAGAAATGGAGACATTATTTAGTACCGAGTGAATTTGTGTTGTATATTGATCATAAGGCTTTACAATATTTGGTAAGTCAGAATAAGTTGAATTAGAGACATATGAAATGGGTTGAGTATTTGCAGAGTTATACATTTGTGATAAAGCATAAGAGTGGAGTCACTAATCAAGTTGCTGAGGCATTAAGTAGAAGAAGATCTTTGATGACCGAGATGAAAATTGAAGTTCTTGGTATTGATGAGATGAGAGGTTTGTATGAAAATGACCTTTATTTTTATGAGCCATGGAGAAAGTATAGAGCACCTATTTCAGATCAACAAGACACTAAATGGGATGAATATTTCATTCAGGAAGGTATGTTGTTTAAAGGTATTCAGTTGTGTATACCGAGAGGAGTAATGAGAACTAATTTGATAAAGGAGAAACATAGTAGTGGTTTGGCTGGACATTTTGGTATTGATAAAACATAAAATTTTCTTAAGGAGAAATATTATTGGCTACAGTTGTATAAGGATGTTCAAAAATTTGTGAAAAATTGTGGAATTTGTCAAGTTGCAAAAGGAGTAATTTAGAATACTGGATTGTATACACCGATTGTTGTTCCTAAGAAACCTTGGATTGACATCAGTATGGACTTTGTTATTGGCTTACCAAAGATAGTAAGAGGTAATGATTCAATATTTGTTATTATGAATAGATTTTTAAAAATGGCACATTTTATACCTTGTAGAAAGACATCAGATGCAGTACATGTAGCAGATCTTTTCTTTAAGGAAATTGTCAGATTGCATGGATTACCGAGGAGTATTATCTCTGACCGAGACAGTAAATTTGTTGGTTATTTTTGGAAAACACTTTGGAAGAAATTTTGTACTGAATTGAAATATAGTTCTACATTTCACCCACAAACTGATAGACAGACTGAGGTTGTGAACAGAAGTTTGGGAAATATTTTGAGATGTTTAGTTGGAGACACACCAAGTAATTGGGATTCTATGTTAGGACAAGCAGAGTTTTCATATAATAATTCAATGAATAGGAATACTGGAAAGACACCATTTGAGATTGTGAATGGCACACAACCAAGAGGAATATATGATTTGAGAGACATTGCTGATGAGAATAAGAAAAGTGCTAAAGGAGTAAAATTTGCTGAGTATATGAAGACATTGCATGAAGATGTGAAGCTGAAGCTAGAAGACAGTAATTAGAAATACAAAGATGGAGCTGATAGATCAAGGAGACATAAAAAATTTGATGTTGGTGATGAAGTGATGGTTCATTTGAAGAAAGGTCGATTTCCTGTTGGAACATATGGAAAGCTGAAGATGAAGAAGTTTGGACCTTGCAAGATTCTGAGGAAATTTGATAGTGGAAATGCATATGAGATTGAGTTACCTGATGAGATGGACATATCACCAATTTTCAATATTGCTAATTTTTATGAGTACCATGAACCTGATGAACAAGTAACAGTACCGACAGAATATCCTAAGAAGCAAAATGATGAAGTTGAACAGATTTTGAAGGAAAGAGTTGGCAAAAGTACAAGAGGAAAATAGTACATGGAATATCTAATTAAGTGGAAGAATAGACCGATGGAAGATAGTTCTTGGATTTCACAGTCTGAGTTGGATGTTGTAATACCCCAAAAATGGTCTATATGTTCATTAACCTCCTACATCTTCAATTCAAATGAAATCGACACAAAAGTCCTAACCTAAGGCACATCTGCACATCAAGTCATCAAAATCCTAATTGATTTTATCTTAATTTTGCATCAAAGAATATTCCTTGAAATATTCCTATTTTATCCTAATTTAATTATCTATATTTTAAATATTATTTGGCGATAAATCATATTTATCCTAAAGTTGATTAATTGCATATGATGAATATTTAATTAATTAATTTAATTTTGCCACTTAATTATTTAATTAGATTTAATTCCATTTATTCCTAGTTATATTATTTAATTTTGAAAATAAATCAAATCTCCTATGAATAATTGATTAAATATTTATTTAATTGATTAAATCCAAGTTGTCAATATTTAATAATATAGTTTTGAATAAAAGTTTGATTAAAATAATTGGTTAACCCACAAATCAATTATTTTTAAATTTAAAATCAGTTAAGTTGAAGATAAATCACTTTATTTATTTAATTAATTCATGATTATTTGTGCACATTCAAAGAGCAGTTAAACTTTAAATAAAAAAATCAATTCAAGTTGTTATCTTTTCGAAACTCAACATCTAATTTTAGTTCAAAGTTGATCTAAACTTTTGATTTGAGTTAAAAATTTGTTCTTGCATGATTTTGCATGATTTAATGAGTTATCTATTTCTAATTTCTTATTAATTCAAAAATCAACCTGAGTTCATCAAAAGTGATTTATGACTTTTTTCATGCACCCTCAAGCCCTGGATTTCTATAAAATCAAGGCTCAGCTCTTTACAAATCATCCATAGAATTTGCATACTTACTCTAGTGAATTGACATTAGAGGAATCATCAAGCTTCTTGTGAATTAGCATTTTGTGGGATCAATCTTGTTTTCAATTCATTCTAGTTTCATATTTCATATCATTGTTCGCTTAATTTGCATATCATTTCAATCCATTTAGATTAATTTATTATCAATTTTTCTCATCTTATTGCATCAAAAATAAAAATAAAATAGATTAATTTGCATTCATATTTTATTGCTTTCATCATTTAAATCTTTCGTTTAGGTGTTGCATTGTCACTAATCTCGGTCTAATCTGAGAATACCATACTCACACCTACTAGAAGGCAGTAAATCATCTGGTTAGCTATATTGTTCTTATTTGCATATTTTGATTTTTGCTAACCTCTAATGTTTTACTGAAGTGTTGTGTCTACAGATAGGTACAAAATTCACACACACATTTATGGCACCTAGTGTGGGGCAACCCACCTTTACATGTTGGTTTTGATTTTTTTTTGGAGCTAAAACCCTAAAGTTTCAAAGATTTAATTTTATCTCCCAAACAGCTTGGAGTTTTTGTTTGAAATGTTTTTTGCAATTTGGAGACATATCAAGGAAGCTTCAATAAAAAATTTAGAATTTTCTGAGATGTTTTGAATTTTTAATAATTTTTCTTGATTTTTTAGAAAAAATTAATTTCTGACACAAATCAGCATATTTTTTAGAAATTTTTACATTTTCGAAAATCTCTTTAAATTCTACAGGGGGTCTATTCTTTGTGTTTTAAATTTGGATGTAATATAATAGCTCAAATAGTCAATTTACAAAAACTATTTTGTTTTGGTAAAATGGGTCTCTAGGGCACAAATGAAGAGATTTTTCTAAAAATTTTACATTTTTGGAAATCTCTCTATTTTTTAATAGGGATCTCTATTTTTTATTTCTATTTTGGTGGCCGAAATCATTTCAAAAAAATTAGATCTTGTTGACTAGGTCAAATGCAACAAAAAATAAAATTTTGTGATGGGTATGCACTTATTTTTCACATGGTTCAATGAATGATATGAGTTGTCATTTGGATTAGTTGTTGGTTATTATTGCTCCTGATAATTGATTTTCAGATCTAACCCTATGGTTTTTATAAGTTGAATATACGTTTCATATCTTGTTTGCTTATTTTCTTGTCAGAGAGTTTGTGGCTTGCTTGCGCGGGATTGCTTAACAAAGCTAAAAATTAAGTAAAATATACTAAGCACGTTGTGAGGGAATTCAAGTATTCTACTACATCTGAAAAAATTTCAATTTGGACATAAAATGAACATCTCACATGTCTAGCTTGAGTGTCTTACCTTCTTTCATAAATCAGACTTCAATTTTTGGGCTATAAAACAAACATAAATTTGCTTTTTGCATATCTGTTACACATAGTAAATAGGCCCTATGAACACTATTTGTGGATGATCTTGAGAGAGTGGGCTTCATTCATTTTCTCATGCATGTGAAGCTCTTCTTAACGAAAGATCCCCTTGTAGGTAGGGAAGGATATTGAGATTGTCTCACGTTCCCTTGATTTGCGTCCTCAGCTTTTGATTGATGCATTCTCTATCCGGAGAGATTGATAGACCATAAGTTGTGGACATCACAGATCTTGGTGAGATAAATTTTGGTCTTATCATGTCAAATTAATCTATCTTCTTTGTCTTCATGAAGTGAAGAGGTTAGGGGATTATTCTCTACTTCCTTTTTGGGTAGTACCAGAAACCCAGATCCTTGGATCCGATCTAGTCCCCCTGTGGTATCTTTTGTGAGTCACCTTTAGAGAGGGTTAACCATATTGGACATTCCCTTAATTGGTTCAACCACATGGACAAAACCTCAAGCTATAATAGTCATTTTCACCATGGTAGTAACAACTGCTATATAAATGTCCTTATGGAGGAAATCTTCACTAGTGTGATCTCTTGTTGGGCTGTCAGATCTCCCTAGCAGCTCCTAATGTATTAAATTCTTAGATCGTGTCAAAACCTTGGTGTGCCTGGATTGGAGTTTTCCCTCTTGAGATCACAAAAGTTACAGAGTCAGACCATTACTACAAACCCTAGTGAGGCCAAATTTTTTTTATTTTTCTAGGAATATGTGTGTTATTGAAAAACTTTTTGGAACATACACAATTAGCACTTCTAGGGATTAGCACAATAAGTCACTATCACTTGTTCATGCGCAAGGTTTCTTTTGCCCTTGTTCATTTTTTTTAGATGATTCCTTACTTCTCTTTCTTGCTATTTTGCGTGCTTGATATCTTCTTGGTTACTTGAGACAAACTTTTACACAGATCTTCAAAAATTGGATAGAAAAATTTGTAAACAAACTGGTACTGAAAAATTGAAAAATTGCAAATCTGAAGCAAAAATCCTTTCTGGTGTCAAAAGTCATCCTAAAATTTCAAAACTCGTATCAAAGCAAAAGTCAAAGTTGTTAGAGATTGGTCAAATTTGTTAGAAATCTAATTTTACAGCCTATTTCCAGAATCTGTCAAACAAATAATTGTGTCAGGAATAGAGTAGAACCTATAATGAATACATTCATTTTCCTAAAGTGGTCACTTGAGTCTGATTTATCCTTCTGCTTTATCGATTTGAGTCTTTTTCATCTTGTGTCAAAACCTTGTCAAAATTATCTTCAAAATTCAATCTTTTTACTAAACGGCTAAGTGTTCTGAGCTCATGCCCACCATCTGTTGGGTGTTTACCCACACTATTGTAGCACAGTATCCTTCATTTATGTCTGATCTATTCTTTAATCACTTCAATCTTGACAAGGTTGCGTCATTTGATCTTCTAGAATCAATTCATTCTTTAATTGTCTTCATCTTATTCTTTGGCTTCACCCAAGGTTAATGGTGGAAACCAGAGCTTCATCACAAAAGAAATCTAGAGAGGTATCCCATACAATACCTCTGAATACTCTCCAAGCCCCAACTCTTGAACAACTCTACAATTTTGGTCTTTATGAAGATGACGGTCTTGGCAATTTTTGATTGAAAATAGGTTACATACCCCCTCCATCAACTCACAAAGGTAATGAACAAACCCCACCTCAATCTAATCCAAGGAGCCCTAAAACTCCTAACATGTCTCATGGAGGGACACATCACGGGTCTCAAGGACACCAATCTCAACATAGTATGGATTGAGAACCTACACCTTCTGAAATTGTTCGATATCAAAATGATGATGATTTCAAAAGAATGATGAAACATTTCTTGAAGGAAGATAGAGAAGCATACTTTCTAGAGTTAGCTCATCAAGGAGCTAAACTTCCTCCAAACTTTAATGTGGAAGATATCATTACACATGAGGAAGAAACTCCTATCATAGCTATGATGAAACAGATGCATGTCGTGCAAGTCAAACTTAACAAACTTGAGAAAGAAAAGGAACCTAAAGAGTTCTCCATGGAGGCTCTATGTCCTTTTCCATTTGATAAAGACTTGTACATACAGACATTCCCTAAAAGAGTGGAGATGCCTAAATATGATAAGTATGATGGAAACTCTGACCCTCAAGATCATGTCATAGAATTTTCTACTCAATATATTGAGTTTATGCACAAACCAACCTACTTAATGCATCTTTTCCCTTGATCTCTGGGAGGAGCAGCCATTCATTGGTTCTCTAGAATGCCCCCTACTATCAAAAATTTTGAGGAGTTAATCAAAATGTTCTATCAATAATACTCCTACAATATTCAACATCCAGTCACCATGATCGACATCTGCAATCTAAAATAATATCCAGGAGAACCATTCCTGACATTTCTCAAGAGGTGGAGGAAGAAATTTTCTCTATATGCTAGACCCATTCCTGAAACTGAGAAGTTGGAAATCTTCATCAACAATCTTGTTCCAAATAACTACCCTTTACAAATGCAAAATCATACATCTTTTGACAAGATGGTAGATAATGTGATCAAAATTAAGAAAGTACTTGTGAAAAAAGGAGACATCACACTTCAAAAAGACATGTATGAATCTAGATCTAGTTCTAAGGACAAGAACAAAAACTGGAACAAGAATAAAGGCATTGTCACAGATGGCATTGTTGATAATATTCATGCCCCATCTAAGGCACCTACTTTCAATCTCACTATTGGTACCCAATCCATCAAAGCTTTTGAAGCCAAAGCCACAAAGTCCAACAAAAATTCATTTGATTACAAACCTTGGGCTATAGATCCTAATCGCAAATTCACTCCTCTTAGAGAATCCTTGGAATCTACCATGAAAACTCTATTGGAAAACAAAATCACCTACTTGCCTGAGATGAAAGTCTTTGATCCAGAACCTAAACCAAAATGGTGGAGAGAGAATGATTTCTGTGAATTCCATCGTAATAAAGGTCATAAGACTAATAACTGTATTCACTTGAAGCACATTATACAAGACAAAATTGATAATGGCGACATCATGATTGACAATCATAAGAGAAATAATGATCATACAACATTCACAGAACCATTTCCTAAACATGGTAAAGAAGATTCTTCTTCTCAACCTAATATGGGTGCTAAAGTCAATTATGCCTACTCAAGAAACAATGTTGTTATCAATAGGGTTGAACCATGCCTATCTGAGCATTGCAATGTCATCACAATTGTAAGAAGAGATAGAGATAATCAATCAGCTAATGCAGTTACTAGATCACAAGCTTAGGCACACCTATAAGGACAAATACTAGATTCATTAAATGTCCCTAAGGTGCCTTTCAATCTTTTATCTACTTCTAAAAAGAAGGCTACATCTAAATCTTCAAATCCTAAAGACACGGGGCCTACTTCATACAATATTGTCCAACAACTCTAGCACCCAAATGCTAAAATCTCCATGTTTGAGTTGCTTCAGATATCTACAACTCATAGAGCCATTCTAGACAAAGCTCTGCTCAGAACCAATGTTCCTGATGACCTTGATTTAGATAGATTCCAGGCTATGGTTGGTCATCTTACATCTCCATAGTACATTTCCTTTTCAGAGAAAGATGATAACTCCTTGAGTCATCTACATAACCAGCCTTTTCATATTGAAGTCTTGATCTAAAACCATCGTGTCAAACATGTGTTGATAGATGGAGGCACTGGCCTAAACATTTGTTCTTTCAGCTTGATTACACAATTGGGATTTTCAAAAATGGCTATTGATCCCAGGAAGAAGATAACTATCAAAGCATATGATGAGCAAGAAAGATCTTCTAAGGGAACTATTGTCCTACCTATCAGAGCAGGTCTTGTCATCAGAGATACTATATGTTAAGTTCTTGATCTACCTTTGGCTTACAATATCCTCCTAGGAAGACCCTGGATACATGACATGAAAGCCATTCCCTCTACATTCCATCAATGTTTGAAATTTCCTTACGAAGGAGTTGAGGTGATGATTCTAGCTGATCTGTATACAACTTGCAATACCTTGAAAGAGAGTGAAGATAAACTTGTTCCCAATAATAGAGAATCTTCCACTAAGCGGCTAGACATTGCTTCAACCTCCAAGATGGAAGACATTGCTAAAGAGGTTAAAATCAAAGAAAATGGTATCAGAGAATATACTATAGAGCTAGTCTTATCTTTGACATCTCTCCCTATCTCTCCTAAGTCTTATGGACAAACTCTAAAATAGTCCAAGCTCAAATTTAAAGAACCTCTTGAAGCATATAAAGGAAATTTTTTTGTAGAACAAGTATCTAAATAGGAGTTTGAAGATGATGAAGCTGTGCTCGTATGGCTATACAAAGATGAACCTAAATCTCAAGTTGTCCAAAAATGTGATTCTAAAATATTGAATATCCTGCCTAAGTCATATGGCCCAGGGGATAAATTGATTACAAAGATGGGATATAAAGGAAAAGGACCTTTAGGACTATAGGGTAAAGGTCTTATGTCACCTCTTGATCATCGTGGCTGAGAAAACAAGAATACAACAGGTCTAGGATATATGAAGAAGCCTTTCTATCTTAGCAAGAACTCCCCACATGTCCTAGAAAAAATTGAGCCTTCCATAGAAAATCAACTAAAGGGGGAAATAATTGAACAATCTGATAGTGATGATTCAGACACCACTGATGAGCTCATTCATTATGAGAATTTTCCTAAAGAAATAAAAGACCTCCTTGAAGCTGAAAATGATCCAATAAAAAGAATTAATGTAGTAGAAACACAAGAACCTACTATAGAGCAAGAGATAGTTGCAACACAAGAACCAGCTAATCTCAAAGGCAATCAAAAAGAGGAAGGTGGTAGTTATTTTGAGATAGATTCCTATGAGTATGAATTCAAATCAAAATATGAGGGTAACCCTTTTGGGGGTATTCATCCTGAGTTCACTCATGTTCTTAGATTTCCTAGAGGTCTAGATGAAGAAATAGAAGATGAATCAAATGACTATGAATGGGGAGTCATTTCAGAACCAGATGAACTTGTTACAAAAAATCATGTTAATGTTATTCACCAATATGTACCTCAACCTAATGTAAGTCTAGAGCGAAATGATGAACTTGTCAAATCTAATCCACTGATGGCTAAAGTAGATTTCCACAATGACATTGAGCCTATTCATGAATTGAATGTCTTAAGTTTTAATATCACCTTTGAACTTAAGCATCAAGTTAGGACCAATGATGAAAAATCCATATCCGTAAACACTCTTTCCCAATCTTTCACCACTTTGACTATCCAACACCCTAACCTTCTTGACATAACATCCAACAACTTGAACCAAGGTATTTATACCTTTCCCAATGACTATGCCATTTCTTGCTACCTAAATGCAGTTGAGCCTATGAGGACTTCCATCAGTGAGCCGAGTGTTAGCATGACAAATTCAGACATCAAGTATCTTAGTCAAAAAAATAAGAATAGGAATAAAAAGAAAAGGAGTTCTAAGGGTGAAAACCACTTTGTGGCAGTCTCAGAACCTACAAAAGTAAAAATAAAAGATGTATTCAAAGGTGAAAACCTCTTTAAGGCACCTAAGGATGAGATATTTGATGTCGTTTGGAGTCATTTATAGGATAGATCTCCACTTCTAATTGAGTCCACTCAATTTATCAATTTAGGAACATCAGAAGAACCACAGTTAATCCATGTAGCACAATCTTTATCAGAAGAAGAAAAGCAAAAATTTACAACATTCCTAATAGAGAAGAAGATCAACTTTGCATGGAAATACTTAGATATGCCAGGGTTGGATCCTAATCTTATAATGCACCATTTATCTATAGCTCCAAAGATTAAACCTGTTAAGAAAAAATTGAGAAAGATGCATCCACATGTTGTACTCCTGGTAAAGGCTGAATTAGAGAAGCTCTGAAAAGTCAGATTTATCTGAGTTATTGATTATGTAGAATGGATCTCTAATATTGTACCTATTTCAAAACCAAACAAATCAATAAGAGTTTGCATAGATTTTAGAGATGTAAACAAGGCATGCCCTAAGGATGATTTCCCATTACCTAACATTGATATGATAGTGGACATGACTGTAGGCTTTGAGATGTATTCTTTAATGGATGGTTTTTCTAGATATAATCAAATAAAAATTTCTCTAGAGGATCAAGAGAAAACTACTTTTACATGTGCATGGGGTACCTTTTGCTGGAAGGTCATGCCATTTGGGCTTAAGAATGCCGGTGCTACATATCAGAGAGCTATGGCTTCTATTTTTCATGACATGATGCATAGGACTATGGAGGATTATGTTGATGATACTTTAGCAAAATCTATGATTAGAGATAAACATCTAAATGACTTGAGCAAGATACTAGATAGAATGGAAAAATTCAGTCTCAGACTAAATCCTAAGAAGTGTGATTTTGGTGTCACTTCTGGAAAGCTCTTAGGATACATAGTTTCAAAGAAGGGCATTGAAGTTGATCCAGCTAAATTAAAGGCTATAATGGAGATGCAACCTCCTAAGAACATTAGTCAAATGAGGAAATTGCAAGGTAGAGTTCAATCTATCAGACGCTTCATATCTCAGCTAACAGATGTATCACAACCTTTTACAAAGACATTACATAAAGGTGTGACCTTTGCATGGAGCAAGGAATGTGAAAAGAACTTTAATCATATCAAGAAATATCTATCAAATCCTCCTATCTTGATGCCTCCCATTCAAGGGAAGCCTTTGATCTTATATGTCTCCACTACAAATACATCACTGGGGGCATTTCTTGCACAGCATGATGAGAACAAGAAGGAAAGAGCTATATACTATATCAGTAGAACATTGGTGGCATATGAAAAGAACTATTCAATGATTGAGAAAGCTTATATAGTTGTGGTCTTTGCATCATAGAAACTGAAACATTATATGTTGGCTCATACTACACATTTAGTATCTAAGATTGATCCACTAAAGTACCTACTAAGCAAAGTTGCCCTCATGGGTAGATTAGCCAAATGGTTCATGCTCTTAAGTGAATTTTACATTGAATATGTTGAAAGAAAATCTATTAAAGGCCAAGTTATTGTTGATCAATTATTAGATGCACCTTTATTTGATGATACACCAATGCAAATGGAATTCCCAGATTCCTCTATCATGAATCTTTCTTCTAGAGAATGGCAATTATTCTTTGATAGCTCCTATACATAGAATGGATCTAGGTAGGTATATTATTCATAACTCCTCAAGGATACTCAATCCCAAAAGCATTTAGAATCAAGTTTCCTTGCACAAACAATATTGTTAAATATGAAGCCCTTCTTAATGGCATGAAAATGGCAATTGAGTGGAGAGTAACAGAACTACACATTCATAGAGACTCGCAACTTGTAATCCATCAAGTCAACGATGTGTACCAAACTAAAGATGAAAAGCTCATTCCATACAAGAGAATGGTAGATGATCTAAAGAAGTATTTCCTATCTATCACATTTGAGAAAATACCTAGAACAAAGAATAAGGCTATCGATGCAATGGAAACATTATCTACTTTATTACAGTAGCCTGAACATGAGCTATGCTACAAGTTCCTGGTGGAAGCACTATCTTATCTTGCATATGACTCCCCTAAGACCTGCATGATTTGCATTGTTTTAGGTCATGATTCATCCAGATATAAAAACCTATTCTCCTATCTCAAAGACCAAATCATCCCTGATACCTTTAACCATCATGAAAAGAGATACCTTATCTGCCATGCCTCTCGATATGTCATCATTGGTCATGATCTTTACAAACGAGGTCCAGATGGTACGCTCCTTAGATGTTTAGAATGGGAAGAGTCTCAACATGCGTTAAAGGAAGTCCGTGATGGTATATGTGGGTCACACTTGAATGGTTTAACACTAGCTTGAAAACTTATTAGGCTTGGGTACTATTGGCCGACAATGGAGAAAGATTCTATCAAGTTTGCGAAGAACTATCAAAAGTGCCAAGTACATGGAAACTTAATTCATGCTCTAGGGAGAGATCTAATTCCCTTCACTACACAATGGCCTTTTCATCAATGGGCCTTTGATCTTATAGGAGCTATATGTCCTCATTCTTCTAATGGACATACCCATATAATCAAAGCTACAAATTATTTTACAAAATGAGTAGAAGCAGTCCCTTTGATAGAAGAAACTAGAAAACAAATATCTATGTTCATCTTGAACTATATCATATGCCGGTATGGTATTCCACATTCCATAATCATAGATAATGGTGGACAATTTAAGAATAAAGACTTGGATGATTTATATGCCAAATTCAAGATTATGCAACATTGGTCATCTATCTACTATCCTCAAGGGAATGGACAAGCAGAGGCTTCTAACAAGAATCAATTGAAAATCTTGCACTGTACAGTTAATAAAATAGGAAGAGACTGGCATCTCATGATCAATCCAGCTCTCTGGGCCTATAGAACAAGTATCAAAATGCCCACTTAGGCTACACCATTCACTTTATTTTATGGGTCTGAAGTGGTACTGCCTATTGAGGTTGAAATCCCATCACTAAGAATCAGAATGCATGGTCTAGTAACTGATGATGACTATAGAGTGTCTAGGTTGTAAGAACTTGAACTACGAGATGAGCACAAACAAGTAGCATATGATCATCTTAGAGTGTATCAAAAGAGAATGTCTAGAGGCTACAACAAGAAAGTCAGACACCAAGAATTTCTAGTTGGTGATCTAGTCTTGAGGGAGAATCCTAAAAATCAATCACATAGAGAGCGCAAGGGGAAGTTTGAACCCAACTGGCTGGGTCCCTTTGTTATCACTGTTACTTTTGGCTCTGGTTCCTATCAACTCTCAACAACTAAAGGAGAATAGCTCTGAGAACCAGTCAACATTCTCCATCTGAAGAAATTCTATGCCTAAGGTATTCAGTGTATGGTAAAATGTCCTAAAAAAATCTTTAAAATCGTAAAAAGTCCTAAAAAAATGAACATCTTGGTGAAAACCTAGCAATAGGCACCTCGATGATTCACAAAAAAATTAAAATATACCAAAAATATCAAAAAAATCAAAAAATGGAAAAGTACAAAAAAATTTAAAAATGAAAAATACAAAAAAATGAGAAAAAGAAAAAGTGCCTTGGTGAAAACCTAGAAACAGATGCCTTGGTAGCAAAAATAGAATCTCTGCCAAGATGGTGAAAACCTAGCAAACGGGTGCCACTTGTTTCAAAATGCTCCATCTATCAACACAATCTTGGTCTTTCCCAGCTTTCAGTCTTGCTTTAGTTTGTACATATCTCCTGGTTTGTTTCTACTTTCCTATTTTCAATAAAGTCAATTTGTACACCAATCAGCTCAAGCGTCTCTATCCTATCAATGCTTAACACTTTGGGGCAATCAATGTCATATCCTATGGCCTCTAGTACATCTTAGACAAGTCATATCCAGTTAGAATCCTTTGAAGCTTCATTTGAGTCTATCTGTCTATCTCATCTCTAGAAAGGATTTTGCATCTACAACAATGCAATCAAACATCAAACTAAAAACAATCTATGATTTTTACATGCTTTTATCTCCTTGTATGCTTATTGATTCACATTGAGATTTTTGCATATTATGTCCTTTCAAGCTCTTTGATGATGTCCTTTATAGGATTTAGAGAGTGATGATTGGGGGCATAATATTTTTTTTGTCTTCTACTTATATGTGAAAATCTAACAACTTTGGAAATTCTGGATTGAAATGTTGTCTGACTGTAAGAGCCTCTATCTTGAATTGGATGGCCATGCATACCTCGACCATTGATACTCAAAAAATTCAAGGAAGTTTGATCTAAATATTGTCTTTTTTGAGTGAGTTCTTTCTCCTATTGTGAAGCGTGATCTTACCTAAGGATGTGAACGATAAAGGGTCACTACGGGTAATTCACACTAGATTTAGAAATATCTCTTGACTATTTGATGTGTTTGCATGCAAGGCATATTTAGGTTATCATGATGTTTATGTTCTAATGCTTATACAAATTGCTATATCAAAATGGACATGATATTCAGGTCATCCTGGCGTTTGTGCCTTGGTGCTTATATCTAATCTGACATTCCGAAAACAAAATTAATATTCATATGTCCATGGTTGTCTCACCAGTGGGTGTTGTATTGATTCTTGTGCATACAAATCAATATTCATATGTCTATAGTGTCATAACTAGTGGGCATTGTATTGATTTATCCGATTACCTAAAAATTTCAATGAGTTTAACAAATCAACACATGATCAGTGACTAGGTCCTAGGTCCTAGGTTTGCATTTCATTCTTCATGTCATTTTACATTTTGCACTTTGCATGATCTCACAAATTGCTTGAACACTTAAATGATTCTTCAAAAAAAAAATGCTAAACATGACTACAAGAGCTAAATCTTACACGAAGGTCCATCCAATGAAATAGCAATTAGAATCCTTTTTCGGGATCAAAATCAAAATTTGAGATCATTTATATTGTCAACTGCTTGCACAATCAACCTTCAATCATCACAGAAATCTAGTATTCAACTTAACTGACTATCTTACATCAAACTATCAAAATTTCAACTTGGTCAACCATGGTCAACTCATGGTCAAACCTAGTCAAAATTGGTCTTCTGGACCTCCAAATGATACAGAATTTGTTCTTCAACATGTATAACCAATTCTCAAATCAATTAACATGCTTCTAAACTATTCAACACTGACTTTTCTTGTCAGATTTCAATTTTAATCCCAAAGGGGGCATGGCATTGCACATCATTCAAAGTCTGTAACTCAATTCTGTCAATCAATCTTTCCTCAATAATCAAGACAACAACCACATCTATTTGTTGATTGATCTAAAGTCCTCATTGCTTGGGGAAAATCTATCATCTCTTGGGGCATATCAGATTCATCTAGTATCCTAATCTATCTTGTAAACTGTATCAGCTTTTCGTAACTATCGGTTCATTAGGGTTATTTCCTTGGTTCTTCATAACTGATGGCTTCAGGATGTGATACCAATATGATTCATACAAGGACAATCAGGACTGGAATCGGTCACTCACTTCTTCACAATCATAAGGTTCAGAATCAAGCATTTTGACACTTTTTCATAATCGTCGGTTCAGTGTTGCTATAGTTGACATTATCTTTGGTCAATTAGGACCTAAATCTCAAATCTTGCATCTTTAAATCTTTCAATCGGTTTCTATCTCGAAATCAGTTAATCTTTTAGATCAAATCAGTTTCATACATATATATCAAACACAGACTATTCTTTGAACCACTATGCTTTGCACAGTGATTCAAAGAGGGGAAAAATGTAATACCCCAAAAATTGGGCTATAGGTTCATTAACCTCCTACATCTTCAATTCAAATGAAATCAACACAAAAGTCCTAACCTAAGGCACATCTGTACATCAAGTCATTGAAATCCTAATTGATTTTATCTTAATTCTGCATCAAAGAATATTCCTTGAAATATTTTTATTTTATCCTAATTTAATTATCTATATTTTAAATATTATTTGGTGATAAATCATATTTATCCTAAAGTTGATTAATTGAATATGATGAATATTTAATTAATTAATTTAATTCTGCCACTTAATTATTTAATCAGATTTAATTCTATATATTCTTAATTATATTATTTAATTTTGACAATAAATCAAATCTCCTTCGAATAATTGATTAAATATTTATTTAATTGATTAAATCCAAGTTGTCAATATTAATAATATAGTTTTGAATAAAAGTTTGATTAAAATAATTGATTAACCCACAAATCAGTTATGTTTAAATTTAAAATCTGTTAAGTTGAAGATAAAGCACTTTATTTATTTAATTAATTCATGATTATTTGTGCACATTCAAAGGGCAATTAAACTTTAAATCAAAAAATCAATTCAAGTTGTTATCTTTTCGAAACTCAACATCTATTTTGAGTTTAAAGTTGATCTAAACTTCTAATTTGAGTTAAAAAGTTGTTCTTGCATGATTTTGCATGATTTTATGAGTTATCTATTTCTAATTTCTTGTTAACTCAAAAATCAACCTGAGTTCATCAAGAGTGATTTATGACTTTTTCCATGCACCCTCAAGCCTTGGATTTCTATAAAATCAAGGCTCATCTCTTTACAAATCATCCACAGAATTTGCATACTTACTCTGGTGAATTGACATTAGAGGAATCATCAAGCTTCTTGCGAATCAGCATTTTGTGAGATCAATCTTGTTTTCAATTCATTCTAGTTTCATATTTCATATCATTGTTAGCTTAATTTTCATATCATTTCAATCCATTTAGATTAATTTATTATCAGTTTTTCTCATCTTATTGCATCAAAAATAAAAATAAAATAGATTAATTTGCATTCATATTTTATTGCTTTCATCATTTAAATCTTTCATTTAGGTGTTGCATTGTCACTAATCTCAGTCTAATTTGAGAATACCATACTCGCACCTACTAGAAGGTAGTAAATCGCCTGGTTAGCTATATTTTTCTTATTTGCATATTTTAATTTTTGTTAACCTCTAATGTTTTACTGAAGTGTTGTGTCTATAGCTAGGTACAAAATTCACACACAGAGATGCAGCTTAGACCAGACCTACCAAATGATTTAGAGAATCATTTCTAAATAACCCTAGGTGTCTGATGCAAGAGCATCTTGGGTCCTTGGAAATCTTGTGTCACCAAAAACAATTTGGAGTTTTGTCTGTGTTGCTCAGTTTCTTCTTTGACTGAGTTGTTGGTAGTTGGTTGGTTTCCTTTGGTTACCGAGTGTGGTCAGTTCTCTCCTCGGTGGTCGGTTATTTCTATGGTGCTCACCATTGCCTGTCTGCTACTTGGTTATCTTGTTTACCGACGGGTCTAGTTTTATTTCCTGCTGTGGCTGACTTGTGCATTTATATTGGATCATGGATTTAATGTTTGTATCGATCATTAGGGAGCATGTGGTCCTAGATTTGACTATTAATTTCATTGATTATGGATCTGAAGGCCGACTCAGCTCGGTAGCTTCTTGTATAAATGTAGATGTTTGGTTGTAGTTTAAGAGGAAATTTTGGATAGTAGATAGTAGACATTAGATTAGAGATTTGTGATAGATCCTCACATGTTTGAGGACTTTTGGAATTCATTTTAATATCAGGTTGTAACCGGGAAGGCCTTACAGCCTGGCATGTATGATTCAAATTGATGATAATATATGAAATATATGGCATTCTCTCTCTCTCACTCTGGTTGTTTGTTGCTTCCACATGTGTGTTGCAGGCTTGGATCATTAGGGTGTGCCATCCTTTGGCCCCTCTTGCTCCCTGTCTTGTGTCATGTAGATATATATGTTCTTCATCTCTTTTCTTCTTCTTTCTACAGATGTCTGGGTATAGTAACTTACAAGATAAGTATTGTCAAAACTAGTTGACATCAATGAAAACATATTACTGATTTAATCATCTTACATATCTAATCAACAACTTAGTGATCTTAAATCATAGATCTTCAAGTCATACAATTTATTCAAATCAGTTGTAGTTCATCATATACAAATACAAGCTAAAAAAATTTACATCACGTATTTTAACAAGGTTTTGCAAAAAATTAAACGAGATCTTAAGGAAGTGTTGAAAACCACTCCTTCAAACACACCAAAAAGTCTTAATTCCAATTTGAACCTATATTAGACTAAGTGTTTTCTATCCTAGAACTTCAAACACTCATTTTTAGCATGCAAGGTTCTTTTAAAAAAAGGATTGACTTTAAAGAATTTTTTTTGCAAAGTATTACTTCTCCTTTAACATTCAAGATTTGTGTTTGATTGATTTTAAGCACCAAAAAAATGTCATATTTGCCTTGTTCATTTTCCCTTAGGAATTCAAGACTTGATTGTATTCATTTTAAGCACAAAATTCAAGATATGAAAGATTTTCCTTGTTAATTTTATCCTTTCTTTGTTTTAGACCCAAATAAAAAAGGTGAGGTGTTGTGTTTACTGTTATACACTAAGTTTTCACCCTTGTTTCAAGCTCTTTTGGTCTTGATAACTTTGTATAACATGGGAATCATCTCCAGGTTGTGGGACCTATGCTAACTGAGATGAAACCTCTAGGTTCTAGGCTAGTTCCTCTTGGATAATCACCTTAATTTGCTTCTTGATAGGAAAGTAAACTCTTGAGGGGAAAAGGGATAGAAGGAATGCATGAAAGGGAAATGACTAAAATCAAACTACCTACTAGGTGATACACCGAAATGAAATGAACATGATATACTAACCAAATTAGCATGAGAGCTCTCAGATCTAATAGAACATAGTCTTTCTAAATAGGCTTGCATAAGTGTTTCATAGAGGGGTTTGGAAAAAAGACACAAACTGTGACCTGCAAGCAAATGTTCTCTTTAGCAAAAGGGTACAGGAATGAGACAGAATGACAGGGGGTTGAAGTATACCCACAAACTCACTCAAATCAGATCAGACACAATAGTACACATAAGCTGAAAGAAAGAAGGGCCCTAGAACTCCAATATTTTTCTAACAAGGCTAGCATATTATATTCAATAAGAGAAATACAGACAAGGGAAAGACTAGAGGGTAGAACAAATGCCACAGATAGCCTCTATTGAGTGTGAGATTTCAATGAAAGATCACAAACTGTAAAAGTTAGACGGTAGGAGTGCCATAGATAACTCCTAGAAAGAGAAAACTCTTTTTACAAAATGTAAACTCTGAGCTTCAAAAAGCTCCAAAAAACAATATGTACATCTCCTTTATTGCACGCAGGTAGGAGAAAAACCTAATTAGGGTTACATAAATTGTCATATAATAATCAAACCCTAACCCTATCAATTTTGATCATAAATGTATCTTTGAAATTATCATGGCCGATTAGATATTTCACGTGTCCACCTCTGCAATTTGAAAACCTCACATCATAACAATGGCCCTGTCCCTACTGAATTGAGTCTATCAGGAATGCTCAAATTTGATGCTTACAGATATTTGTATTTTGGAGTACAGAAGGCCATAGGTGGCACCAACCTTTAATGCTTCTTCGGTGCAAGAACACTGATATGGTACCCTAAGAAATCAACAAGCGGTGGTCGTCAGATCTTCTTCATCATCCTCCCAACTACAACTATCCTGAGAACATAAATTCTGAGCTACCCACAGCCGCATTCGACCAGCAGCAAGAAAAATATTTAAATTTTGAAAACAATGACTAGCTAATCCAATTTAAAATGTGGCCATTGATATCATTCTTTCCTGATAGATGAATGACCTAGATTATCTTTGTAACAGTCACAAGCTCCTTTGAAAAGTCAAATGCCACATCACCAGTCAGCACCAATGAGAAGCGAACACTTCAGCATTATGTAGCACATTAGACCCATGACACACTTTAACCCTTCATCAGACAGTTGTTGCTATACCATGACCTTAAACTTCATGCATCTTACTTCAAAGGTATAACGACAATTGTAGATCTTCTCTGAGCTTTAACCTGCCTCATAAGCCAAAAGGACTCAGGCCCACTAACAAATCCTCATCATCATCCAGCTGGCCAATGAAAAATGAACACATCAGAACACAAGGACCCACCTGATAGAGCCCTGACAATAAAGTAAAGTCAATGACTGTCGCATGATCTCATGGGCTAAGAATATTCCATTCAATCATAAGACAACCATTAGATCAAAAGTTTAGATAGCACACTGGGCCCGCCCTACCAAACCTCCATGTCACTAGCCTTCGACCAATTAGAAGCATACACCTCAGACTATGTGGCAATGGACCCACTGGCATGAACCACTGTGTTGGAATGAAGATCAACGGTCATCATTACATCATGATGTTAACCTTCAAGCACATCTCCTTAGTAGTATAGTGACAATCGTAGATCTTGCTCGATCTTTAACTGCCAGGAAACTGAGACCACCAAACAAACTGTAACCGCTCGCTAGATCACAGGATGCTAAGAACCAAATTGCTAGGAATCAAAGAACTTGTGACCAGTTAGAAAAATAAAGTGCATGTGGAAAAAGAAACCCTTTAGTGACCGAAAAGGTAATGCTAAAATATAACAGGCTAAATGGTGTAGGGTTTTTGGCTCCAATGATCACATTTTTGAATAAAAGCTTGCAGACCAGGAGGTTAAAGAATTTGTAGAGACCAGAGATAAAGACACAAGGCCATGAAATTTTGAGGTGCTCGGCAAGGTTAAAATGGAGATCCTGGATTAAATTCAGCCTATGACCAAAATTGAATAGATATGAAATTTTGGGCAACATTTTGGTGATTTCTACTGGATGTCAGCCTGCTAGACATTGATTAGTGGCCTTTGAGCAATCCATTAGGCATAGGATTCATCACTAAAATATAAAACTTGCTTGATAGATGTGTGTGTGAAAATTGTACCTGATCTGTAGACACAACACTTCAGTAAAATATTAGAGGTTACCAAAAATCAAAATCGTGCAAAATTGAAATCTAATTTTACCAAGCAATTTACTGCCTTCTAATAGGTGCGAGATTGATGTTCTCAGATTGTTATCAAGATTAGTGACCTAGACGACACCTAAATGAAGGATTTGGATGCAAAGCTGATATGAAATATGAATGCAATTAATCTATATTTTTTATATTTTCTATGCAATGATATGAAAAATGATATGAAAGCTATGATATGTAAAAACTGATATGCAATACTAATCTAGAAATGATATGATATGAGAATGAAAATTCTAACAATAATATGAAAGCTATGAATTTGAAATTGATCTCACAAAGCTTTGAATCCTCAAATTTATCTTTCAAGCTCCAATTGTGCAAATTCTCCAAATTTGATATGCTATGATTCCTGTAGAGTAAGTTTGCAATTTGTGAGATGAATTATGAAGAGCTGAGGCTTTAATTTATAGAAATCCAGGGCTTTGGAGGTGCATGAGAAGAAAGCCATAAATCACTCAAATAACTCAGGTTGATTTTTGAGTTATTTTTAAATAAAAGATAATTAAGTCACAAAAATCATGCAAAAGCACAGTTCAACTCAAATTAGAAGTTTATATCAACTTTAAAACTCAAAAAGAATGTTGAGTTTCCAAAAGCTAACAACTTGCATTGATTTTCCAATTTGGAGTTTAACTGGTCCTTTTATGTGCACATGGATAATTATGATTTAATAAATAAATAAAGTGATTTATTCTCAACTTAATAGATTTTTGAAATTAAATAATTAATTTATGGGTTAATTAACTATTTAATCAATATTTTATTCAAAACTATATTATTAAATAATGACAACTTACTTTAATTAATTAAATAAAAATTTAATCAATTATTCATAGGATATTGGATTTATTGTCAAAATTAAATAATACAATTAATAATAGATAGAATTAAATTTAATTAAATAATTAAGTGGCCAATATTTAAATCTAATTAATTAAATATGAAAATATTCAATTAATCAAACTTAGGATAAATGTGATTTATCGCCAAATAATCATTAAATTAAAGATAATTAAGATAATTAGGAATATTGCTAAGAATATTCCCCAATGCAGAACTTAAGATAATCAATTATGATTCGATGATGTTTAGATGTGCCTTAGATTAGGACTTCGATGTTGATTTCATTCGATTTGTAGATGTAGGAGGTTAATGAACTTATAGCTCATTTTTGGGGTATTACAATAGAGAGAGACTTGGAGCTTAAAGACAAAAACTATGCACGGGCACTTCTTGGAAAGCAGAAAAACTAAACTAGAAAGTAGGGACATAAAATAGGAAACACATTCACAAAGATTTACAAGGAGGGATTGACCTCAAAGCAAGGCTTCAAGTGGAATCCATTAAATGATATGGGTAAGGCATCTCCTCCAAGAGTTGATAGATGGAAAGCATTAGGCCCCTTGCATTCTATAATAATAATTGGTCCACCCCAAAAGGAATCAAACTTTGTGTGTCTGCCAGGCTTTGATCTGAATTCATCCCATTTGAGAACTAAATCTCCAACTTTGAAATTTCTGGCCCTGGCTCTTTTGTCAAAAATTTTCTTTGTCTAAACTTGATGGAACTCCATATCTTTCATGGATTTGTGTCTGAGTTCCTCTAACTCCATCAACTGAGTATACCTGATTTGTAAGGGATCTCCTTCTTCAAACAGGGTATATTGAGTGGCTAAGTCCAAAGCTAGCAATTCAGTTGAAATGGACAACTTAGCCTCTCTGCCATACACTAATACATAAGGAGAATTCTCAATGATCTTCTTTGGGGTAATCCTATCTAACCATAAGGCAGACTTCAATTTAGTATGCCAATCCCTCTAGTTATCTTGTAGAGTCTTCTTGATTATCCTAATCAAGTTCTTGTTAGTTGATTCAGCCAAACCATTGCCTTGAGGGTAGTAATTTGAACTTGTATTTAGATAAATGCCATTTTTTATTGCCCATTCTAAGACTTTAAGGCCTGTGAATGCCAATGCATTATCTGATATTATGGAGTCTGGAAAGTCAAATCTATGAATTATATCATCATAAAAACTTAAGATAGCACTCTCATTTGATTCTTTTAAGGAAATTGCCTATGTCCATCTAGTGAAATAATTTGTTGCAGTGATTATCCACTTTTGTCCTACACTAGATGGAAGATTAATTATACCAATAAAGTCTATGCCCCATTTCATGAATGGTTGCTCTGTTCTAACTGGCTGAAGGGGTAGAGCTGCAAGTCTTTCTTTTCCTACAAACATAGCACATTTGATGCATTTTCTCACATAATCATGACTATCCTTGAAGATAGATGGCCAATAGTATCTAGACCTCATGATTTTAAAAGTGGTAGTCCTAGGAGAAAAGTGACCTCTAGAAGGTCCATCATGAAATTCAAATAAGACATTAGCTATCTTTTTTGAATCAACACATCTTAAAAGGACACCATTGTGATCCTTTCTAAAAAGAACCTCACCTATCAGCACAAAAGGAATAGATTGTAATCTACAATATCTTCTCTTTGCTGAATCTAGGCCTACAAGACATCATCCTGTCTTTAAGTAATGAATCATGTTAGGCAACCAACCTGATGCCTTGGTATGTTCCTCTATAGAATGCACAACCAGAGATGCATCTGTTTGTTCTGATTTCTTTGAACTTTCATCCTCTGCCAAATGCTCACAAAGACCTCTTCCTCTAACCTGCTTGGTGGTTTGGATATCAATGTCATATTCCATTACTTTGGTAATCCAACCAACTCTTTTTTCATTTAGGTCCTTGGAAAGAAAAAATTCTTTGACACTTGGATGAGTAACCTTCAATTGTACCTTTCTATGAGTCAATAGATATCTAAACTTTTTAAGACTATTTACCACAACAAGCACATTTTTCTCTACAAAAGAGTACCTTTGTTCATATTCCTCTAAACCTTTGTTGAAGAAAGCAATAGGCTACTCCAACCCTTCTGAATTTTCTTGAGTCAGCATTGCAGATATAGCATCATGACCTCCATAAGCATAAAGCGTAAAATCCTTACTGAAATTTGGGTTTAATAGAGTAGGAGCTTCTGTCAAGGCCTCTTTGATAGCCTAGAAATTTGGTTTTCCTTCTTTAGTCCAGCTAAAAGTTGAACTCTTCTTTAACATGGTTGTCAAAGGCTTCAATAAATCTGCAATATTAGGCAAGAAATGCCTAACAAAATTAATCCTTTCTATGAAAGATTGGAGACTTTTCTTATGATGTGGCAATGGTAGCTCTAGGATGGCTACAATCCTCTCAGGGTCTACTGTAATTCCTTTTTTGGATACTATATATCCTAGCAATTTTCCTTCATGAACTGCAAACACACATTTCTTGGGATTAAGAGATATCCCAAACTCTCTACATCTTTCAAAGATTTTCCTCAGATGTTTGATATGATCTGCTACATGTTTAGAATAGACAATTATGTCATTTAAGTAGACCAGTACAAACTTGTACATGAGGCTTTTAAAGGCCATATCCATTGCCTTTTGAAATGTAGCACCTGCATTTTATAAACCAAAGGGCATTTTTTGATAAGCCATGGTTCCCCACTTGGTTGTAAATGTAGTCTTATATTGATCCTCCTCATTGACTAGGATCTGATTATATCTTGAATAGCCATCCAATAATGAAAATATCTCAGATCCAAAGATACATTGTAAGATTTTCTCCATAGAGGGTAATGGATGGCGGTCCTTTAAAGAGGCCCTGTTAAGATCCCTGAAGTCAACACATAACCTCAACTCTCCATTCTTCTTCCTTACAAGAACAAGGTTGGAAACCCAACTAGTATGCTTGATGGGGTAGATGATACCACTTTCTATTAATTTGAGCACTTCTCTATGCATAAGTGGCTTGAGCTTGGGATTAACAGGCCTTTTCTTTTGCCTTACTGGCTTGGCATTAGGTTCTAATTCAATAGTGTGCTAAGCAAGGGAAGGATCAAAACCTTTAAGGTCTTCAGACTTCCATGCAAAAACATCACTAAATTTGTTGAATAATTGGGTATAAGCCTACTCTTCTAAATCAATGTTTACTTTGTCAAATTGTAAGCTTTTACCTGGTTCCAACTCTAATTCAACACAATGTTCTTGTTGAACCACTGGGCTAGCTTTATTCTTCTTGACTTGATCATCTTTGTTGAAGATAGCTTCTAAGGTGACAAGACCTTTAGGCATCTTGTTAGACTTAAGTTGTATCACTTGGTCACCATAGTTTTGCAATAATCTATCTTGGTTATGCTTAGAGAAGACATCTTCTTCAAACAAGAATTGCAGAATTTGCTCATCATTGTCAAACACTTGCCAATTAGTATCATTATCAGGGATAGAAGGTCTGACAATCACTTTGATATGTTTTTGGGTATCCTCCTTTGAAATACTATTAGGAATGTCATGCTGAGACCTGATAGCAGCTAATCTATCTGCATTTTTATTTAGTTTTCTAGGGATAGCAACAATATTGAAAGCACAAAAGTCTTCAATTGCATCCCAAACTCTATGTTTGTATGCTTTCAAGGTGTCATTTTTTTCTGCACTTATCCCTCTCACTTGGCTGACTACTAACTCACTATTGTGTGCTAAAATGTTGTCACACTTCTATGAATCCTTACATGTAAGAAAACTCAAGAATGAGCCCTCACAAATTGATCCATAGCTCTCTATGCATGGAGTTGCAAGATTTGTAAAATTGCTCTCAGCTAGAGCTATAAACTCATGACCTTGGTAGTCAACCACACAATGAGAGATTCCAAATGAATGCAATGCTATGCAAATCTATATGAGAATGCAAATTAATCTTATGAGTGTATGTGACTGAATGTGACCTCTAAATCAGGCACAACACAACATGGTCATTATTCACTTGATAGAATTTGGGAGAGAGTATGAAGAACTCAATCCAAATTCCATGGTGAGGTGACCTGTTGCCTCCTATGTGAATGGGGTGTTTGAATACTCTTAGAACGAGAGCCAACAGTCGGGAGACCAATTCAACAATGGAGGATTTGAAAGCAAAATATGAGCAAAATTAAACTAAGCTAAGAATGAATGCAATTAATCTAGAAAACTTTGAAAGAAATATGAAATGTAGATTTTTATTTGATTTTGAAATAAAGATGATATTAGACTAAGAACAAGTAAGAAAATTTAATCTAAATGTAAAATGCAATTACACTAATATGAAAAATTAAACTAGATAATGCAATAAAAGAGCTTTGAAAATAATGAGATATGAGACTAAAAAAAATGCTATAGTAAGGATGCTCTTCAAAAATTGCCCTCTTGAATGAGAAAAAGAGGTCAAATAAATAGAAGAGCCAAGAGGAGGAGGAAGAGTTTCTTGATTCGAAACTCCTGACCCTTCATATCCCTTTTGGGACAAATAAGCATGAATTACTTAAAAAAAAGAATGGAAAATGCCACACAGGTGACCTTTCGAATATTTTGAATTATCAATTCAAAAAAAGTGTGTCCATTCGAATATCAAGTAATTATTAATTCCTTTTTTGATGTGTAATTAGCTAAAGGGGGTAGATTTAATTTAATTAGAAAGCACATAGGACTTTACAATTAAATTAATTTATCATAGGGGTAATTTAGCCAATTAAGTCTAAGACTTTAGGAATTAATATTAATATTTGATTATTGCAAATTAGGATTTTTGCAACTGACATCAAGTCAAGTAAAGTCAAGCAGGAGAGAGAAAATTGCCTAGTGGACTAGGACTTTGGTGATGTAAAATCGAGATAATGCACCAAAATTGATGAAATTAAATAGGTGCCAATTTTGGGGTATTACAATGAGAATGAAGATGTAATTAAGCTATGAAAATAGAAATGAAAGAGTTACAAACCCTCTAATTAAACTATGTGAGATTAATCTAAAACATGAAAGGAAATGATACCATGATGATGCAACTATGATGCAAGCTAGGATGTGATGTAGATGCAAGATGAATGCCAATGATACTCCAAATCTTCAAAACTTGATGCAAGAATATCTCGAAAAGCTTCAATGACTTAGAAAACTTGTAGCATAATAATTCAAATATGTATTGTGTGTGCAAATGAGGAAGAGAGCCCTTCTTTTATAGGAGGTGAAAAATCAATGGACCATGGAGATTAAGAGGCAAAAGATTTAATCAACGGTGGAGAAAAAAAGAAGCTTGATCCTTGTGCACAAATATCCTCCAATAGAAAAATTAGAAGCATTTACTTTATGTTGAGCATTTACTTTATGTCCATGTGAGACAAAAAGTGTTTTTCTTTTATTTTTTATTTTATTTTTCTTTATAAATAAGAATTAAATGCTTTATTTGTGCAACATAGGATAAGAAGAAAAGTGGAGATTTTTTATTTAAATAAAAGGGGAGGAAATTCCTTTTAATTAAATAAAGGCTTAGGATAAAGTGATTTTATTATTTAATTAAAAGAGATTTTTAATTAATTAAAAGAGAGCATATTCTCTTAATTAAATAAAATTTTTATTTTTATTTTCTTTTAAATTAAATAAGGCTCAAACTTTAGGAAATATTGAATTGATTATGATTTGATCAAGGAAATTGATATATTTAAAAAATGTTGATTTTTGAAAATATTGATTCAGGGATTTGATAAATTGCAGAAATGGGGCCCAAAGTCTAGGTGACCATTTTAGGGTGCATACATTTGCCCCTCTTTGACTAATGTGAGATCGATTTGGGATCACATGCAGTCAAAGAAAAATTGAAATGTGAGATCGATTTGGGATCACAAAACAACCCAGATGTGTGTTCGATGGATGGGAACACATCGGAACAAGCATAAGCATAAGCTGAAAGACAAGACCAACACCGTCACTACTAGGTGCAAATCAAGCCTTAGACAAAACTATCACCGTCGCTGCTAGGCAATAATCAAGTCTAAAAAATAGGAGATAAAAATTGAAAGACAAAATCACCATCATCATTGCTAGGTGATAATCAAGTCTAAAAATAAGAATCTCAAGCTGAGCTGAATGATAAAGCTGAATCAAAGATTAAAGCTGATAGGTACTGCCCCCTTGGAATCAAAATTGAAATTAGGTAGAGGAGAATAGCAAACTGATAAACTTGATCAAGTCACAATAAATCATAATCAAAGGATGGAGCATGATAAGATAACCATCAAACAATGAAGATATGCCCCAAGTTGACTAGGTTCGACTGGGAAAGATATATGATAAAGATTAAGTCAAACCTCAGAGAGAGGAAGTGAAAGGGGTGAATGAAAGACTAGAAGTTTGGAAGACATGAAAAGGAAGAAATTTTATCAAAGATCGAAGAATTATGCCTCAAAAGGTCAGTCAACTGCGACTCAAATTTTGGTTTTGAGTCTGAAATGGATAGAAAATGATGTGACATGAAAGACCAGAAATGAAAGATATGATCAAGAAGAACTAGAAAATGAGCACAATTGACCAACTAGTTCGTAGATGATAAAAATGAGAGCTCTCTCCATATGCAAGATGCAAAAACTAAACTATGATGAACCTAAGAATGCAAGCTACTATGAAAGTGGTTGACTTGCAAGGTCACAACACCTATAGATATCTAATTATCATCATTGAGCATTATTGGTAGCATCGTAAGATCATACAATGCACACTAGCATAACTATGTGGATATGAATATGATCTTTATCAGATAGAAATATCGAAATCCCACCTAGGCATCAAAGACATGGAGGTCAAGATGACTAATGCAGTGAGATCACCTAAGTTTGATATGGCAAGATTATGCTTGTATCAAGACACATGAAAGTCATGATAACTAGAAGCATGCACTCACAAAACAGTCAAAGATAATACCTTGTCAATCCATAGTGTCAAGTAAGACCAGCATAAATGCTCATGACAGGTAGGACCAACAAAATATACCCACAAGCAGATAAAGAAATAAAATATGTTCTCATTGCCTCAGTCTTCTAGCTATGCATCATCGAAAACTTCTCATGGAGAGGCCACTCATCAAAGAAATTCTCATAGAAAGCACACAAAGAAAAGTAAAGTAACCATATCTCAAGTGAATTGATTGTTTAAGTGTGTGTGTGTTGGTCATAGAGTCAAACTCTGGTTATCACATCTGCAAATGAGAAATATCGCATCATACTTAGACTATTGGGTAAGACATCTGATACGTGTTAAGAAACACTCAACGCAAGGGTAGTGTTGAAAAACACTATTTGGGGTGGTGTTGAAAAACACCTATTGTGAAATGCTCCAAGAGACAAATGCACCTAAAAGACCTATGCTAACAGGTATGCCCCCTAGACAAAGATAAAGACCAATTCCAGACCAAGTCAAATAAGGTCAAGACATGATGGAGAAAGGTTCAGTGTCGAGGATGTATGCTAACAAATAGGGGTGCAAAGGCCTCAAGTAGCGCCTATTTTCAAGTTTTTACCACTTGGATTTTTATTGCAATTTTTTCTTTTTTCTTTTTCTTTTTTTTTTTTTTGCTACCAAGGCACCTATTTCCAGGTTTTCGCCAAGGCACTTTTTCTATATTTTTTTGAATTTTTGAATTTTTTTTATTTTTTTGTATTTTTTTAGGACTGTATGTGCTTTTTAAGATTTTTTCAGCATCATATATGAATTTTTTTGGTATTTTTTCAGGATCATAAAATATGTACAAAGGATGCTCCCAGACTGAATAGGCATCAAACTTCCAAGCAAGATCACATCATGCAGTCCCAATGTCTAGAAATGTGGAGGACAAAATGGATGAGCAAGCTGGTGAAAGAGATGGAAGACAAGAGAATGAAGGCAAATGGAGGGAAGAAATCTTCAAAGGCAAACTCCTCAAGAGTATCCAAGCTAGAAAAAAAAAAAAATTGTCATGCAAAGCACATTTGGATAAGCAATGAAAGGATAGCATAGGATAAGTCACAAAAGCGCACTGCAAAAGAAGGGAGGATGCAGTCCAAAGGAGTAGACATGTCAACAGGCTTCATAGCATCATGTTTACTCTTTTTTTTTTAGATCAAGACCAAGGGGGAAAAGGATAGAGAAAGACTAGAATGAATGGAGGAAAATAAATCTGAAGGCTAAAAAGGAATGGAATGAAAGCAAGATCATCATAAGATAGCTCACAAGATAGCCAAATGTTCATGTATAGTTCAACATTGTCAAAATCAAAGATGGAATGAAATGGATGAAACATGTAGAAGAACTACGCATGATGCCTGATTACCAGGTTTTCATCACGGTACTTATCCAAGGTGCCACAAGGGAGTGGTTTTCACCATAGGATGAATTTATTTATCTTTACTTTTGCTACCAAGGTGCCTATTTCTAGGTTTTCACCATGGCACATTTTCAATTTTTTTTATTTTTTCTTTCTTTCTGCATTTTTTCTATTTTTTTGAATTTTATAATTTTTTGGAAGAAGGCAAACTTTTTAGATAGTGCTCCTTGAAAGGATAAACCATGATATACCAAGGATTCAAAATGATATGCGCAAAGATGCTGATAGGGAAAGGGAGACGAAAGAAAAAAAAAAAGGAGGATAAGGTTTTATGTAAAGCGAGTGAGGCTGGAAGATAGGAGGAATAGGCAAATGAAGAAAAATGATAGAAGGTAGAAGGATAATGAATGGAAGGATTGTGAAAGGGTAGATGGAAAGGAAGGCAAGATCAACATCAAAACATAGCTTGAAGGGTGGTGAGAGGGTGGAGAAAACTTGAATGAAGGAATTCATGAAGGAATATGGTGAATATTTAGCAGAGGTTGCGGTTTAGGCGCATGGAATGGAAGAATATTTTTGGAAAAAAATGAAGTGGAAGCTTTTGGAAGCTTGAATGTCAACTTTACTTTTTGTTCAACATGAGACTCTTTCAAGAGAGACTTTGGAATCCATATAGCTTTAGGCTTTTTATTTCGTTTAAATGATTTAGAGATAATATCTTGAATGATGGATTTTGGAACCCATACTTGTCTTGTATTTTTCTTCTTAGATATCTCTTTTGACTTTATGTTTCCATGTCGATTAGAGGAGACATGGTGATCTTCTTTTTTTGATGGATTCTTGTTTGCTTCTTTTTTTTGTATTGAACATTCAAGTTACTTCCAAAAGACTTGGGATTTGTGGAAGGAGAAGAATATGACTGGTTTAGATGGGTGGGTGGATGAAAAGGATTCAAGGGTATGCATCTATGTTGATCTTGAGGAAAGATAGGAGATGGAGGGATGTAAGGACCCAAGATGGATGACAAATTAGGAGAATTACGAGAGGAAAGTGAAGGGACATAAGGGCCCAATATGAAAGGAAGACATGAAGTCCTTAGTATTGGTGGAGGAGGTCCAAGGATGGATGTGGAAGACACAAAAGGATAATCAATAAGTTCATCAGCATCTATATCACAACCAAGGATATCAACATCTCTAGAGTGAGCATTAGGATTTTCAACAGGATCATGCACATCTTGAATAGGAACAACTTTGTTGATAGGATCATTCAAAGCTTGTGAAGATTTAGGAAGAGTAGAAAGTGGAAGTGAACATGGAGTGGTAGAACAAGAAGGTGGAAGACTTTGATCTTGACAAGGATCTTTGGATAAAATAAGCGTATCAACTTTCTTTTGATTTTCAATAGGTTTTACATCAGAAGTAACAACACCATTTTTAATAACCTTAATGGAAGTATCATCTTTGGAAAGTGCAAGTGTGGTAAGGTTATTTTGATTATCAATAAGCTCAATAGTGTAAGTAGTAGCTTGATCTTGCTTAGGAGATGGTGGAATGAATGTGGAAGAGCGTAGAGGATCAAAAGAACCATGCAATGGAGAAGATACATCATGAAGAGAATTGGATGACATGGAAGGTTCTTGATCTTGATCTTTCTTTATGTTCTTTTCTTTATCATTTTTAGAGTCCTCTTGACATAGAGCCACTTCTAAGGACAAGGAAGTAGGTTGGAATTGTATGGAAGACTTTGGAAGAGATAGTGAAGAATTAGCTGAAGTAGGCATTATAGCATATGAAGGTTTAGGCTCTTTAAGTTTAGCATTATTGAAAGTATTTGTAGGCAAGTGAAGGTTAGCTTGAGTATCTTTAAGAGGTAGCCCTTGAGGATAACTATAGGAAACTGCATGAAAAGTCTTAGGATCTTTGTTGGATGAAGGATTTGTGATAGATTTGGAAGACTCGGAAGCTTTAGGAAATGTATGAGTATTGGAGGAAGTATGGGATGGAAGGGAACCATCACAAGATAAAGGCTCAACATTAACATGATCTTGCTTGAGAGTGTCATCTTTATTTTCAGCATGAATGTTCTTAGAAGAAGGATTCTTATAATATTTATGTTTCAAATCAGCACGGTGCATTTTATATTCCTCAACAGTAGTAGCTGGATTATAATCAAGGTATTGTTCACAAAACTCATCAAAGTTTTTTTCAAAATCTAAATCATACGGATCACCATCATGATCTTTCCAATATGAGGACCCATTTCCAGTAAGCATAAGGACATGACTAGGAGGACTCTTAGGAATAGAGGTGTCATAGGTATCACTACACTGTCTATCATCATAGTCATCATAGTCATCATAGGTGGGTGTGTCACTCATTATGGAAGAGACATCATAAGGACTATCACATTGCTCTTTATGGTATGTCTTCTGAAGAGAAGTAAGACTCTTTGAAGAAGTAGAAGAAGAATGAGATCGTGAAGAAGAGGAAGGTGAAGACCTAGTGGAAGAAGAAGACTTGGATAATGAAGAATGCGAATAATGTGTAGAAGAGTCATGGTAAGATTTGGAAGATGAAGAATTTGAATAGTGTTTAGAAGAATCATGATAAGACTTAGAAGATGAAGAATGAGAATGATGTCTAGAAGAGTCATGATAAGACTTGGAAGGTGAAGAAGAATGAGAAGATTTAGATGATGAAGAATGTTTGGAAGAAGAAGATCGTGATATCATCATGTTTATGATTCTAGCAAAGGCATCTGATTTAATCATCTTTTCTTTTATTTTTTCTATAAATTCATCACTCATGAGAATTTTGGAGGAACAACACTTTTCGAATATGTCAATGAGCTCAAGATCATCTATTCTTAATAAAGGTTCCAAAACTAGATAGTCAAGATTCATGGTTATAGAAGAGGAGGAATCAAGCATAGAAGAAATGAATAGATGAATAGAAGAAGGTAGACTAGATAGTAAGAGGAAAAGAATCAAGAAGAAGAAGAAGAATTTCCCATGGGAATAGAAGACTTTAGAAGAATATGGAAAATGGAGAAGAAAGAAGAAGACTAAGATTCATCTTATGCAATTGATACCATAACGTTCATTGAGATGTTGAGCAACATGAAAACACTTAGGATCTGACCTAGACTAACCAAGGAAGACCAAGCTTCTAAGGAGAACTCACTACAGCAGGATGAAACTCAGTTTCAGTATTCCAATCAGATTTTTCAAAAGATTTCACAATGATGATCAAGCACATAGAACAGCAACCAGGAAGTTCAAGCAAATAGTCTTCAAGCAATGACCAAGGGGCAAAGCAACCTTGCACATGAATAGAGATAGTGACTTAGTATGCTACTCCTTAAAGATTCTACTTGTGTATGTTCTTGACAATATTTTAGCAGGCACATAGAACACAACAACACCTTAACAAGCTGTCTACAAGGATATACGTGGCTTTCTAAAAGGAGTCCTCGATATACACAAGGTAAGTGAGGCCCAAATCCGTAGATGAGAAGAATCCAAAATCACACAGCCGGGGGGAGACAGTAACCCAAATCTCCTCCTTCACTTCTCAAAGGTATAAAGTTCTTTGAGGCTTAGCCAAGAGTGATATCAAACTCAATTTCCAAGAGAGGTGTCTTTGGATTCACCTCCCGATATTTATACTCCACCGGAACACAGGAGTTAAGGTCGTCCCTTGAGGTGGTGTGTCCCCAAGCAGGCCTTCTAGAAATAAAAACTAAGTAATTCACTATCAAAAGTATTTAGAGCACTAAAGGTGGAACACTTAACTCTTCAAGTAAATGTGAAGTGAGTCCAAAAGTGGAACATTTAACCCTTTAAGATAATGTGAAGCGAGTCCAAAAGTGGAACATTTAACCTTTTAAGAGAATGTGAAGTGAGTCCAAAAAAGTGGAACACTTAACCCTTCACACAAACTCAAAGTGAGTCCAAAAGTGGAACATTTAACTCTTCACACCAACTCAAAGTGAGTCCAAAAGTGGAACATTTAACTCCTCACATCAACTCAAATTGAGTCCACACTTTAGAAAATAAGTGAGTTCCAAAAAGCACAAAAGGGTTGCCTAGTGGAGCAATTAACACTTCTTTCCTGTAGACCCCTCCCCTTTAATGTGGTGCTGATCTTGCAACCACGGGGTGGAAATGAGGGGCTGGTGGATTAGCGAGTCCAATAATCCAAGATAACAATCTAGATCAATCACAAGTAATCTAAAGTTGCTTATCAATACTACTCACAAATGACAAAGGGTTGAATCAATGGAATATTTAACTTTCCAAGTAAACATAGAGTGAGTCCACAAAGTGGTGCATTTAACTCCCTATGTAAACAAGGAATGAATCCATGCCCTCAATCACTCAATGACATATTTGATATTGGAACCAAGAATTACTTAAGGTTTAAACACAAGCATTCACTTACACAAACTTGTATGAAAGCAAATCTATGTTCATTCATTTCCCATTAAGAGCATCAATTGAAATGTGTTCTATGAAAGCATGTAAACACTCAAGACAAACACATGAGAGGTTCAATTTTAATCCCAAGATCCAAATGTTGTAGATTTGTAACAAAATACCTCAAGTCCAATGCAACGCGCTTAGTAGATTTCACCTTTTTTTTGTTTGTTTTAAGCATTTTTCATGAAAGTAAGTCATGCACCTCTAAAAATTTTGAAAATTGTTTTGGAGCTTCTCTGATATGTCACCAACCTACAAAAAAAATTTTAGACCAAAATACCAAGCCGTTTGGGAGATATGATCAAATCTTTCAAATCTAGGGTTTTTCATCTCCAAAGAAATCTGTACAAGGGTTAGCTCCAAAAATAATCAAAACCAGCATGTAAAAAGTGGGTTGCCCCACGGTGGGTGCCAAAAAATGTGTGCTAAAATGTTTTCACACTTCTATGAATCCTTACATGTAAGAAAACTCAAGAATGAGCCCTCACAAATCGATCCATAGCTCTTTATGCATGGAGTTGCAAGATTTGTAAAATTGCTCTCAGCTAGAGCTATAAACTCATGACCTTGCTAGTCAACCACACAATGAGAGATTCCAAATGAATGCAATACTATGCAAATCTATATGAGAATGCAAATTAATCTTATGAGAATGAAGATGCGATTAAGCTATGAAAATGGAAATGAAAGAGTTACAAACCCTCTAATTAAACTATGTGAGATTAATCTAAAACATGAAAGGAAATGATACCATGATGCTGCAACTATGATGCAAGCTAGGATGTGATGTAGATGCAAGATGAATGCCAATGATGCTCTAAATCTTCAAAACTTGATGCAAGAATATCTCCAAAAGCTTCAATGACTTAGAAAACTTGTAGCATAATAATTCAAATATGTATTCTGTGTGCAAATGAGGAAGAGAGCCCTTCTTTTATAGGAGGTGAAAAATCAATGGACCATGGAGATTAAGAGGCAAAAGATTTAATCAACGGTGGAGAAAAAAAGAAGATTGATCCTTGTGCACAAATATCCTCCAATAGAAAAATTAGAAGCATTTACTTTATGTTGAGCATTTACTTTATGTCCATGTGAGACAAAAAGTGCTTTTCTTTTATTTTTTATTTTATTTTTCTTTATAAATAAGAATTAAATGCTTTATTTGTGCAACATAGGATAAGAAGAAAAGTGGAGATTTTTTATTTAAATAAAAGGGGAGGAAATTCCTTTTAATTAAATAAAGGCTTAGGATAAAGTGATTTTATTATTTAATTAAAAGAGATTTTTAATTAATTAAAAGAGAGCATATTCTCTTAATTAAATAAGATTTTTATTTTTATTTTCTTTTAAATTAAATAAGGCTCAAACTTTAGGAAATATTGAATTGATTATGATTTGATCAAGGAAATTGATATATTTGAAAAATGTTGATTTTTGAAAATATTGATTCAGGGATTTGATAAATTGCAGAAATGGGGCCCAAAGTCTAGGCGCCCATTTTAGGGTGCATACAACTATCACCATAGACCTTTAAGGCTTTAAGCCCTCTTTTTCTAGCCCACTCTAGTCCACTTACTAGACTTTCATACTCTATAGTGCTACTAGTGCAGGAGAAACTAAATTTGAAAGCTATATAGTATCTTTCTCCTTTTGGGGACACTAGCATAGCACCACCACTAGATCCATGTCTGCTTCTAGCTCCATCAAAAAATAATTCCCAAACCTGATTGCTCTAATCCTTTGTATCAGTGTCCTCTTTGAGGAGGCTTGGTTCTATGGATCCACTTTCTTGTCTCAAATAACTCCCCAAACCAGCATCCCAAATGATATTTTCTTGGGCTTCAAAAACCTTTTCTGATTCTAGTTCATCTAATAAAATATCAAGGATATTTTTTGTCTTAGTCCTTTCTTCTCTGATAGTTGGGAAATCATTGTCATCAAATATAGAGTAGTTTGCATTGATGGTATTAGACACATATGGTTCTATATGGTGCACTGCTAATGATTTAGATTTAATGGTAAACTTGGTACCATATCTTGTGTGAAAAAGCATGTGAGACTAGTCAAAAGAAAGATAGCCTCCTATTTTGGCTATGAACTCCCTTGACAAACATATGGAAAATAAAGTAGGGAGATCTATGATATAAATATCAAGTAGGATAGAGAAATTAGGGCTAGCATGAAGGATTAGACTGGTATCCTTAGCTACACCTATAGTATTAATTGAGGATCCATCAAGTTGTGTAACCTTCTTTTGGAGGGGTTCATATTTGAGTCCTAATTGGTCAGCCAACTTTTTGGGCATTATAGTGCTAGTAGCTCCACTATCTACCATATAATTATGTTCTAAGGATTTTTCAATAATTAAAGATACATAAAAGGGAGGGGTTTTGAGTTCCTACCTTAAATGGTATTGGCTTTGGAGTTGCAACTTGGAGCCTCCTTTTCTTGATCAGTGTTGACCAAAACTAGCTTTGTAGCTTCTTTTGTATGCTGAGGAGTTGTCATTTCAGTCATAGCTTTCTTCAAAATCTCAGGTTGTCCTGGAATAGCCAAAGAGTCCCACATAGACATGGTAATGTTCACCTTCTTCATGTTTTCTACAATATTGAAAGGTGTCACAGTGTGTACTCTTTGTTGTGCTTTTACTATAATAGGATCCACCTCTTTGAGAGCCTGGCCCTCTTTTCTTGTAATGATAGGAGCCTTCTTGAATATGATGGGAGTGGCTTGCTGCAGTGGCTCTACAGATGTAGTAGCTTTAATCCCAGAATCTACTCACTCCATGTCTTGAGCTCTTCTCTTTGACCTTGTGTTAGCAGCAATGGAAGGTTCACCAATGACTCCATTAAAGTCCTAATGCTCCCAATTGAAAAGAGCAGTCTCATTCTCTTGTGATTCTTGTTGAGGAATTGATCCACTGGAAGAAGCTTCTGACTGAGCTTGTGAGGCATTTTGAACCATTAGGGATTGGTTCATCCATCCATTTGAACATGTACCCTGATTATGAGGCTGATTATAAGGGAAACAATATTCATTGTCCATAGCCACATTTTTTTGACTAGGGACCATATCCCTAACTGGATTCACAGAATTGAGAGGTGCAGGGTTGTATGGTTGGAATGGTCTTTGATTAAAATTTTGCCTTTGTCCTTGGTAACCTCCCTGGTATGGTGGCCTATTTTATTGATAAGGCTATCCTTGATTCTGATATTGTTGATTAGGACCTTGGCTTTGTGGTTGAAAGGGTGGTTTGATTCCTTGTCCTTGCCTCTTTAGATTTGTGACCTCTTTAGTCAAAGTCTCCAGCAAATTTGTCATTTCTTGTTGACTAGTTTGTTGACTATTCTTCATCTATTGTATCTCTTGAGAGAAACTTGCCTTTAGCTCCTCACTATTAGTACTAGCTTGAGGTGCTAATATGGTGGGAATAGGGGTAAATGGGGGTACCTGTAAAGGTGCAATAGGCTGAAGGCTAGGAAAGATGGGCATGGGTGGCCTTCTAGCTATCATACTTGCTTGGATTAAAAAAATTTCAGCCCTGACAGCTATGTCAAAAGCTTGGGGTAGAGAGGTACCACCCATAGATTGGATCATGATAGAAATTTGACCATTCAAACTTTGCAAGAAATATAAGAAATCATGGTCAGCTGATGGCCTCACCGAGACTAGAATTCTATTCCATGTCTTGAGAAATCTATTATTATAATCTATCATTTGTTCTTGAGGGTCTCTTTTAATGGTTGTCAACTGCTCAACCAAAGACAAGTTGTCTGATTTATCCTCAAAATTCTTACTCAATGCATCCCCTAATTCATCCCATGAAGTAATGGAACCAATAGTTAAATTTATAAACCATTCAAGAGTCTTACCTTTTAGAGAGGCTCCTAATAATTTGGTGGCCACATCTTCTTGAGTTATATTATGTATACTACAGATAGTGGTCACATCTCTAATGTGTTCAAAAGCAGTAGTTTGTCCTTCACCTATGAAATTAGGTAGACTCTTTAGTGCCACCAAGGGCACATCATGATGTTGAGTGAAGACTAATGGACTCCCTTGGTTGAAAGGCACAAAAGAAAACTATCTAGCCATTGTAGGAGCTGAGACTTGTTGAGTAGCAACTATGTGAGTTGTATTTGGTGTTGGATTTGAATCTTCTTCTAGATCTCTAGTTAGAGATCTTCCTCTTCTTCTAAGATGAAAGGGAAAAGGTCTCCTTTTTGAAGTATCAGGTGGTGTAGACTGTACTCTCCTTGCAAGAGATGTTCTCTGGGTTGATCTACCTTTGTAGCCTCTTTTTAAGGGAAACTCTAAAAATTTAGTAGGCTTTGAGATTCTAGTCTCAATCTTTCCCATAAACTTCAAACAAGTTTAGCCTGCATCTGTGAAATCAGTGGAGTCACCAGATATACTTGATAGAAAGATTACTAAAAAGTCTGTATTATGCAATCAGTATATCAGAGATAGCATAATCTTTAAACATGAACTTCTTATACTGTCCCACCGAGTGTGCTAGAATTGTTATACACTAAGTTTGCACCCTTGTTTCAAGCTCTCTTGGTCTTGACAACTTAATATAACATGGGAATTATCTCTAGGTTGTGGGACCTATGCTAACTGAGATGAGACCTCTAGGTTCTAGGCTAGTTCCTCTTGGATAATCACCTTAATTTGCTTCTTGATAGGAAAGTAAACTCTTGAGGGGAAAAGGGATAGAAGGAATGCATGAAAGGGAAATGACTGAAAGAAAACTACCTACTAGGTGATACACCGAAATGAAATGAACATGATACACTAACCAAATTAGCATGAGAGCTCTCAGATCTAATAGAATATAGTCTTTCTAAACAGGCTTGCATAATTGTTTCACAGAGGGGTCTAGGCAAAAGACACAAATTGTGACCTACAAGCAGACGTTCTCTTCAGCAAAAGGGTATAGGAATGAGATAGAATGACAAGGGGATAAAGTATACCCACAAACTCACTCAAATTAGATCAGACACAATAGTACACATATAAGCTAAAAGAAAGAAGGGCCTTGGAACTCCAAGATTTCTCTAACAAGGCTAGCATATTATATTCAATAAGAGACATACAGACAAGGGAAAGACCAGAGGGAAGAAAAAATGCCACGGATAGCCTCTGAGTCTGAGATTTCAATGAAAGATCACAAACTGTAAAAGTCAAAGGGTAGAAAGAATGCCACAGATAACTCCTAGAAAGAGAAAACTCTTTTTACAAAATGTAAACTTTGAGCTTCAAAAAGCTCCAAAAAACAATATATACATCTCCTCTATTGCACATAGGTAGGAGAAAAACCTAATTAGGATTACATAAATTGTCATATAATAATCAAACCCTAACCCTATCAATTCTGATCATAAATGTATCTTTGAAAGTATCATGGCCGATCAGATATTTTGTGTGTCCACCTCTGCAAGTTGAAAACCTCATGTCATAACCATGGCCATGTCCCTACTAAATTGATTCTATCAGGAATGCTCAAATCTAATCCTTATAGATGTTTGTATTATTGAGTATAGAAGGTCACGGGTGGCACCAACCTTTAATGCTTCTTTGGTGCAAGAACACCGATATGGTACCCTAAGAAATCAGCAAGTAGTGGCCATCAAATCTTCTTCATCATCCTCCCAACTACAACTATCCTGAGAACATAAATTATGAGCTACCCACAGTCGCATTCGACTAGCAGCAAGAAATTAGCAAGAAAAATATTTAAATTTTGAAAACAACGGCTAGCTGATCCAATTTAAAATGTGGTCATTGATATCAATCTTACCCAGCTGATGAATGGCCCAGATTATATTTGTAACAGTCGCAAGCTCCTTTAAAAATTCAAATGCCACATCACCAATCGGAACCAATGAGAAGAAAACACTTAAGCATTATGTAGCACATCAGACCCACGACACACTTTAACCCTTCATCAAATGGTTGTCACTATACCATGACCTTAAACTTCATGCATCTTACTTCAAAGGTATAATGACAACTGTAGATCTTCTCTGAGCTTTAACCCACCTCATAAGTCAAAAGGACTCAGGCCCATCGACAAATCATCATCATCATTTGGCCAACCAATGAAAAATGAACACATCAGAACACAAGGACCCACCTGACAAAGCCCCGATGATAAAGTAAAATCAATGGTTGTCGCATGATCTCATGGGCTAAGAATATTTCATGCTATCATAAGATAGTTGTTAGATCAAAAGTTGAGACAACACATTGGGCCCGCCCTGCCAAACCTCCATGTCACTAGCCTTTGACCAATTAGAAGCATACACCTCAGACTACGTGGTAGTGGACCCACTGGCATGAAGAACTATGTTGGAATGAATATTGACGGTCATCATTACATCATGATGTTAACCTTCGAGCACATCTCCTCAGTGGTATAGTGACAATCGTAGATCTTGCTCAATCTTTAACTACTAGGAAACTAAGACTGCCAAACAAACTGTAACCGCTCACCAGATCGTAGGATGCTAAGAACCAAACCACTAGGAATCAAAGAACTTATGACTAGTTAGAAAAATAAAGTGCACGTGGAAAAAGAAACCCTTAAGTGACGGAAAAGGTAACGGTGAAATATAACAGGCTAAAGGGTTTAGGGTTTTTGGCTCCAACGGTCACATTTTTTAATAAAATCTTGCAAACCAAGAGGTTAAAGAATTTGCTGAGACCAGAGGGAAAGACACAAGGCCATGAAATTTTGAGGTGTTCGGCAGGGTTAAAATGGAGATCCTGGATTAAATTCAGCCTATGACCAAAATTGAATAGATATGAAATTTTGGGCAACATTTACATACAAGGTTCTTTTTAAAGCACTAAAAAATAGTGTGTTAATTCTATTTTTAAAATGTTAATTCTTGATCCTACCACCTATACCTACAATCTCACAAACAACAAATACATGATCATGCAAACTGTACAAGTGATATCGCAGGCCTGTCAATCTAAAAAATCAAAACAAAAAAATGAACTGATGCACAAAAAGTCAATACATGTGGTCATGATCCCACAAGGTCAACTTGTGATCCCACAATGCTCTGCAGATATGAGGGCACAAATTTTGAGGTTTTTGACAGGTATTAAATAATGCCTTATGGCTTACAAGTTTTAGGTCTGACGCAAGGGTAGGGTAGATACAAGAAGAATCAAGAAGAATTGAGTCCACTTGAATCAACAATAAGCCCCACTCAAAGTTACACATGGAAGAAATATGAATGCCACATGAAATCAGTGAAAACACAAAGGATATGAGACAAGCAACTGGTAGCAACAACAAAGAATTTATATTATATCTTTCAACATGCCCAGCTCTAAGGCCTTCCAGGTTTCGGCCTTATACAATGAGAATTATGAATTTAGAGACTCGACTCACATTTTATCTTCCTTTCTACTATCCTCTACTTAGAAATCCCTTCGAACTACCTTCTACAACAACCCAAGCTCCAAATATATAGCTAGCAAAGCCACAAGTCGGCTAGTCGAGCATTTAATTATAAGTCCAGTCTGGAGGATTTAAACCTAAACTAATGAAAGAATGATCAAAATTTAATGTGCCTTTACATTTAGGTCTACACATGACCCAATAACATGTCCCTAACTTCACAAGGCCCCATCTCATCACACAGAACTGCGCAAGAAAAAACACTCCATGTTTCACCTGAAATTGTCTAAAAATAGGTACCCAAGAAAAATGGTCATAACTTTTTACTCATAATGAATTAGGACTTGTAGTATTAGGAGAATATATTAATTTAGGTCCTCTTAAAGGCCCTAAGAGAAAAAATCCTGATTCCATAAGGATCAATGGCTACATGACGCACAATCAACACAAAAACTAGAGGAAAATATGGCTTCGATAGCAAGGAAAACAACTATAACTTTGTAATGGTCCATCCAATCCTTATGTGCTCATAGGATAAGGTTCAAAAATAGGTCCTCAACATCATGTAATCTTCACACAACATGAAACCAATAAATGCAATTATTATGATGCAAACAACAAAAAATAGGAAATATTTTTGGTTGATGCAAGATTGCTCAAAGACCCAAGATGCTCCTACATTACACACCTGGGCTAAATAAAAAATTGTTGTCCACATCAAGAACTTCTCATATTTTGACCTGAATCATAAAGATCCAACTCAACTTGTGTAATCCATGAACTGTCTTCAACTGGCTTGTCTTTCCACTGAACTAGATATTCCATGTACTCCTTTGCTCTTGTACTCTTGCTTACTCTGCTATTCAAGATCTTCTCAATGCTATCTTTATTTTTCTTAGGATAATCTAGATCATCTTCTATCTCATCAATTCATTCAAAGTACTCCAAGATATCAAAAATTTTGAATATAGTTGATATATCCATGTCCTCTAGTAATTCCACTTCATAAGTATTTCCAATGTCAAACTTCTTCATAATCTTACAAAGTCCAAACTTCTTCATTTTCAGCTTGTTGTAGGTACCAACTAAAAATCTATTCTTCTTCAAATGAATCATAACTTCATCTCCAACTTCAAAAGATTTATGTCTCCTTCTCTTATCTTCTCTCTATTTATATTTTAGATTACTATCCTTCAAATTCTTTTTGACTTCATCATGTAAATTTCTCATGAAGACTACAAAATCCTTAGCTTCAACACTTCTTCTTGTCTCAATAGGTAAATCTCTCAATTATGTGGTTCCCTTAGGATGGAATCCATTAACAATTTCAAATGGTGTCCTCTTAGTGCTTCTGTTCACAGAATTATTATATGCAAACTCTTCTTGTGCCAAAACTAAATCCCAATTAGTAGGCTTATTTCCAACTAAAATCTCAACAAGTTTCCCAAAATTTTGTTCACAACTTCGATCTATCCATCTGTCTAAGGGTGAAATGTAGAACTAAACTTCAATTCAATATTCATCTTTTTCCAAAGTATTCTCCAAAAGTAACTAGTAAACTTAGTATCTCTATTTGAAACAATAGACTTAGGCAAACCATGTAATCTTACCACTTCCTTGAAGAATAATTCAGCTACATGCAAGGCATCATATGTCTTCTTACAAGGTATGAAATGAGCCATCTTATAAAATCTATCAACCACTACAAAAATAGAATCATTACCTCTTTGAGTTCTAGGAAATCCAAGAAAAAAGTCCATACTCACATCTTCCCAAGGTCTATCAGGTACAGGTAAAGGTGTATACAATCCCAAATTCTGACTAGTTCCTTTTGTTGTTTGGAAAATTCTGCAACCTCTAACCATTCTCTATACATCTCTGTCAATCTGTGGCCAAAATTATCTTTCTAAAATCAAATTCATAGTCTTATCAATCCCAAAATGTCCAGCAAGTCCACTTCTATGTTTCTCCTTTATTATGTTCTCTCTCATAGATCCTCTAGGTATGCATAACTAAACTCCTTTAAACAACATGTCTTCTTGAATGAAATAATCACTCCACTTATCATTTACTATCTATTCCTTACAAGCTTTCCAAGGCTCTACAAAATCAATGTTAGTCTCATACAAACACTTCAAATAATCAAAACCAAGTACCTCAATTCTCATCTCTGTCAGCAAACTTCTTCTTTGGCTCAAGGCATCAACAACCTTATTTGATTGTCCACTTTTATGCTTCAATGAAAAGGAAAAATTCTGCAAGAACTCAACCCACTTCATATGTCTTTGATTTAATTTATTATGAATTCCCAAATACTGCAAAGCTTTATAGTTAGTATACAACACAAAATATTTAGGCATCAAATAATGTCTCCATTTCTTCAAAGCTTGAACAATAGCATAGAATTCTTGGTCATAAATCAAATATTTTCTCATAGCATCATTCAACTTTTCACTAAAGAAAGCTATAGGTCTTCCTTCTTGACTCAAAACAAATCCAATTGCACTTCCACTAGCATCACATTCAACTTGAAAAACTTTACTAAAATCAAGCAAAGCAAGTGTAGCTAACTCTGCAATTCTTTGTTTCAATGTTTGAAAACTCTTTTGTCCTCCATGTGTCCATTTGAAATCCTTTTTATCTCCTCTCATAGTTTCAATCATAGCATTACAAATAAAACTAAAATTTCTGATGAACTTCCTATAAAAAATTTCTAATCCATGAAATGGTCTTACCTCTCCAAGATTCTTTGGTGTAGGCCAATCAAGTATAGCTCTCACTTTCTCAGGGTCCATCTTCAATCCATCAGCTGAAATTAAAAAACCAAGGTACACAATCTCTTCTTTCATAAATGAACATTTCTTCAAATTAATCAGTAACTTTTCTTCCTTCAATCTCTGCAATACTTATCTGATATGTTCAAGATGTTCTTCCTTACTCTTACTGAATATCAAAATATCATCAAGATATACAATCAAAAACTTACCCAAGAATCTTTTTTGAACTTCATTCATCAACCTCATGAAAGTACTAGGTGCATTAGTCAAACCAAAAGGCAAAACCAACCATTCATACAAATCTTCATTAGTCTTAAAAGAATTTTTTCATTCATCCCCTTCTCTGATCCTAATCTGATGATATCCACTTTTCAAATCAATCTTTGTGAAATACTTTTCTCCACTCAAACTATCCATTATGCCATCCATCCTAGGCAAAGGAAATCTATACTTTACTATTATCTTGTTTATAGATCTAGAATCAATACACATTCTCTATTCTCCATTCTTTTTCAGTGCTAACATAGCAGGTACTACACAAGGACTCAAACTTTCCCTAATCAAACCTCCTTCAAGAAATTCTTGCACTTGTCTATTCAACTCTGTCTTTTCATCAGGTGTCAACCTATGTGGTGCTTTATTAGGAAAACTAGCTCCACGTATCAAATCCATACAATGAATTATACTTCTCATAGGTGGTAAACCATCAAGTACATTATCAAAAATGATGTCATGAAATTCATTTGACAAAGGTTTAACCTCAGGTGCATGTTCTAACTCATCCTGTTTCTCAGTTTTCCTTGGAATTAAAGAAAAACAAACATTTTGTTCTTTCATTTCTCTTGCAAACTTTTTGCCATCAACCAAGCATACTCTAACTATAGTACAGTGACCTTCATCAGACTTCTCTACCAAAGGCAATAATACTTGTTTCTTCAAATCAATCCAAATAGTATACTGATTCAATCTACCATCATGCAAATCTTTCCTATCATACTGCCAAGGTCTACCCAAAATAATATGACAATAGTCCATAGGCATAATATCACACAAGACTTCATCATGATAATTCCCAATTTTGAATTTAACAAGGCATTGTTCACTTACAAGTATTTTATACTCCTTCTAGATCCAATAAATATGGTAAGGCTTAAGATCTTTCAATCTCTGCAACTGCAACTTGTTAACTAGCTCTTCAGATGCCAAATTATCAAAACTTCCACTATCAATGATTACCTTGCAACATTTATCAGTGATCTTACATCTGGTTCTGAACAAACTTTTCCTCAAAACAAGTTCCTCATTAGCTTCTTCATTCCACAAGATCCTTCTTAGCATTAATTTTTCACCATGTTTAGGTTCATTAGACATTTCCTCAACTTCTTCACAAGCCAAATTATTTCAGCCATTACCCCAGTCTTCTTTCTAGAGTTAGTACAATCAAATGCTCTGTGTCCTTCACCACATTTGTAACAAGTACCTTTAAACCAATATTTCTCTTCTCTTTTCACACTATTATTATTCCTAGAATAACCAGTATAGCTACCTCAAGAGTAATTACCTCTTTTAGCTAGTTCATCTTTCCATCCTTTATCTTGTATTGCATTATCAAATTTTCTACTTTCTCCATAAGATTCGCCTCTACTTCTTTGAAATCTACCACCTCTTCCTCTCTATCTTTGTTCATGTCTCTTTGTTAATCTCTCTTCTGCCTTCAAAGAAAATTTGTATGCTTCTTCCACACTTTCCATCTTAACATAGCTGATCTCATCTTGAATCAATGTCCTCGAGCCATTTAGATATCTAGCCACCTTCTCAACTTCATCATCCACATATCTAGATCTGATATCCAATTTGTAAAATTCCTCGATATATTCTTTCACACTCATGTCCTTTTGTCTTAGATTTTGCATTTTTCTCATCAAACCAACTTGGTGGTCAGCTAGAAGAAACTTCTTCTTCATTTTTCCAAGCATCTTCATCCATGTCTTGATCTTTTCTTTTCCTCTCTTTTGTCTCTCAGTTTGCAACTGATCCCACCAAAGAGATGCATGACCTTTCAACTTTGCGATTTCTATCTTAACCTTCTTATTATCAGGAGTACCTTCATACTCAAAATATTTATCCATCTTAGAGATCCAATCCAAAAGTGCATCGGTCTCAAGTTTTCCATCATAGCTAGCAACTTCAACTACAAGTTTGGAGTTAGCCTTAGACAAAACTCTCAAATGTCTTTCCTCATCTTGTTCAACTTCAGGTTCGGGATTAGGTGTTGCTTCTTCTTCTTCATCGCTAACATCTTCAAGATGTGCACCTCTTCTTTGGGTTGTCTCTATAGCTTCAAGCCTAGTTGCAATCTACCTCAACATATCCATGATAGCATTATCATTTCCTCTACCATGAACCATCTTGACAATCAGGTTCCAATAAGATCATAACCTTCTGCAAGTTATAGTTCAGATCTTAGATCTGCCACCCTATAACCAATCCAATAAGGTTCTGCACAATCCAATCCAAAAGAAAGAAATAACTCTGATACCACTTGACGCAAGGGTAGGGTAGATACAAGAAGAATCAAGAAGAATTGAGTCCACTTGAATCAACAAAAAGCCCCACTTAGAGTTACACACAAAATAAATATGAATACCACATGAAATCAGTGAAAACACAAAGGATATGAGACAAGCAACTGGCAGCAACAACAGAGAATTTAAATTATTCTTTCAACACGTCCGGCTGTGAGGCCTTCCGAGTTTCATCCTTATACAATGATAATTATGAATTCAGAGACTCGACTTGCATGTTATCTTCCTTTCTACTATCCTCTACTTATAAATCCCTTCAAACTACCTTCTACAACAATCCAAGCTCCAAATATATAGCCAGTAAAGCCACAAGTCGACCAGTCAGGCATTTAATTATAGGTCTAGTCTGGAAGATTTAAACCAAAACTAATGAAAGAATGATCAAAAATTAATGCACCTTTACATTTAGGTCCACACATGACCCAATAAAATTTCCCTAACTTCGCAAGGCCCCATCTCATCACACGGAACCGTGCAAGAAGAAACACTCCATGTTTCACATGAAACTAGCTGAAAATAGGTACCCGAGAAAAATGGTCATAACTTTTTACTCATAATTAATTAGGACTTGTGGTCTTAGGAGAAGATATTAATTTAGGTACTATTAGAGGCCCTAAGAGAGAAAAGTCTGATTCCATAAGGGTCAATGGCTACATGACATGCAATCAACACAAAAGCTGTAGGAAAATACCGCTCCGGCGGCAAGGAAAATAGCTATAACTTTGAAATGGTCCTTCCAATCCTTATGTGCTCATAGGAGAAAGTTCCCAAATAGGTCCTCAACATCATGTAAACTTCTCAAAACATGAAACCAATAAATTCAATGATTATGATGAAAACAAAAAAAATAGGAAATATTTTTGGTTGATGCAAGATTTCTCAATATCCCAAGATGCTCCTGCATCAAGGTCGTAATCTTGCAGGGTCAAACCACATTCTCACATTGTGGATTTGCAATCCCGTGGACTATGTAAAAAAAAAATTGGTGAAGTTTAAATCCTTAGAGTAATAATTTTAGACAGAAGAGAGAAGTTTTTGAGGGAATGCGATCTCGCCGACTGTACTCGTGATCCCACCAACCTATGTAAATTTTGACTATGGGACTGATGGTACAACTACTATTTCTTCCTCCTCAAACTTGAAAAACATTCAAAAAATCTTGCAAAACACTTAAATAGAAAAGAAATTTAGTTTCTAGAGTACCTTTGTAATGAAAAATGATGAGATAAAATAAATAAATGACCCTAGACATGGGTCCCACCAGGCATGCCAAAATGTAAGCAATAAATTAGTGTGTAAAGAATACAAGAGAAAGCCTAAGCATTCACAAACTAAGATATAAAATACACTTAAGATTAGACAAAGAAAGCTTAAAACAAGAGAGTGCAAACCACTCAAAAAGGCCTCCTTGATTTTTAGATGTGTCCAATAGATGGAATGTGTGCTCAAAGTATGTTCAAGCTTCAAAGGACATGATTTTCATATGATTTTAGCATTATTATGGTAGTTTGGTAGTTTTTAGGCTCTCAAACTAGCATGGTAACTTTTCTCAAATGGTGGATGAAAATGAAGGAAATGAGCTCTCAATTTATAGGCACAAGGACAGGCAAAAGAATGGTTGAGATGAGAACCTGAGGAAGGGTCGAGATGCATTTGAGAGAGAGCACATAGATTATGATTTCTCAAATGCATCTCATTGTGACAAGTGTCACAATGGGAGAGGTTGGAAGGTATGGGGGAATGTGATCATTTTGGGAGATGTGAGAGGGGAAAAATGTGTAAGGAGATGGAGTGTGTAAGGGATGTGTAAGAGCATTTAAGGTTGACATGAGGTGAAGGAATTGGGGGATGTGAGGATATGACATGAGAGTTGACTTGGGTTGGGTTAGGATTTCTTAATCCATGGATTTTGATTGTGCAAATGTTTAGGAGGTGATTAGGCTTGGATTAGGAGGAAAGTGGGAAAATTATGAGGATGTGATGGGAGGAGAGAGAATGAGTGGAGGGTTAGATTAGTTAATCATGGGTCAGTAGCTAATTAAGGATGATTAGTATGTGTGAATGGGTTGAGTTGAGTAGGAACTCAAGGTTAGGTTGTTGGGATGAGTTTGGTTAGGGTTTAAAGTCAAGAGCCATGTGCTAAAATCAGATTAAATGCATTATTTAATTCCAAATGGGAGGAAAAGGGGATTTATAGATTAATTTAAATAGATAAAAGCATTTATTTAAATTAATATAGGAAAGAGATTTAATTAATTATCAGACTATGGGTTTGTCACTTAGATAATTAATTGGGCTATAGTTAATTAATTAAATTAATTAGCTAGGGGATGACACAAATTAATTAAATAGATAATATTTAATTAATAAATGCCTTATGATAGAGCTAAATAATATTACTTAATTGTGTAATCAGATTTAGGTGTCTACAATTGCTACTTCGCATATCCTTAGTTTTAAGTAGAATGCATGTTTTGTAAAATAGTGATGCCTTCACTATTTCATAGTTTTGTGAATTCAATAAAAATGTAGTCTTGTTAAACTATGAAATATGTAGAAATCAAAGGTTTTATTAAGGGTATGAACTTGTATGAGTTATGGGTAACTAATATGGGTTTACTTTAGGACTTCAAGACTAGAAAATATATTGAATTTTTCCAATTAGGAAATACAGGCTAGAAAATACATTGAATTCAAAAGGATTTTATGAAAAGTAGTGGGAAAGTTATTTGAAAATTAGAGAAAATTTGTGGAAACGTCAATAATGGCTCTAGTTGGGGATGAATGACTATCTTAGTCATTTCAAGGATCCAAGAAATCTCTGGGATGTAGACTAAAAGGGAGAGATAAAGGAAAAAAGGGTAAAGGAAAAAACCTAAACTATTGTACATGGAATAAAATTTACTTCAATAAAAGAAGTGTTTCAAGAATTATCCATGCATTAGCAATTAATATCTATAATAGATAGTCTTCTATATTTGTCTACTACAAGGCCTTATATAATGCATTATGCATGTTTGGTGGCTAGATTTATGTCATCTCCCAAGAAATATCATCTTAATGCAACAAAAGGGATACTTAGAATATAAATGGTACTATTGAGTATAGTTTATGGTATCCAAGACATGATGATTTTACTTTACTTGCCTATTTTGATGTTGATTAGGCAAGATGCATTGACAATAGAAAAAGTACTTCGAGAGGTGTATTTTTCTTGGGTGGCATGTTCTTAGCATGGTATAGCAAGAAAAAATATTTTGTATCTTTGTCAGCTACTGAAGCAGAATATATTGTTGCTTCCACATGTTGTGCTCAGTTCTTATGGATGGCTCAAATTTTAAAAGATATTAAAGTGGAAGTATCTCAACCTATACACATTTTGTGTGACAATACAAGTACTATAAATATTTTGAAAAATATTTTATTTCATTCTAGGACTAAACACATTGCTATCATGTATCATTTTATAAGAGAAAAGGTTTTGTCAAATGAAGTCACCCTAGACAATGTGACATCAGCTGAACAAGTGGTTGATATTTTTACTAAGTCATTACCCAAGGCAGTTTTTGAAGCTTTAAGGGATAGACTTGGTGTTCTCTCTCTTCACTTTCTTCACTCATTTATTTTGTGTATTGGTTCAAGGGGATTTATTCATGCTTATCTTTTATCCATGCCTTCCATGTTCTTTTTTCCATTTGTTATCTTGAGAATCTTTACACTTCATATGCATGGGTTAGATTCTATTGCTATTTGGATAGTGATTTGGTTGCTTTCTTTAGATAGTCACATTTTTTAATACATTTTGAACATATATTTCATATCATGATCTTCTGAATAGCTAATATTTTATTTTTTGGTTCTTGTTGATCAATGCTTTTACAAGTTTTTTAGTCATGGCATCCTGAAGATCTTATAATCAATTTTTTCGTTTGTCATTTTTGCCAAAAAGGGGGAGAAACATGTAGTGGTATTTTTTTCACCAAGGATAAAGGGGGAGTTTATTTTTGTTTTTTCCCCTTATTTATTTTCCTTGATGCCAAAGACACTATGGTATACCTCTGGTTTTATTCTATATATTATACATTGGTCGCATATAGGTATACAAGTTTAGGGATAACATACAAGTTCAGTTATACAAGTTGATGATATTGTTCATTTGGTACAATTGGACATTGGTTACATGACAATACATGATCTTAGGTTAATGATATTTATTGATATATTTGGATAGGTATATTCATAGTGATACATTCAAATAGCTACCAGTATATTTGATTGGCAATGAAACTCAGTGCTACATTTGGTTGGTTTTGATCTTCATTCCATATATATTATACATTGATACAACAATGATATATGGTATACTTCAATGGATAGGATGTGGAGAGGTATACAAATTAGCAAATCACTTTCACATACTTTTCTTGTCATACAATTTGATATGATTGATATATTATATCCTTTTTACATGCATATTTGATATACATTATTGTTATTTGATACATTATGTATCTTATTTTACATTAGATGTTAATGTCTTATATATCTTTATTTATAATAAGGAATTACTATCTTATCAATGTTTGGTTGATAAGCTAGTAATGTATTATTACTTACATACAAGATGTATAAGTTATTAATAGTCTATTTGGTACAAGGTTTATAATTATCAAGTGATAAGCTATGAATGATAACTTGAGTTACACAAGAATAATCACTTGATCAATTACAAATTTGTGAAAGTAATGGTATAAGACTATGCGATGATGATCTTGATCTTAGATGTGAAATCAGTTTGGTATAAGCTTGCAAACCATGGTATACACAAGTCTCATTATGGTAATGGTATTTATTTTTTACTTTGGGCATAATAGTCATAATGAGTGGTAAAAATTATTATTAATCATTTGATATTGTTTGGTATCATTAGCATCAAGGATTTTGATGAGACATTAACCTTAAGGCACCAAATATATTATCTTTTTTTTTTAAGGATATCATTTAGTGTCAAAAGCATATACATTATTATTTTGAAGTATCATCGGTTTATTGAGTCTGTTAGCAAAATGGTTAGTACTCCCCTTGGGATTTGTGATACGACTTAACTACCTCATGTGTCTTCTATAAGTCTAGTGATTGTATCAGACATTAATAGGTTGATCTTTTGGTGTAAGGACAACCACTACTTGTAACAAGTGGTATCAGATCTTGGTCATGTGTTAGAATCCCCTTAGGTAGCATTGAGGGGGGTATTGTTAGAATAATGGTCAACACTCCCCTCATGATTCATGACATGGTTTAACTTCCTCCCGTGTCTTCTACAATTATACTAGTTGTATCGGGCATTAACAGGTTGATCTTTTGGTGTAACAACAACCACTACATGTAATAGAGTCATTGGAATCATAGACACTATCTTTAAAACATTATTTGGTTTTATTTGTTCACAGTTGTAAATCCTAGTTGTGGCTTGGTGAACAAAGGCTCGGGCATGATAATTTCTATGGAAAATTGTGTCACATGAGAGTATGGAGTCTATTAGAATAAAATTTCAAGGTTTGATGGTTTTGATTTTCAAGTGATATAAACTATTTCTATAGCAATGGATGGTTTTTCTGGTAACATCTTTCTTAACCCTAGTTTTATATCAGGTTGTTAGGTTATTTCATGGAAATTATAGTTTTATAAAATAGATTCTTATATAGTTTTTATTGAGGATTTGATTTAGATGGTTTGAGATACAATGGGAAGTTTCAAATCATTGTGAAAATGTTTTTTTCTTTTAGTTGTGGTTTTAATTAAGGAAATTAGTTGTAAATATAGTTTTGTGTGATTATTTTTTTGAGTTTCATTTAATGTCAAAAAGATTTAGTCTCTATAGAAGTTATGTTATGATCTTCAAGAATATTATTTAGAAAAGGGATTTTTTATTCTTTAATCTAGATTGACATATAGTATGTTATTCTATATTTATGAATTTCTCTTATCTGTGACATACTAGTCTTATTTTGCATTGACCAATGTTTTAATTATGAGGGTAAAAGTTGTGTATATCATTTTTTGTCAAGAATTTTACATTGTTGTATGTATGTGTAAATTATGTGTGAGCATAAAATGTATAATTCATTATGTGAAAAAATGTAGTGCTTTATAATTTATATGAATACTTGTTCCTGAATCTCAAGGGTAATGAGATATTAAGAAAATGATACATATTGAAATAGATGTTGTATTCTATCTATTTGATTTGAAGATTGTAATATTGGTTTTCTTGTTAGGCACTCTTGTTTTCTAGTGAGGCACTCTTTTTCTTTTTCCAGTGAGGCGCATTCATTTATTGGTGTGATATATCAGCCAGTGAGGCTCTGTAAAGAGTAAATCTTTTGATTAAGCATGTGAGGCATTTTACAAGTGGTTTTTCATCCCTAAGAGTTTTTCTACTCATGAAAAACATTGTGTTATGATACATTTATGAGCTTTGTGATTTCCATGTTAATCTAATTCATAATGTTTATAATGTTCATGGATAACAACACTTGAGATTAATTGATCTGTCAGCTAAGTTGTTTATAACCTAGTGGATTTTAAGTTAAATATTATAACACCGATTCACCCCCTGGTACCCAACAAGAACATACATTGATTGGAAAAATCCTCAAAACATAATCGTAAACATTAAAAGTTAGGCATTATAGATTACAGTAGACTTTATATCCCTTATAGTAAAGTTTATATTTGTGAACCTAGGTCAAAATTAATATTCATGTAGATTATTTGTATTCTCAAAAAAGTAATTCAAACATAATGATAGGGAATTTTTAAATTTAAAAGATTTGTCTAATTAATTTTAATTTCTATATATACTAACAAATTATTTTTGTATTTATGTGAACGATCATAAGGGTGATTTTTATGTTAAATCAGCTTACAAACTATGACAAAGTACTATGAAAGTGCCATAGATTATTGGAGAAAAGTTTTGAACCCATAATTAATTCCTATGGTTAACTTCTTTTGGTGCACAAATCTGCATAAAAAAATCCTAACTCCAGATAACCTAGTTATAAGAAGTTTCTAACTCCCCAATAGATGAATTTTATATAAGAAGGAGAAAGAATCTATACACTACTTATTTTTAGTTGTCAAATTTCTAAACAACTCTGGTAGATTGTGATGGAAAATTTTGATCTTCCATGGGTATTTAATAATGACATTCAAACAATTTTACTTGAATGGATGAGCCCTAAACATAATCCCCTGGTGAGACAAATATGGCATCAAAGACCACCTCATGTTAGTTGGAATTTATGGAATGAAAGGAACAGTCGTATATTTAGGGAGACTAAAAATTTGGTACAAGTTGTCTTCAAACCTATGTGCAAACTACTGATAGAAAACTTATCAATTACCAACCGAAAGCTACCTATCTACCCCTTGTACACACTCAAGTAGTGCACTTCTCTAAATCATTACATCCAAGAGAATCCATGGATTGGAAACCTTGAGAAATTGATTTAGAGCTCTCTATGCATGGAGTTGCAAGATTATCTAAGACTTGCTCTTAGCTAGAGCTATTAAACTAATGACCTGGCTAGTCAACCATGCAATGAGAGATTCAAATGACGACAATGGCAAGAATGCCAATATCCCCAAGAATCACTATGAAATGCAATGCAAAACTAGATTAAGATGAATATGCAAGCTAGAAATGAGAGATGCGAGCTAAGCTATGGAAATGAAAGTAAAAACTAAACTATGAAAGGAAAGATGCAAGTGTTACAAAGCCTTCCTAATTAAGCTACATGAAGTAATCTAAAGCATAAAGGAAATCTAAGCTAATATGAAGCTATGAATGCCATGACAATGCAAGAAATGAAACTATGATAGCATGTAGATGCAAAAGCCAAGAATGCTCCAAATCTTCCAAAGCTCCAAAGTGACCTAGAAAACCTACAGCATAATATTAGTATTCAGAAATGCATATGAAAATGAGGAAGAGAGCTCTTCTTTTATAGGAAATGAGAAGGAATGGACCATGGAGATTAAGAGGCAAAAGATTTAATCAACGATGGAGCATAAAAGAAGATCAATCCATGTGCACAAATATCCTCCAATGAGAAAATAAGAGTTGACTTTTGTGTCCATATGAGACAAAAAGTGTTTTTCCTCTTTTTATAAAATAAGAATAATGCTTTATTTGTGCAACTTAGGATAAGAGGAAAAGGTGGGGGCTTTTTATTTAATAAAAGGGGAGGAAATATTCCTTTTAAATAAATAAAGACTTAGGATAAAATGGTTAGCCCAATGAATAATCGAATAAATGATAACATAGGATTTGATCAAGGAAATTGATATTAAGCTGAAAATGCTGACTTTTTAAACTATTGATTCAGGGATTTGATAAATTGTTGAATGGGGGCCCAAAGTCTAAGCGACCATTTTAGGGTGCATACATTTTCCCCTCTTTGACTAATGTGTGATCATTCTGGGAACACATGTGGTATAAGAAGAATTGAAATGTGAGATCGATTTGGGATCACAAGACAACTCAGATGTGTGTTTGACGGATGGGAACACATCAGGACAAGCATAAGTTGATTGAAAAAGACAAGGCCAACATCATTGATGTTAAGTGATAGTCAAGTCTGAAAATAAGAGATAAGAATCAAAAGATAAGATCAAAACCATTGTTGTTAAGTGATAATCAAGTCTCAAAATAAGAATCTCAAGCTGAGTTGAATGATAAAGCTGAATCAAAGATTAAAGCTAATAGATACTACCCCCTCAAAATCAAAATTGAAATCAGGTAGAGGAGAAGTAGCAAATAGATAAACTTGATCAAGTCACTAGAAATCATAATCGAAAGATGAAGCATAATAGGATAACCATCAAGCAATGAAGAGATGCCCTGGTTTGACTGGGAAAGATATAGGATAAAGATGAAGTCAAACCTCAACGAGATGAAGTGAATGAGTGTGAATGAAAGACTAGGAGTTTGAAAGAGATGGGGGTGAAGAAATGAAGATGCCCCAACAAAGATCAAAGGATCATGCCTCAAAAGGTCAGCCAACTACGCATAAGAAGGAGAAAGTTTGAAATGTGATTTTGACTATCAAGATTAACTTGGATTTCAATTTCAAGTATGAAAATGGATCCAGGATGTCGAAATTAGCTAGGGTGCAATTTTTGCACAATTTCGAGGTGTTTTGAAATTTAGGTCAAAAAAGTCAAAATGCTAGACAAGGGGCAAAAAGGTCATAGAAAAGGATGTGATATGAAAGACATGAGGTGAAAGACATGATCAAGAAGAAAAGGAAAGGTGAGTGTAGTTGACCAACTAGTCCACGAAAGATAAAAGGAGAGCTCTCTCCATATGCAAGATGCAAGAACTAATCTAACATGAACCTGAGAATGCAAGCTACTATGAAAAGTGGTTGACTTGCAAGGTCACAATGCCAATAGACATCTAATAATCATCATCAAGCTTTATTGGTAGCATCGTAAGATCATACAATACACACTAGTATAACTATGGGTATATGAATATGATCTATATTAGATGAAATGTGAGAATCTCACCTAGGCATCAAAGACATGTAGGTCAAGATGACTAGTGTAGTGAGATTACCTAAGTTTAATATAGCAAGATTATACTTGCATCAAGACACAAGAAAGTCAAGATGGCTATAAGTATGCACTTGCTAAATAGTCAAGGATAATATCCAGTAGGTCCTCAATGCCAAGTAGGTCAAGCATAGATTCTAATGACAATGAGGACTAACAAAATATACCCACAAATAGAAAAAGAAATAAAACATGTTCTCATACCCTCAATCTTCTAGCTAGGCATCATCGAAAACTTCTTAGGGATAGAACACTCATCAAAGAAATCATCATAGACAGCACACAAAGAAATAAAGTCAAACAAGTCTCAGTGAGTCAAGTGTTTTGTTTAAGTATGTGTGTGTAGGTCATAGAATCAACTTTGAGTATCACATATGTGAGTGAGAAATACATATCATGCTGAACTATGGGTAAAACATCTGATAAATGTTGAGAAACACTCAACGCTAGGGTAGTGTTGAAAAACACAGTTGGGGTGGTGTTGAAAAACACCGTTTGCAAGATGTCTTAAAGACTAGTGCATCCTAAAGACCAAAGCCATCATAGTTATGCCCCCTAGACAAAGACAAAGACCAATTCCAAACCAAGGCAACAAGGTCAAGGCATGATGGAGAAAGGCTAAGTGTCAAGAGCACATGCTAAAAGACAAGGGTGCAAAGGCCTCAAGTAGCGCTTATTTCCAGGTTTTCACCACTTGGAGATTTTTTTGATTTTTTAATTTTTTTAATTTTTTTGATTTTTTTTGTATTTTTTCATGACTTTATATACTTTTTAGGATTTTTTTAGCATCATATATGAATTTTTTTGGAATTTTTTCAGGATCAATAAAAATATGTACAAAGGATGCCCCTAGACAGAATGGGCATCATGGATAGAACTTCTTGAGGTGCAAAACATTGATAGGATCAAGGAGTTGTTCCCCCTCTAGATCAGATAATAAGTAAGCACCTGTACCAAAAGTTGTAGTAATGATGTATGGTCCAAGCCAATTAGGTTCAAACTTCCCCTTTTGTTCTCTATTTTGTTGGTTCTTAGGGTTTTCTTGCAAAACAAGATCCCCCACTTGAAATTCCCTAGGGTGAACTTTCTTGTTGAATGCTTTGGACATACGCTTTTGGTAGACTCTCATGTGATCAAAAGATGCTTTATGTTTCTCATCTAAAAGTTCTAACTCTTGTAACCTCATGGCATGGTAGTCTTCATCTGTCACTAAACCTTTGAGAGAGACTCTAAGTAAAGGGATCTCTACCTCTAAAGGTAACACTACTTCGGCACCATAGGTGAGGGAAAAAGGTGTAGCCCATGTTGGAGTATGAATACTTGGTCTATAGGCCCACAAGGTTGGATTTATCTATAGGTGCCAATCTCTACCATTCTTGTGAACTGTTCTATGGAGAATCTTGAGAATGGTCTTATTTGAAGCCTTTGCTTGTCCATTTCCCTGTGGAAAGTAAATGGAAGACCAATGTTGTTTTATCTTAAATTTCTTGCAGAGGTGTGTAAGGTCCTTGTTTTTAAACTGACCTCCATTGTTAGTGATTATTTCAGAAGGTATCCCAAACTAGCAGATGATGTGATTCAAGATGAACAAATAAATTGTCTTCCCTAAAGCAATAGAAAGTGGAATAGCTTCTACCCATTTGGTAAAGTAGTCAGTAGCAGTAATAATGAATTTATGTCCACCTGATGAGTTGGGACGAATCTGCCCAACAAGATCAAAGGCCCAGCGCTGAAATGGGCAATGAGAAATAGAAGGAATAAGCTCCCTACCTAGAGCATGAATTAGGTTTCCATGTTTCTGACACTTTTTGCATGATTTGGAAAAAGCTATAGCATCCATCTGCATTACGGGCCAATAGTACCCAGCCCTAAGTAACCTTTGGGCCATGGCAAGACCATTAGAATGTCCTCCACAAATGCCCTCATGGATGTCAACTAACACTTGGTTAGACTCATCCTTTTCTAAACACCTAAGAAGTGTCCCATCTAAACCCCTCCTATACAGATCAACAAAGATAAGGGTGTGGCGAGAGGCATTACAAACAAGGTTTCTTCTTTCGGAATGATTGAAGGTTTTGGGAATAGTACCATCATAGAGATATGAATAGATGGCACCATAGCAAGATGATTCATGGCTAACCAAGGTACAAATGATATGGCTTTTTGAGTAGTCAAAAATAGGGAATCATAGCTCTTCCACCAGGAATTCATATCTGGACTCATGTTGGTCTAGTTGAAGAAGAGAGGCCAATGTAGCCATAGCATTAGCTGCTTTGTTTTCTACTCTAGGGATTTGTTGAAATGTAACAAATGTGAAATATTGTCACAATGAATCAACCATCTTCTTATAGGGTATGATTTTTTCATCCTTTGTTTGATATCCTTCATTAACTTGGTTGACAATTAATTGTGAATCCCCATAAATGTGCAGTTATGTAATTCCCCATTCTATAGCCATTTTCAATCCATTTGTCAAGGTCTCATATTCAGCAATGTTGTTTGTGCATGGGAACAATAATTTATAAGATTTAGGAATAGTATACCCATGAGGGGAAACAAACAACACTCCTGCACCTAAACCATTCTGCATAAAAGAGCCATCAAAGAATAACTTCCATGTTCTTGTAGTTATGTATATTACATGCTCATCTGGAAACTCAACTCGCATTGGTGTTTTATCTTTGATTGGAAAGTCAACCAGTTGATCTACAATAGCTTGTCCCTTTATGGCTTTATGCTCAACATACTTGATGTCAAATTCTGAAAGAATCATCATCCATTTAGCAAGTCTACTTGTGAGAGCAGCCTTGCCAAGCAAGTATTTTAGAGGGTCAATTTTGGCTATGAGGTGTATTGTATGTGCAAGCATGTAGTGACGCAACTTTTGGGAAGCAAACACCACAGCAAGGCAAGATTTTTCAATACTGGTATAATTGACCTCATAGGAAACAAGTCTATGGCTGATGTAATATATGGCTCTCTCTTTTCTAGTATCATCAAGTTGAGCCAATAATGGCCCCAGGGAAGATTTTGTTGCTGATACATACAAGATGAGTGATTTTCCTGGGATAGGAGGCATTAAGATTGGAGGATTAGCCAAATATTATTTGATTTGATCCATGCTTCTCTGGCATTCCTCATTCCAGACACATTTAACCCCTTTATGAAAAGTTTTATTAAAGGGTTGAGCTCTATCATCCAGTTGTGAGATAAACCTCCTTATAGACTGAAGACGTCCTTGAACACTCCTCATTTGACTGATGTTTTTAGGAGGTGGCATATCCATTATTGCTTGAACTTTTTTAGGGTCCACCTTTATTCCTTTAACTAAAATAATGAATCCTAAGAGTTTGCCAAAGGTGACCCCAAATGCACACTTTTTGGGATTCAATCTAAGTTGAAACTGTTCCATATGATCTAGAATTACTTACAAATCTTCTAGGTGTGTATTCCTTTTCTTGGATTTTGCAAGGGTGTCATCCACAGTCTTCCATGTTCTTATGCATCATGTCATGGAATATAGTGGTCATAGCTCTTTGGTATGTAGCTCTAGCATTTTTTAATCCAAATGGCATGATGTTCCAACAATAGATTCCCCATCACTAGTAAATTTTACCTCAAATTTTGACAAGAATTGGTCAAATTTTTGATAATAATTGGTCGAATCCACGACCAAAACTTTCATCATTCTTTTTTCGTCGAATGTTCTATGTATTTCTTATTGGTTGAAATTTTGACCATAATAGTGGTTGAAATTTTGACTGTAGCTCTTAAATAAAATAAAATAAAATAATCCCTTGCGATCATGCGACAATGAAGTCTTCCGGGGCCCACATACACCAACAGTGCAAATGCGACAACATAAGATGAGCAGGGAAAGATCCTACATCCGATGGAGGGTGTATGTTCACAAAGAATCTTGGAGGTCTATGCAAAGAAGTGATGGTCGTTGATCTTCTGATTGTGGGTCTAAAAGCATTTGACTACAGTTATGACTTTTCCAAGATGAAGCCCCATGGTGGTGGGTCCATAGGGTCTATATGCAGAGATAAACCAATGGTTGCCGCTATTCCTCAAAGCCACGGAAGATTCTTTGACAACTAAGTTGGGGTCCACATGCACCAATAATAAAGTGGTTGCATGATCACAAGAATTAAAATAATACCATGCGATCATGCGAAAAGTAAAAAAAGGTAGATTAGTGGACCCTGTTTCTCAGCAAGACCTGAGTTATGACATCGCATCGATGGTTCAAAACTTTCAAAGTTTCAATCCGATGATGGTCGGTATTCTGGGACGGAGAGAGGCCCAAAAAATAATCGATGCGTCATAGCAAGAACTTCCACGTGGCAGTGGGACCCACATACTTTGATAGCGTAGATGCACCAATCATAGAGCGATCGCATGATCACATGGATTAAAATATTGCTATGCAATCATGTGACAAAATAAGTCATCTTTGGGACCCACCACCACGCATCCGCATCCCGCTTTGCCGCTAAACATCTTCGGTGACTTACATTGTCGCATGATCGCATAGCAATATTTTAATCCATGCGATCATGCGACCGCTTTATCATTGGCACATCTGTGCTATCAGAGTACATGGGTCCCACTTCCACATGGAAGTTCTTGCTATGTCATAACTCACGTCCTGCTAAGAAACAAGGCCCACTAATCTGCCCTTTTTTTTACTTTTCGCATGATCGCATAACTCATATTTGGTTTATGCGATCATGCGACAGCCACAATTTTCTTCCTTCAAACCATATTAACTTCTAACTTTCAAACATCTAAACATTTTGAAAGCTATTATATGATTGTTAGTCCCACCTATTTAAGGTGGAGACTTATGTTTTTAGTGAATCATTTTTCTATTAATTTGCCTCGGGAACCATGCGTTGCCAAAAATTAAACCTGAATTATAATGTTCGACAGTCCTTTGTTTTTAATTTTGAGTTTTTGAAGAAAATAATTTTTTTCTGATTGGGTATATAGAATTTTGCTGGGGGTTTAATTATTTTTCTTCTCATAAATTCAAAAAATTGTCCAATCAATAAAATAAAAGAAGCAGGATTAAATATTTTTAATGGATTTTTATTCAGGAAGCTTCCACTGATTTTATTTTGGAAGCTTACCATGAATAGTGGTTAGGGTTTTTGCTTACTGTGAATAGTGGTTAGGGTTTTTTTTTAGCAAATTTTTCTCTACTTTCTGATTCATAAAACAAAATAGTGGTTAGGGGCAGGCTCAACACCATAACAGCAATCAAGCTCAACACCACCGCCATGACTGAGCTGATAAAAACCCTCTTTGACATCTTGTCAAACTTAACACATCATACAAATTCATCCACTGGATTTGAAGAAATGATAACATAATTCAGGCAAGATGAACTTCAAATATTAAAACGTAATAGGCAAAAAGGTGAAAGAGGAAGATGAGCAAAACAACCCTCTACCATAACCTGCCCATATAATACTTCCAATGCTTTAAAAAAAGCCATTCCCTCAATGGTAAGATACTTTAAAAAAAGTCATTCCCTAAAAATAGGTCAAAAAAAGCCAAAAGCCAAAGGTAAGAAAAAACCATTAAAAAAATTGAACACACTATTGTTTCATTACATGATTGTTACATTCTTTTCTCTGCACACAAATTTTAAAATTCCAAAGTCAAATTTATAGATTGTGGTACCATTTGAACCAGGCTTGAATGCAAAAAGTTTTATTTCCTTTCTTCTTCGTATATGAATTGTAAATATCTGTGACACTGGATAATCTTAAAATGACTTCTCTGTAGGAGTCGAAGATGCAACAATCTTGGGATTCAAAGGGTAATGCCCACTTTTTATATTTCTCTATCATTATCTTCAATGTTACCCAGATTAATTTTCATATAGTATGAAATAATGGTGTGTTCAACTGGCAGGGATGATGAATGGTAGCAGTGGTTTTTCCTGGTCATGAGATGCTCATCTTTTTTGCATCACACTCACCACATGGGATTATATTCTCAACATCTTTGTCTCATTGACTCAGTTGATCCAAATTTGGCCAGAGCTTTGCCTGCAAAATGTAAGCTAAAATTTGGCCAAAGCTTTGCCTGCAATGTAAAATTTGTATGTGAAAATAGAGCATGGAAATAAGAGCTTCTAAGAGGCATTATTGTTGGCACTGAACTTGCTCTGATCATGAACTACCTGGCTAAAGCTAAAATAATTAAGCTAGATTTGAAGGGAAAAAGAGTTAAAACAAAACACACCCAAATTGTTATGCAACAATGAGTTGAATTATAAGAAATGAGAGCTTCATGATCAAACAGGTTTCAACTCAAAAATCTTAAAATGGAAAAGTTCCTTGCCAGCTTCATTTGCATTTTTTTTGGTTCTTTTCACCATCAATTCAAAAATTGGGTTTAGTTTTTGGTTAGCAAAACGTTGTTGCTCCAAGCAATATGGAGAACCATAACTCTACTAAGGAATAGGCAAAAATTAACAGTGATCATTACCTTATTGAACTTGGAGAAGTACACCATACCTAAAAATTGCCTCCTTATGCTGTCCTTATGCACTGTCCTTAACCCAATGTAGGAACCCTATCTATAGTCCATTTATCTATCACCAAGTCCTTCTAGCACCTGTCAATATACTAGATTTCCATACCCAAAAATTTGATGTCATAGCTTCACAACTTTCAACTGTCACTATCTACGTAAAGGAATTTGATCATAGTTTCTCACAATATCAAACCTCTTCAATCAACTCCTTGTAGGATTCATACTTCCTAAATGCTAAGTGTTAGTGTAGAAAAGATTCATTTCAAATTCAATATGCAGTTCTGATAGCAATGATCAAATAACCTAAACAATATTATGTCATCAATGTGACTATTACCATTACATCAACTGACTGTCTGCACTGAATCAGATTCCAACCTTCATGAATTAACAAACCATGCATTTGAATGGAATATTAAAGATTTTTATAACGTTATTCAACTATTTTTGCCATTGGATACCCTTTAGACATTAACTGATTAGGAGAACAAACTAAACACAGTCAAGAAAACCATAAAGATTACTGTTATTGCCCGCTAGGGCATCAAATTGCTCACAAAATATCAAACCATCTAATACCAAATCAAGTACATCTTAAAGATCCTGAGTCTACTTTAGAATGAGTCAAGAAACACAATTTTCCACTAGTTGAATTGCAAGATATTTATAAACCCTTGTCAAGTCCTCTATTGATGAGGGTTTCAGACAATTTAAGAAAAAAAATAGTCTAAATCTTCACTTGCTCAGCGGCCAAAGCCCAAATTGGTTCCAAAATAAAGTTAAGACATCACATAACACTCTCAAATTGATCTTAGCACTTATATTATCCATTTACCAGTACAAACATTCTCCATAACAAAGGAAAACATGACTGTTTCCAGAAATGTTTGATAGTACCATCAAATATAAACCTGCAAACACTTTATTTATTGATTAAATATGATACAATTCATTTTGATCTTCAATCTTCTTCTTTCAAATCTTCCTACCATCATTCCATACCGCATTTACATCCTAAAATTAGGATGAACACTTGACTGTCTTCTTCCTACAGGTGACAGTCAGAGGTGTTTCAGATTTAGCATTCTAAATCCTCCTCTAACTTCAGACACCTCATCATGTTTATCCATGTGTGCAATATATTAATAAATTAATTTAATATTAATTCTCATCCCATGTGCATAAATATTTATTAAATTAATTTCACCTCACCTAATTGACTACCTAGTGCAATCAGTATACTCAAACTTGCTCCTAGTCCCACCCATCAATCAAATCCACTTCACTCATCCATGCAATTAGGTAACTATTTCATGCAATTTTGATCTCCCTTTAATCATGCACTTTTAACTCCTCAAAGTAGACAATTAACACGTTAGTTTAACACATTAGTTGATCTAATTCATTAACTCCTCCATCACATTGAGTTGGAAAATTATAAATAGTTGAATTAAAATGTAAAACAAATCTCAATTATCCCATGTTTGTCACATCTTACCCCATCAATCCCTCTAGTGTCAAAGGATAGTCCTGATACAAATCTATGATCTAAAATTGACCAATTAGATAGGATCTTGATCTCACAACATTCAATGATGAGGTCGAGAGTATAAGTCGGTCTTCTAAGAATTTGCAGTTTCTGATTTAAGTGATAAGTCCAATATAATGGACAATCTAAAAATGCATAGAATTCTGATATAATGGGAATTGTTCCTTTAGAGTTTGGATATGGAAATTTTATGAAGATATGAACAATCCAATCTATTATGATAAAGAGAGTTCCGATAAATTTTGGATGAATTACCATTTTGCTAGTTTTTTATGAGATTCGCCTAAGCAATCTATTCAAGATTGAAATGCCTAGAATTAATTTGAATGACCTTTAGCATAAAGATATGTGAATAAGCAACAAAATGACAAATCTATTCATTTGCAATTCAGAGGGAAAAAATATACATATACATTTTCAACACTTGTAGCACAATAATAACTCACTTCATTTAATTTATATGCTGGATAGATCTAGTAAGACTTACCATTTTTAAAAATTGGTCATTGTCAGTAGCTACAATTTTTGAAGACATGCTAGTCTTTGCACAGTTGATAAGAGAATCTTTGCCAAGCTTATCAACCTGTTATGAGACATTCAAGTCCGCAAAGTTGGCCCCATTCTTGTACTAAGCATTAAACATCGAAGCAAAAAAGAATCCCATCAAAATAATCTAGATGATAGACCAAATTTAGAAGTCTTTAACATTATTCCTACACAAAAAAGGCCACCTCCAATAATCATGTCAATACAAATATGAGAAGCTGAAAATGTGACTCCCTAGTGAAAAATATGAATATGATGTCAACTGCTAAACCTAAACACACAACATATGAGAATGTACATCAAGCAAGCATTAATTCTACAAGCATCCTTAACACTATCAATGCATAACTCACCTTGACAGCCAATTTATCATCAATGTATTTGCAGGCTTCCCTCATTGCAAGTTGTTCAAAAAAAAAATCACAATATGATTTGCAATGGACACTCAAGTCATAAAACAATCATCTAAATAATAGCAAAATAGCTGATTCTACTACTCACAAACTATGCTTATTTAATCCCTATTCTAAAATCCATAAATACAATTATGTATGCATGCATTTCTTTTTAGTAAGATAAAAAGCTTAAATTACCCTATATCCACTGATGATAGAAGTTGGATGGATTTTATTTTGAACCAAGTCATTTGCCCGCTGTAAGTACAAAAATCAAATGGGCACATGCAGAACACTATAAGAAAGATGCCTTTATGAAATTTGAAATAAGAACCTAAGAAGCGAAGTAAAGATTTAAAGGTCTTACAAAAATGTACAAGGTAACACAAAAAACAATCTCCCTAAAACAAGATATAATCTATATAACATATCTTTAGCAACTCTATAGCAATAATAACAACTGACGTTGTGCCATCCCCAACTTCTCAATCCTGCAATTCTACAAGTTCCACAAAAACCTATAGATAGATGAAAACACCAACCTCATTAACAATATATTTTGAGTGCATTGAAAAAATTTATGGAATGAAATTGATAAACATAATTATTTTTTGAAGTACTAGTCAAATAATGAATATTTTTACATCCATTACCACTGATAATGTGTAATAGCATAAGATATTAAGAACAATAAATAGACAATAAGAAACACCAAGAGAACAAATGACCCAACCTTTGCAGCTGGATACTCCACCTCTAGCATCTTCAAAATTGTTGCTCCATCATTGGTGATTGTAACATCTCCAATATCATCAACTGACATCTGTCATATGTCAGCCATGTTAAAGCATAAATCCAACATCGTGGTCAAACATGTCCCTTGTCATCGTTAGAATAGCTCCATTGCTCAGCACAATCAATACAAACTTTTCAATGAGATTAGTAAGCTGCATCAAATAGAGAGTTTGGACTGTCATAATACTCTACTGTACAACCAATTGAAATGCAATAGCAGAGAATATGACAGTTCTTGAGCATCATTTGGAATTAGAATCTATGTGATGAAAGGCAAGTTTGGTAAGTCAAACAGGCATCTCTGAACAAGAAAATAAATGAAGATGAAAAATATTAAACTACATTAGACCATGGCAATTCAAAATGAGTCAAGACCAGTAATTTGTATATTTTTAATTGAATCCCTTGCAACAAGCCAAATGGAAGATTGGGATGCCTAATAAGGAAGCTTGTCTTTAAAGTTTGAGCTTCACTTGGTTTCGAGAATAGTTTAATATTCTCTACTAAACAAGGCCAACCACGTGAATGTGGAAGCTCATTTGGCCCCTCCCCCCCCCCCCCCCCACTAACATCACTCTAAATTCCCCATTAACATTTAATAACATTCATTCATTCATCCATTTTTTAAATATAACATTCAATCATTATAATCACATGATAACATTCATTAACACATAAAATTCATTAACACACAACATTCATGAATAATTCATTAACACATAATTCATTAACATGCAACATTCATGAATAATTCATTAACACATATTAACACACATCATTCATCAACATTACTAGTACAAAATTACATCCATTAAGACAGCGTTCTTTCATTAGCAATAACTGTTAATTACAATCATTTCTTTTTGGGTTTCTTGCTATTTTTTTAATCATGAAATTTCTAAGATGAAGATCAATGTCCTCATCATTCCCCTCCTCTGTTGATTCTAATCCCAATGTGTGTCTCCTCCTCATCTGTTCAGGAACACGAGGCCGTTGCGCTAAAGGGGGGTCCGCTGCAATAACTACTTCATGAGTTAAATTCACACCATTTTATATTAGTGAATTACAAGTATTTATGTAAGTAAAAGAACTATAAATCAAAAAATTAATTTAAAAGAACAAAACATAGATTTTCTTTACCTGAATGTGCCACATGATCTACATGGTGATTAGTCTGAACATCCTCCGGCACTCGTTCAGCATGACATGATTCTGTATCCTCTAAAATATACACATAAATGTTACATCAAGTTCAATTTAAGATGTTAAATTATATTAATAATTACATAATTATTTTTAAATAGAAAAAGAGAACATCCTTGGATAGTACGATGCACATCAGGGGCTTCATGATGTGGTGTATGATCTGTGTCACAATTAAGAGGCTGCATTGCAATGTCATGCACATTATTATCAAATTGATTGTTGCTCAAGTATTCAATTTCTAATATATTTTTTGGCATATTTACCTGTGCACATGATGTAGGAGACTCTTCAGTTGGGCCAGTGGAAGCTTTCCGTAGGCGTTCAGCCACGGCTTGATAGCCTTCCTTCAAGGAAATTTTTTTGTGTTCTTCTATGGCCTCTAAATTAAAATTAGAGCCCTACATTTTTTTATTAAACAAAATTATTTGAATTTTATAAATAATTTTTCTCTACAATTCATTTACTGCTACTAACAATTTGTGCTTTAATTTTTGAATATCCTCCAGCGCCAAGTCTGTGTTGCCGAATCTTTTGCAGCCTGGCCTTTGTTGCCATTGAAGTGTCCTGCAACCTATGAAAAGTTTGAAATATGTTAGATGATATAGATATAAAGATCACTAATTAGTGCATTATTACATTGTACTAGTAGTTAATACTATTGCATACCTTCTCCCATTTGTTGATGAAACTCCTCTTTGAGCATCCGCTTTCTCCTTTGCATCCAAAATGAATTCATTCCAATCCCTCACTGAAATAAAGGGAGGACGCTTGTACTTTGGGTTCTGGACGAGACTCTTTCTATATGCGTCCCTCATAGTCTTAAGATGTTTGCAAGCTCTTTCTAAAATTTTCTTCTCATCAAAAATATTATTACCAAACTCATGCTCTAAATCTTTGACGATCTGATCTTTTAAAGTTCTTTCTTGCAAATTCCACCTTTTAAGAAAAAACACAAAATTGTTAGATATAGCTACTAAAAGAAAAGACCTGAATGAAAGGAAAAATATTGTACCAATTAATGATATGAAAAAAAATAGTGGGATAAACTTAGTTCACTTATGATGTTCCACCTTGTATGTATGGTGGGCCCGAATATATGCAGTGTGAGGTCATAAAGCTTCTTATAAAATGTATCATTTCCTGCAAAAAATTTCATGGGATAATCAATCTGAAACTTGTTATGAATAAGTAAATGCATATTACAATATAAAAAATAATTATTTAAAGTACCTGGAATTTGAGGACATTTTAAAGGAATTGATTCATTATTGTCAATCAATAATGACATCTGTGTAGCTCTCGTGCTAGTAACACGGGTAGATCCAGGAAATGGTGGTGAATTATCACCAATACATGTAGATTGATCAGTATCCAGGAGTTAAGGGTCGAGACTCCAAGAGTAATCATATTTATTATTAAGAATCCAAGCCCTCTTCTATGGTATAATCATATTAGATTTTTGTTCACTGTTTAACTTAACATCCTTTCTGCAATAGATGTGACTAAGTGATAAGACAAAGCAATTACAAGAAAAGACTTTGATTCAAATCCTAGCTAAGAATCATTGGCCCAAAACCCAATAAAGTAGGCCATAGACATGTATTATTTAGTCAGGGAATGGTCCCCTCTACGGTATCCCCATTTGGCTTGGGCCTTATAGTGTCCAAGATTTATAGGTCAAGAAAAAATTTACACCAGCACACCAAAATGAAAGAGCAGAAAAGAATAAAGATTGAGATATTGAAGGACAAACTAAAGTATACTAGTTAAAGGAATGTGAGTTTCCAAGGGTGGTTGCAAACACCAAATTGACCTCTATGGCACACTCTCCAAGCCAAAAGAAGTGAGTTCAGTTGAAAGGGGGCTTCTTGTCTAGTTCTCCATCTCTAATTAAGAGCACTTACCATTTGTAGTTGTTATTTTCTTCCTGCTTTTGAAAAGGTAGTGGCAGATAAAGATTCGTGATGACAAGGAAAAAATACCTCATGCCACTCAAATAAAAGAAAAACCACGTACAAAGACACAAATATGGAATAATAATAAATGCAGAAAGTGTCAAAAAATGCATATAACTGCATTTAATTTGGCATTACATAGAGATGCATCCGCACCTCTAAAAGCCCTGTCTCCATCCATTTCAAGAAAAAAGTGCCAATGACATAAATGGTTCTTTAGATATTGGTAACCTGAATGAGGCATCATCTGATAGATTGTTGTATTTTTATGTTTTAGATTTTCAATTACTTCAACTTTAATTTTGAACTTTGAACAACAAATGCTTTCAGACTTAATACTGCTGTCATGAATCTCATGATTAATTTTATTGATGTTTATGATGTTGTTTTACTACTGTTATACTATTTCATTGAAGTTTACACTGTTGTCATGATTTACTTACATAATGACTCTCTCTCTCTCTCTCTCTCTCTCTCTCTCTCTCTCTCTTTAACAATCAATTTTTTAGGAGCATTGCCTTAGCATATGTGATTTACTTAACTATAGCGTTTGATGTGATTTTCTCTATCTAAGCTAAGAACTAACAACAACATTCAAGAAGAAATAAATATAGGAGAACAAGAAATATTTTAAGTAACAAATTGCAAAATATCTCCACAAAAACTGAACCTTATCAATAAAGCGCTCATGTTCTTCAGCTTGTTTGGCAATCTTCTTCACCTGTTTTGACAATATTGATTTGGTGTTGAATAAAACCTGCAGCATGTAAAATAATCCTACTATTAGTGCTTACATTTGCTAGATGGTTTAGAAATATCTTAGATCTAGCAGATACTCTACTAAATTTGATGAATCTATTCAACATAGGACAATGTTTAAACCCTAATATCAAAAACCCTACCAAATTTTAACATACTATTGCAACAAAAGTTAGTAAGACAAATTCAATAACTATTAGAGCCTCCAAGTCACATTCCTTGAGGTCATATCAAGATACAAAAATATTCACTATATACTTTAGCAAAATCCTAACTATAATAGCCATGACATTCAAATCCAAACTAGAAACCCCCATACATTTGGCCAGTCTATTGCAATATAAAATTGGTAAAAATATACAATTAAAGAAGGAAGCATCAAATGATGCCACACAAATCTATAGGAATCTTTATTTAAATATGATGAAGGAAAGAGCAGTAGAGTTGGTAGAAGGCAAAAGGCTTTATCATCACTACCACCTGTGGCAACCCTTGTCACATCTACTGGACCGCAAGCTACACCATACATCATCTTTAGCATTATATTCTTCTTTCTTTTCCTACCCATGACCTCAGTTGATAGGTTGATTATGTCAATAATCCACTATTCTTAGTCACCTTTGATGTTCCATTGGATTATGTTATCTTTTAATCTCTCTATTCCCTTTAAGTCTTGGGTCCCACAAGTGAACATGTCCACGCGTCAAGATCCCACTTTTCCGCATAGAATCTCTACCACCATCTCAGCAAAGCGGGAGCCGTCGATTGAGTATCTTATAACCTTTTCGGACAACCTTTTCTTGGCACCACCATGCCACATGTTCGCATCCCATTTTGCCTCAATGAATCTCCGACTCCATATAGGCAAAACAGCGACTGTCGATGAAGAATCTTATAACCGCAGACAAACTTTTCTTGGCCCCACCTGACACGTGGAAAGATCTCACAAGTTTGCAAAAGCATTTGACAGGGATCATGATTATGTGAGGGCCATTGGATCCTTTTCTTTGTTCCACTATAGGTAAGTCCGTTGACTCGGGTCCCACCACCACGCATACGCATCTCAAATTCACAAAAGCATTTGGCAGGGGTCGCGATTTTGTGAGGACCATTGGATGCATTCCTTTATTCCACCATAGGTAAGTCCATTGACTCGGGTCCCACCTGGTCCACCATTGTCGCATGATCGCAAGAGTGTTATTTTATTCACGTGATCATGCAACCACTTTATCATTGGCGCATGAAATAATATTTAATACTATCCTCATCGAGCTCAGACTTATAACTTTTTGTTATCACATCTGCATTGTTAGCATACGTGGGTCCCAGTAGAGTGCATTCACCTACCTGAACTCCATTGTCACATGATTGCATGGCATTATTTTATTCCATGCGATCATGTGACCACTCTATGATTGGTGCACATGGGTCCTAGCATATTTTTTATTTAACCTTTCCTGTCTTTCCATTGACTTTCCTTATCTGCACGAGCTTCTATTGTCGCATGATCTCATGGTGTTTTTTAATCTCTTGTGACCATGCGACCACTCTATCATTCATAACATGGAAAGCACCAAATTTATCAACTGTGGAAAATGCATTGGATAGATGTGCACTCTGCTCTACAACACCACATTCGATTGCAATAATCATCCATATGTTTATCACTGTGATGGAAATCAATCACATCTTTAGGCAATTATAATTTGTCACTGAGTCATTCATGACTACACACACTGTCCCTCGATTCCATTATAATTCAACATAGACTCATTTCCATTTTCTTCGATTGCTATAATTAGTGGATTCATCCAATTGACCGAACTGGTCAATCAAACTGTAAATAATGAATTTCAATGGTTATAATCAATGGATCCATCCAACTACATTAGAGACTGATCAAAAGAGAGGATTGAGTTCCCTTTTCATTATAACTAGATTGAACCTTGCTCAAAGACTTCAAATGATCTTAAATATAATCTACTTCATGACTATCCAAGTTATGCTTCTGAGAGTTGAATCAAAGTAGTAGATATCATGTTGACACATGTTTGATGTTAGGATCAACAATGTGTTCTTCCCAAGTAAACACCCTTTATATCTTGGGCCTGTGGATAATACTATCATGTGAGATGCAACTGAGATGACATCCATAACTTTAATTTCCCATTCTTCAATCTTTTAGGACAATATCTTGAGATCCTCTTAACACTGTCCTATGGAATAAAATCTGAACATTTCAATGCTAGCCCTGTCAATGTATCATCCCTATGAAGAATCTTCTCTGGTTCTTTTGAATATCTAAAACTTATGACTCCCAAACATCATTCCATCTGCTGAAAAAAGATCATCAATAGGAGCACCAAGTCTTTGCCAGGTTAGGATCTACAACCTACCCAGAATGAAGAGATTAAAAGATAACATAATCCAATGGAACATCAAAGGTGACTAAGAACAGCGGATTATTGACACAATTGACCTATTGACTAAGGTCATGGGTAGGAAAAGAAAGAATAATATAATGCTAAATATGATGTATGTTGTAGCTTGCGGTCCAGTAGATGTGATAAGGGTTTCCATAGGTGGTAGTGATGATAAAGCCCTTATGTCAAATAAGGTCATGCTAAGTATTTTTGAACTATTTGAAAAAGGTTGGATGCAGTGGTATATCAGAAGGACTGTTGTTCGAAATATAACTTGACTCCAAGAAGCCCAATGGACTTTGGCTTGACAGGTGTTGTTCAAAGAAGATGAAGGATTCAAATTGAAGTGTCACAGTTCTGATATCTTTTCTAATTCCTATATCGGTGATTGGCTTTTCAAATTCTGTTATCAAAAATATTCTTTCTTTGTGCCTTGTCTCTTTGTATTCAAGGAAGTGGGAAGGTCATGAATTCTAGGGAACTTTATGTATTGTAAAATCTATAAATTATGAAAGGAAACTCAATGAAAGGGTCGGCAAACTTGCAATTGTAGCAAGAGTGATTCCATTTACTTAGTTATTTTTCATGTTTGTTGTGCCAGTAGTCATTCATTTTGCATTTGAATAGATAGAATGGTTATATGTGAAGTTGTAATTACTTATTGGATTCCATTTCATGTTGGTGATTGCAGTGAAAGTAATTCCATTTACCTTTCATGTATGATTCTTCTCCTATTCATTCAGTTATCTAGATGCATCTGAATAGAAAGTATAGTTGTATGTGGAACTGTAATTCCTACTTGAATTCCATTTCATGTTAGTAATTACATCATAGGTAATTCCATTTACTATCCATGTATGATTCTGCTCCTATTCTCCTTAGTAGAATATGCATTCTTAGGGTAGATAGGTTTAGGTTAGAAGATAGACTTCAAGATAATCCATGATCAACATTCCATTGGGGATTATAGGTTAGCCACTCTTATCCTTGCCTGAATTGTTTGTGCCTACAAACAATTTGGTTAAAACTCATAAGGAATAATCTGATGATCAATAAAAAGACACATTCATTGCATATCAAACATAATCAAGGAGTTGTACCTGTCAATTCAGAGAGCGGTGATAGATGACTTACACTGACCCATTTGTTGGTGACATCCTTTTTTTCTCTCACCTTGGGTGTTTAGAGAGTCAGAGATTATAAATCTAACGGGAGGACAAACTATTAACCAACACAGCAATGACATGCTAGGCATAGTTTGGTGTGTTCCCGGTGAAAGTAGCATAGAAAATAAGGATGGTCAATGCACCATGGCCTCCATTAAGAGGATGTCCATATCAAACTGGCATCTTTTTTTGGCTCTTGAGAGGTTTATAATTAAATACTTGAAGGAGTAATGTTGTAATGCTGATGAGATTTATGATTCTCTAGAGATTTATGAGATTTATGAGATTGGTATTAAGCTTGCCACCTTGTTTACTTTCTCTGTTGTTATCATGCAATCCATTGTGAATGTTAAATTAAATCCATATCAAATTGGAAACATATATACCTGCACATTTGCAAGCAAACTATTTGACAAAATGTTTCAGTTGAATTACAAAGAATGTATACCAAACACAACTGGTCATTACAAGTGGGTTGAAGCAACATATAGTAAATAGAAGCAATTGAGAACAATAATACATGGGAATTGGTTATATTACCTTAGAGTAAAAAAATTATTAGTACAAAGAGGATATAAAAAAGTAAGTACAAATCAAATGACATCATTAAGAATCAAGAGGCTAAATTGGTAACCAAAGGGTACACTCAATTTTACTACTCAAAAAGTACAAAGTAAACTTAAGACTTACCATTAACAGGTTTTTGGTAATTTTCCACCATCTTGCAGCCTAGTACTCGACTAGTCTATGCAACACAATTGGCTCCTCTAACCAATAGATTTTTTACACATATTACACAGAAAAAATGCAACTTTCACTCAAAAATAGTTTTTTACCTTTTCAAAAATTACAAAGATGGCATGAACCATGAAAATCTGTGGTCTCCTTCATTTATGCTTTACAGTGGGGGCTCCACATCTCAACTCCAACCTCAACACCGGACCCCATAAGGGATGCTAACACCAAACCCCCACCAAAGTCCTTTCATACTATTACACCATATCAATGCCATCTAATGGCTATTAAAATAGTCCAAGTAAGATTCCTGTGCAAATTTGTTGCAGGGATGTGAATAACGTTCTTATTTATTGATTCTTTTTGTATAATGGTATAGCAAAGTTTCTTTAAAACATTTCTCTCTATTCACTTTAGTGCTAGATGAAACTGATAGTAAACCTGTAGAATCATCTCTATGTGTCCTAAATAATTCTCATAAACTTGAGGTTAGCCAATTATTTCATTGATGCCTCTAACGAAAATATATTTTGGTTATGCCCAAACCCTCAGATCTGTAGATCGCATAAATTGTATATGTGGTATAAAAATAATGATCTTTCTTTGTTTTCACAGATTTCAAAATCAACAATATTACCATTAGCAATGACAGAAATAAAAGCAACAAACGTATTGTTATCGGCATAGTTTCTAGGGCAGTAATTGCGTTAGGTTTCATGGTATGCTTGTCATTCATCATTATTCAAAAAAGAAAGAGAACAAAGAGCAGATCTTCCAAAGCCAATGATGATATGGGTAATGAGAAATGTTTCTTTTTGGTCATACAATGTCCATTTATGCCACATTTCATACTCCGGTGTAATCTATGAAAATGTCGATGAGTGGACTGACACAAGTTTATCTAAATGTTGTCTACATATAAACCCATTCCATACTGATGTTTTTGTGATGTAGGAGTATCCAACGTAGGTAGCAGAAATGTCATAGTTGAGAAGCATTGAACATTCGAAAACATCTTTTAGACTTCTAAGTAGCAAGTCAACTAAGTTTTAGAAACCAAAGACAACTAAATGGAATAGCATGATGGGTAGAGGAAATCTAGCATAACAAGATGAAGAGGCACAAGAAAAGATGAGTTTGAAATTTAAAAGAAACCAAAAATAAAGCACATTGTAGCAAAGAAATGGAATCTGAAAAGAAAGAAGACGAATGAGAAGAGGCAAAGCTGTTCAAAAGAAGGCTTATTGAGATCTCTTATAACATACCTGGTACTGCCCATGCTAAAGTGAAGTCACTTGCCCACCTCTGCTTGCTTACAGAAGGTCACCTATGCTAAACTTTCATAGAAATGAATGGAAGAGCTACAGAAAATATGATAAGGGCTTTCTTCATCAAACCCTGCCTCCACTTAGAGAAGGTCTCACTTGCTCACGCTAAAGTGTTAATGCACTTTCCCACACTAAAGTGAATCTCATTTTGATGCAGGTGCATCATAAAAAGTTTGATAATTATGGGAATATAAATTGTTATATGTTAATGTAATATGGCTTAGTAAGCCATTTTATGTTTTATTAATGTAATGGAGTCTAAATAGTCTAAATGTCACAGAATAATAATAAAATGTATTAAATATAATATTTAATATGTTTAGAGTTCATTAAAATCAGTCTTGAATAACCGAAAAAGGGCCGAGTGGTGTGTTTATGCAAAACCCCTGCAATATCACTGAAACAGAGATCGTGAAACCCCTATAAATCTACAATGTTCGATAGACTGGTATGGCTTAAATCACTAAAAAAGAGCTCGTGAAACCCTTGTAAATCTGCAATGTTTGATAGACTGTAGGTATGGCTTAAATCACTGAAACCTTTGTAAATCTACAATGTTTGATAGACTGGTATGGCTTAAAAAACCCAAACCCTGAATATTTTTGCCCAATATTGGTTGTCGCAATGAGCTCCCACGTTTAACATGAAATAGTAAAATGAAGTGTTTTTGCCTCCCACATTTTTTAACTTAATGTTATGGTGTTGGTCTCAATTTCGACCAATACCATGTTAGTCGAAATTGAGACCAACACGGGCATATATTTCAAAAAAACAAAATTTTTCATTCTCTCATGTGACCAAGTAAACATTTTTTTTTTATGGTCAAAATTTAAGGTCGAAAATTAGGGTAAAATGTACTAGTGCCATGCACAAGTGAATGCAATTTTCTCTTGGTCTTCAAGAGCTATTTTGATTTGATTGTACCTAGAAAAACCATCCATCAAAGAATAGATCTCATAGCCCGTGGTCATGTCCACTATCATGTCTATGTTTGGAAGCAGAAAATCATCCTTTGGGCAAGCTTTGTTAAGATCTCAAAAATCTATGCATACTCGAATGGACTTGTCATGTTTTGAAATTGGTACTATATTGGAAATTCATTCAGCATAATCAATGGCTCTGATGAACCCTGCACTGAGGAGCTTTTCTAATTCAGCTTTTACTAAAAGAGCTATGTGAGGATGCATTTTCCTCAACTTCTATTTCACTAGTTTAATGCCCGAAGCTATGGACAAATGATGCATAATAAGACTAGTGTCCAACCCTGGCATGTCTAAATAAGTCCAAGAAAAATTGATCTTTTTCCTTTGTAGGAACTTGGTGTATGCCTCTTTCTCCTGTGTAGATAGAGACTGAGCTAAATGTACAATTTGTGGAGCCTCTAGTGTATTTAGATTGACTGGCTGTGTAGGCTCAACAAGCACTGATGACCTGTCCTGAAAGTAACTAGGAAGATTATCAAGTACCCCATCCTTAGGCACCTCAGGGAGGTTTTCACCTTTGGATACATCCTTTATTTTTACTTTTTTTGGTTCTGACACTGCCACATAGTGGTTTTCACCATTAGAACTATTATTCTTTTTTTCTTTTCTTTTAATTTTTTGACTGAGGTACTTGATATATGGCTATGTCATACTTTTATTTGGTTCACTGGTGGAAGAGACTATGGGCTCAAGAGAATGAGGGTAATAGGCTATCTCGTAGTCATTTCAAAAAGTCAAAAGTTGAGGCTCTTGATAGCACTGAGTCCAATCAATCAAGTGTGGATTGACAAGGGGTAGGTCAATGGTTGGTTCAATATTGTGAATGTGGATTATGTCATCTCTGGTGATCACAGAGTTAGGATTCATCAAGTATCCCTCTAAGGTACTCAAATCAAGACTTGTCCTACTAAGCGAAGCATCATCCACTCAAGCTACTTGTGGATTCCAATCCTCTAGTCCTACACTAGACTCGTTAGCTACCTCGGATTGGGAACTATATGTATGGACAACAACAATGTCCATGTCAACTATAGAACAATCAGAAAGAGTCTCCCACTCATATTCATGTGAATCTATATCTGAAACTCAACTAGGATGCTTACACCAAGCATGTTTTTTAGGCCTCTTGGTAGAAGTGTTAATTTCATCAAGGGTAACACCTTGGATATCATTTGTATATTGAACAGTATCTTCAACATGAGTTGCAATAGTAGATCGTTCTTGTTCTAAAATTGTTGGATCAATAACTGAAGCATCTAAACTCCCCAAAGGAGATTGGTGGAAGGGATCCAATCTTCACACCTGTCTTGTTGATTTTGAAAATTGGGCACATAACTAGACTCATCATCACTATCCATCGCAACTAGGATAGGAGCAGTATTTTTCTTCTGATTTTCAAAACCTAGGCCAACCATTGCCTTCGTCCTACGACCAAAAAGAGCATGATTGAGTGGTTTGGCCTTAGCATCTAAGTGGTGGCTGAGGGTACCATGACCTGGGTAGCCCATATTCTTGACCAAAGTATACCCTCTCCCATAGGTCTTAGGAGATGGGGAGAAATTTTCATTATGCAGGTACTTTTCCTCCTTGTAGATCCAATCTCTAATGGCCACTTCTTCTTTTTCATCTTGAATGGGTACAGACAACTCCACAAAAGTGTCAAAAAAAGTCATAGTTAAGGATGAAGGTCACATCCCCTGTGAAGGTTTCCCATAGGACCTAGGTGAAATTGGAAACTTTGTGAAGGAATCAATTTGATAATCTCCCATACCAAGGTCTATGGATTTGAACTTATTCTGGCATTGCTCTAAAGTTGCATCAAAATTTTCCACTACTCTATTAACAGGAACATGAATGCCTACTAAAATGGCATTGATAGATAAGGTTCTATCACCTGGTATGCAAACTTCTATGCCATTGTATGGGAATTTGACACATTGGTGATAGGTAGATAGTGCTTCTTGCATGTCGTGAATCCATGGTCTACCTAGCAAGATGTTGTATGCCAAGGGTCCAGTGTCAACAATCTAAAACAAAACATCTTTCTCTACTGGGCCAATCCTAATGGGAAGAACAACCAACCCCTTAGAGCTTCTTTCTGCCTCATCATAGGCCTTTATTGTGATTTTCTTTCTTGTGTCAATTACTCCCTATGAATATCTCAATGTTTTCAAAAGACTTAAAGAACATATATTGAGCCCAACACCCCCATCAATCAACGCACACCTAACACGGGTTTTGTGGATCATGACTTCAATATGGAGAGTAAGATTGTGTGGATGGCTCAAGGATTTTTCGTCTTCTTCTGAGAATGTGAGGTAGTGAGGGCTAGCATGGTGGTTAACCATGTGTTGGAATTGATCAATATTAATATTGTTGGGGACATTAGCTATACGCAAAGTGTCCTCAAGGATACGCTTATGCCTTGGAGACAATTCCAGGAGTTCAAAAATGGAAATTTGAGCTGGTGTTCTTTGTAACTGATCAACAAGATTATAGCTCATCTCTAGATTCACTATTGTTTTGGTGACATTTTTAGATTCCACTTGCTTGGTTTTGGGATTAGGCCCCCTAATAATCATAGGACCTTGGTTTTGTCTTCTGTGACAACATTTAATGCTTGGGATGATCTTTGAGAGTGGGGACCTCTAAGCACAATCACGGGGTCTACATCAAATATAGTAGAAGAATTATCATCATGACCATAGGGATCTCTGTTTCCCATCATATTAACACTTTCTTCAACAACTTCAAGCATATTGATGACATTTTCCATAGATGTGTAGGTGTAGTTAATTGCAGCTTCTTTGCCATCTTTGGGTTTAGAGGTTTCCCCCTTATCATATTTTGGCAAAGGTTCCTTCAATTTTTTATGGTCTGTGCTAGTATTCAACCCATCAACTTGCAATTTATTACTCTCAATCAGATCTTGAACAAGATGCTTAAGTTTCCAGCAATGCTCTATGTCATGCCCAATGCCATTGTGATATTTGCAATAAGCTTTCTCATCCCACCAATATGGTTTAATTTCAAGTATGTGGAATTTTGCTAGATCTTGCGGTTGTGAAAGGTTGTTGGCAATAAGTGTCTTAAAAATATCCTCATAAGAGTCACCAAGCTTAGTGAATTGTCTCCTCTCCTTTTTGGACTTGTCCTGATATCGTGGTTTATGCTCTTGTTGGTTAGAGGATGTTTGAAGCTTCATAGCTTGAACTGCACTAGATAAGTGTAGGACACCTTGGTCCCTTGATTGGTTAGAGTCAACAACTCCATCATTGACCACTTGTTTATTTTTATTCTAGTGCGAGTTCTTTCCTTTATCCTTATGATTGTTGTTATTATTATTTTGACTATGGTTGTTGTTGCTTTGTTTAGTCAAAATGCCTTGTTCCTTTAAAACATCCTCTATTCTACATGCAGTTTCGACCATAATGTCAAATGAATCAAAGACCATCTTCTGAATCTCATACCGCATCTCAGACACTAGATTGCTCACAAGGATATCAATTTTCTCATGTTCAAGAATTGTCCTAGAATACCGAGAGCATAATCGTCTCCACCTTTGTAAAAATGTAACAAAAGATTCCCCTTGATTTTGTTTTAAGTGACACAAATCAAGCATGGTGACTGACCTTGATAAGTTATATGCAAAATGTTGCATAAATCTGTGGACCAATTCTTTAAAAGTTTTGACAGGAGGGGTAATGTTGGTAAACCACTCCATAGCTTGGCCCTTTAGACTCCTTGGGAATAATCTCATCAGATAGGAATCCTCATGGTGAAATTCAAAACTCATGGTATAAAACTAATGCACATGATCATGTGGGTCACCATTACCATCATATTTGTCATATTGGGGAAATTCAATTTTCCTAGGAAAATCGATCATGTTCACACTTTTATCAAAAGGATTAGGACAAATAGAGTCAAGGTTGAAATAACTCTTGGGAGCCATCATCTTCTCCATCATTTTCTTGAGTTGTTTAATTTCTTCTTGTGATGGGCTCTATTTCTTGATCTTCCTATCCACATCAAAGTTATAAGGGACCCTTGCACCCTTGTTGATCAAGCTCTCTTGGAACCTATCTTTATTTTTCTCAACATATTTCTCCACATATTGTTGAAAGAGTGGTTCTTGTTGTACTCTCATAAAGTCTTGAGCTTCATAATTTGCACTACTTCCTCCATGTTGAGAGCCATAATGAGCTCATTGGGAGGGTTGTCTTGAGTTCCTAGGAGGCGTATGTCTCCTATAATGAGCATATTTTAAAGTCCTCCCACTAGGACTAGGAGATCTTGAAGGAGTCCTTGATCGCCTTCTACTTCTTGGAGTTCTTGGGGGACTAGAGGGTGGAGAGTTGTTTCCACTGTTGGTACCCCCATTGTTAAATTGATTGTTGAGTTGTTGGGCTAATATTCTATCTTGTTCCTCTTGGAATGCTTTTCTCTCTATGTCCAACAAGGCTCGTTGTTCCTCTTATAGAAGCCTAATTTTTTCTTCTTTTGTAGCTCGTTCATTTTTTTGCAGCCTATTTTTCCCGCTCAATTCTTTTTAGCCTCTCACTTGTATATCTTGAAGTTGTTTTTAGCGGGGAACTTGGTCTTGAATGGTTGAAAAAGTTAGCTGCGTTCACATGAGCATCATAAGATTGGTCGTTTTGGTCCTCATGTTGTGACTGTGCATCTTGATGAGCTTGTTCATAATTTCTCTCAGCTCATTGATGACCATCTAGATATCTTGAATTAAAAGGAGGTGAGTCAAGTTGATTGCCATCTTCGAATGACATCTTTCTCCTATGTCTCTGAAAAATGTCATCAAGAGATTGATCCATTATTTCTCTTTGTTGTTTGGTCAAGGTATAACTCATATCCATATTCAATTGAGTGTGCTAAAGAAGTATTCAAATTTCTCTCTGGATCAAAATAAACTTCAGACTCACTCTTGGGGATTGATCAAAAATGGGTTCCTTTCCCTTTCGCTGTTGACGAGTCTTAACTAAGGGCAATTGATTGAAGACAACTTGAGGTCGTTTCCCTTGACTAACTTGGTATCTTGTTGTAACTGGCATGAAAGAAAAAAAAAACATCCTTGGTGGTGTGATGACCTCACAAAATGTCAATACCAAACTAGGATAATAAAAGTACTCAAATGTCCAAAAAGAGATGGTGAGATAGAAAATTGTAATAGAAGTAAACCAACACTGTCAAAGAGGTGCTTAAATCAAAGGATTCCAGTATCCTTGCACGTATGAACCAGGAGGATGGATTTACCCAAATTATATAATTGAAATTAATTTTTGATGGAAATGAATTTGGACAAAAGAGGACTAAAATTCTCCAAGAATGTTACCAACGAATCTAGAGATATGCTTTTTCAACAAGGACAATTTTTTTAACTTGGCTATTCCACACAAGATGACTTTGTAAACTCAAAGAAAACTAATCCAAGAGGCCTAAAAATAGCATCTCAAGGTACAGACAAGTTTTCAGCAGTAGAATAAATCACCCACTTAAAGATATGGTCAACTAAAAGTGACTAACAATGGTTGAAACTAGATAGACTGCAAATAATTCTGGGTGATACTTTCCAAGCAAACAGGGTGATAGTTTATAGTGAGGTGATACTTCACCTTAAGCCAGGCGATACTTTCCAATAAGCCTGGGTGATAGTTTCTAGGCAGGCCAGGTGATATTCCAGCAGGGGAAAACTATCACGCGATATTTCTCTCCACAAAGCGTGATACTATTGTAGAATTTGACCAGTGAAGTGCAAATTTTTAGTTTTTTGGGACTGTTTGTTCAGAATTTTCAGTTTTAGGTTTGATTTTTTTATTCCAATCACAATGACAGTAGAAAATTGATAGGTTTGCAAACAGTATGGGATCAAATGTGTCTTCAAACACTTGAAACAAGGGCAAAAGCAACCTTGCCAAGATAAACAATTGTGATATCAAAATTGAAAAATCCTGTGAACACTACCGAGATGTTGAGTATGCAAGAATGTTTACACGAGTATAGCATAATGATAACACTTCAAGCACTCTTTAACCTAAAAAGACAATGGCTCAATACTTAACAACTTGGCCCACACTTGATGCTCCCTTGTCTCACACAAAGTGGTTTCCCACAATAGATATTGGCTTTTTCATGGAAGTGCCAAAGACACAACCAAAGGAACACATATGGTGAGTAATCTTGGGGTGATCTGGGTTATTCCACTTGGATCAATCCTTGCACTGAGAAGCTAAGTGGCAAAATAGGGTGGCTTCTATCTATGGTTCTTAGTGAGGGCTTTTGTTCGTAGTAGCCCTCTTGCTCCTCAAAAAGGACTAGGACCTCGTGACCTCAAGAGTACCTTAAGCATTCTTGCTCAACACTTTCTTCATGGTCACAATCCCACAAGTACTCACATCAAGAAAAGACAAGCACTACATCTACCAAGGTTTTGTGTCCTTGATAGCCTTGAGATTATAGTGGGTTGGAATAGCTTGGTATTAGCTTGTCCCCACTTGGGTCATTCCTCTTAATTGCTCAAGAGCAGGCCTGCTAAAGGATTCTAAAGATCTAAACAAAGAGTGGATCAACTTATGAGGTTCAAGGATTTTTTTTCACCACAAGGGTGAAGAGCATACTCACTTATCTCAAAGTTTTCTCCCAAACACACCAAGAAAATGTTCAATTACCCTCTTGCTTTCAAAATCCAAACATGGGTCAAGATTTTCTAGTTCACCACAAGGGTGAAGAGCATACTTCTCCTACCACCCAAGAATTCCTACAACAAGATATTATGTTCCTATAAAATGAAACAACTAGTAAATGTCACACTTGAAATGAAATAAATAACAAGCACTTTTATTGGGTTTTTATGCTTTGGGCAGCCCTACAAAAACCATTAGTAGCCCTTGGGCATTTGAAGCTTTGACATGTGTTCTTTTGGAAAAATATTTCAAGCAATGAGAGCACCTACAAATACAACTTGTTAGCCCCACAAGGTTAGCAAAATCCAAAATTCAAATGAAATTTGAAAATGGAATCTATCTAATTGCAGCAAACTAAACCAGCAAGCTAATTAAGTCTAAATTCAGCCAAAAAGATGCAAGAAATAGCTCACTGTCAGGTACAGGAGATAGTACAGATACCAAAAATATTGCATGATACTTTACAGTATATAGGGGTGATAGTATATTTCTAGGCAATACTTCATCCGACACCAGGCGATACTTCTCCTTACACCAGGCGATAGTTTCTGTAATATTCAAGCGATACTTTGAACTGGTAAAGTATCACGCCAGTATACAAAGAACTATCATGTGATACTTCTAAGAGTATCACATGATACTCTGAGCCAAAAAAACTAGAGACCACAAATGAGCTGAAAACTTGCCGAAAAATTGATGGAAATGCAGAAATTAAAGGACAAAATGCTAATGTTCTGCCCCATGGTGGTCACCAAAAATGTACACACTCAAGTAGTGCACTTCTCTAAATCACTACATCTAAGAGAATCCATGGATTGGAAACCTTGAGAAATTGATTTAGAGCTCTCTATGCATGGAGTTGCAAGATTATCTAAGATTTGCTCTCAAATAGAGCTATTAAGCTAATGACCTTGCTAGTCAACCATGCAATGAGAGATTCAAATGAAGACAAGGGAAAGAATGCCAATATCCCCAAGAATCACTATGAAATGAAATGAAAAATAGATTAAGATGAATATACAAGCTAGAAATGAGAGATGCAAGCTAAGCTATGGAAATGAAAGTACAAACTAAACTATGAAAGGAAAGATGCAAGTGTTACAAAGCCTTCCTAATTAAGCTACATGAAGTAATCTAAAGCATAAAGGAAATCTAAGCTAGTATGAAGCTATGAATGCCATGACAATGCAAGAAATGAAACTATGATAGCATGTAGATGCAAAAGCCAAGAATGCTCCAAATCTTCAAAAGCTCCAAAGTGACCTAGAAAACCTGCAGCATAACATTAGTATTCAAAAATGCATATGAAAATGAGGAAGAGAGCTCTTCTTTTATAGGAAATGAGAAGGAATGGACCATGGAGATTAAGAGGCAAAAGATTTAATCAATGATGGAGAATAAAAGAAGATCAATCCATGTGCACAAATATCCTCCAATGAGAAAATAAGAGTTGACTTTTGTGTCCATATGAGACAAAAAGTGCTTTTCCTCTTTTTATAAAATAAGAATAATGCTTTATTTGTGCAACTTAGGATAAGAGGAAAAGGTGGGGGCTTTTTATTTAATAAAGGGGAAGGAAATATTCATTTTAAATAAATAAAGACATAGGATAAAATGGTTAGCCCAAGGAATAATCAAATAAATGATAACATAGGATTTGATCAAGGAAATTGATATTAAGCTGAAAATGTTGATTTTTGAAACTATTGATTCAAGGATTTGATAAATTGCTGAATGGGGGCCCAAAGTCTAGGCGACCATTTTAGGGTGCATATACCCCCTATTCAATGGGATAATAGAATTTCTAAGAATTGGAACCTTCCAATGACTTATACTAAATTTGATAACACAAAGAGATTTTCAAGAAAAAGAACATGATGGAAACCTCCTATTGTTAGGTAGTACTGTGTGCTATAAATGTGTCACACTTCTATGGATTATTACATGTAAAGAAACTCAATAATGAGCCCTCACAAATCAATCCAGAGCTCCCTAGGCATGGAGTGCAAGGGTTTTTAAGAATGCTCTCAGCTAGAGCTATTTAGCCTATAACCTTGCTAGTAAACCATGCAATGGGAGATTCAATGAAGACAAGAGCAAGAATGCCAATATCCTCAAGAATCAAGAATGAAAATGCAATGCAATACTATGCTAGAAATGGAAATGCAAGCTAAGCTATGAAAGGAAATATGCAAGTGTTACAACCCAAGCTAATTAATCTATGTGAGCTAATCTAGAACATAGAAATGAAGTTAATCTAGGAAAGCATAAATATGAAGCTAAGCTAAGAATGCAAGAATGAGATGTAGAATGCAAGAATGAGATGTAGATGCTAAGAATGCTCCAAATCTTCAAAAGCTCCAAAGTGACCTAGAAATCCTGCAGCATAAAGTTAGCATAAAAATTTGGGGATCTAGAATGAAGAAGAGAGCTCTCCTTTTAAAGGAAATGAGAAGGAATGGACCATGGAGATTAAGAGGCAAAAGATTTAATCAACGGCGGAGCTTAAAAGAGGAGCAATCCATGTACACAAGTATCCTTTAATGAGAAAATAGGAGTTGATTTTTGTGTCCATATGAGACAAAAAGTGTTTTTTCTCTTTTTATAAATAAGAATAATGCTTTATTTGTGCAACTTAGGATAAGAGGAAAAGTGGGGGCTTTTTATTTATTTAAAAATATGTGCTATAATTGTGTCACACTTCTATGAATCATTACATGCAAGAAAACTCAAGAATGAGCCCTCACAAATCGATCCATAGCTCCCTACGCATGGAGTGCAAGGGTTTTTAAGAACGCTCTCAGCTAGAGCTATTTAGCCTATAACCTTGCTAGTAAACCATGCAATGGGAGATTCAATGAAGACAAGGGCAAGAATGCCAATATCCTCAAGAATCAAGAATGAAAATTCAATGCTATGCTATGCTAGAAATGAAAATGCAAGCTAAGCTATGAAAGGAAATATGCAAGTGTTACAACCCAAGCTAATTAATCTATGTGAGCTAATCTAGAACATAGAAATGAAGTTAATCTAGGAAAGCATAAATATGAAGCTAAGCTAAGAATGCAAGAATGAGATGTAGAATGAAAGAATGAGATGTAGATGCTAAGAATGCTCCAAATCTTCAAAAGCTCCAAAGTGACCTAGAAATCCTGCAGCATAAAGTTAGCATAAAAATTTGGGGATCTAGAATGAAGGAGAGAGCTCTCCTTTTAAAGGAAATGAGAAGGAATGGACCATGGAGATTAAGAGGCAAAAGATTTAATCAACGGTGGAGCTTAAAAGAGGAGCAATCCATGTGCACAAGTATCCTCCAATGAGAAAATAGGAGTTGACTTTTGTGTCCATATGAGACAAAAAGTGTTTTTTCTCTTTTTATAAATAAGAATAATCCTTTATTTGTGCAACTTAGGATAAGAGGAAAAGTGGGGGCTTTTTATTTATTAAAAAGGGAGGAAATATTCTTTTTAAATAAATAAAAACTTAGGATAAGATGGTTAGCCCATAGAAAATAATCGAATAAATGATAGAACTAGGATTTGATCAAGAATAAGCAATTTATGATTTAGCAAAAAGGGCTAATAGTCTAGATGACCATTTTTAGGTGTATACATTTGCCCCTCTTTGAAAAATGTGTGATCAATCTGGGAACACATGTAGTCAAAGAATGAAGTTGAAATGTGAGATCGATTTGGGATCACAAAGCAACTCAGATCAGCCAAGAAAGCAAGAGATAGCCAAGAAAGAAGTTGAAATGTGAGATTGATTTGGGATCACAAAGCAACTTAGATCAGCCAAGAAAGCAAGAGATAGCCAAGAAGGCAAGCAAATAGTGATCTGACTCCAAAGAATGAAGTGCAAAAAAATAGCAAATCCTGCATGGTCAGCCTGGTAGTGACAGTACTGAACACTTAGGGAAGAGATAGCCAATAAGATATGATGTGTCTGCCCCCTCGGGATCGAAAGTGAAATCCAGGTAGAGGGAAAGCAGAAGCAAGAGAGACATGATCAAATCACTAGAAATCATAATCGAAGCTGAAGAGAATAGAACAACCATCAAGTAGTGAAGGTATGCCCCACACATGGGACACGGGGCACGAACCAAGCAGTCCCTCAACCCAAAAACACCACGGAGGGGGAAGAATTTGAACTTGAGATTGAAAGTGAATGAAAGACTAGAAGTTTGAAAGAGATGGAGATGAAGAGGTGAAGAATGCCCCAGTGAAGATCGAAGGATCAGGCCTCAAAAGTTCAGCCAACTACGTGAAAGAGGGGGAAAAGGTGATTTGGATGATCAAGGTGAACTCGGATTTTGGTTTTGATCCTGAAATGAAAGGAAAATGATGGGATATGAAAGACAAGAAGTGAAAGACATGATCAGGAAGAAGCGAAAGGTGAGCGTAGTTTATTAACAAGTCCACGTAAGATGAAAAGAGATCTCTCTCCATATGCAAGATGCAAAACTAACTAACATGAACTTAAGAATGCAAGCTACATGAAAAGTGGTTTACTTGCAAGGTCACAAAGCTAATAGACATCTAATATTCATCATCGAGCGTTATTGGTAGCGTCACAAGATCATACAATACACACTAGCATAACTATGTGGATCTAAATATGATCTATATCAGATAGAAATGTGGAAATCTCACCTAGGCATCAAAGACATGTAGGTCAAGATGACTAGTGTAGTGAGATTACCTAAGTTTGATATAGCAAGATTATGCTCGCATCGAGACACAAGAAAGTCAAGATGACTAGAAGCATGCACTCGTGAAATAGTCAAGGATAATACCTTGTAGGTCCATAGTGTCAAGTAAGACCAGCATAAATTCTCATGACAGTTAGGACCAACAAAATATACCCACAAGCAGAAAAAGCAATAAAACATGTTCTCATTCCCTCAGTCTTCTAGCTATGCATCATCAAAAATGATCATAGGGGGAGAACACTCAGTAAATAAATCATCATAGACAACACACAAAGAAAAAATAAAGCCAAGAAAGTCTCAGCGAGTTAAGTGCGTCTGTGTAGGTCATAAAGTCAAGCTTTGAGTATCGCATCTGCCAGTGAGAAATATTGCATCATCTAGACCACAAGTAGGATATCTGATAAGTGTTAAGAAACACTCGACGCAAGGGTAGTGTTGAAAAACATAGTTGGGGTGGTGTTGAAAAACACCATTGGAACCAAGTTGCCTAAGAAACCTTGACGCACAAAGAGACTCAAGATAAGCTAGAATAACATATGCCCCCAGACTAAGACAAGAGTCAATTCCAGGCTAGGAGAGGCAAAGCAAGAAGTGGAGTGAATGAGTGCCATGCAAGACTGAGACATAGGTGCGGAGGGTCTCAAGCAGTGCCTATTTCCAGGTTTTCACCACTTGATAGATTTTTTTTGCAATTTTTTCAAGACTTTTTATAATTTTTTAGGATTTTTTCAGCATCATATATCAATTTTTTTGGTATTTTTTCAGGATCATAAAATATGTACAAAGAATGCCCCTAGACAAAATGGGCATCAAACTCCCAAGCAAGATCACATCATGTATTCCCAATGTCTAGGAAGGTGAGGGACAAGATAGATAAGCAAGCTGGTGAATGAGATGGAAGACATGAGAATGAAGGAGAGTGAAGGGAAGAAATCCTCAAGGTCAAACTCCTCAAGAGTACCCAAGCTATGGAAAAAATGTTTTCATGTAAAGCGCATTTGGACAAGCAATGAGAGGCTAGCATAGGATAAGTCACAAAAGCACATTGCAAAAGAAGGAAGGATGCAGTCCAAAGGAGTAGACATGTCAAGAGGCTTCATAGCATCGTGTTTTACTCTTTTTTATTAGATCAAGACCAAAGGGGAAGAGGATAGCAACAGGCTAGAATGAATGGAGGAAAATGAAAGCTAGACATGAATGGAATGAAAGCAAGACCATCGTAAGATAGCTCACAAAATAGCTAAATGTTCGTGTATAGATCAACATTGTCAAGATCAAAGAGAGAAGATGAAATAGATGAAATATGTAGAAGAACTACGCATGACGCCTGATTTCCAGGTTTTCATCATGGTACTTATCCAAGGTGCCACAAGGGAGTGGTTTTCACCATAGGATGAATTTATGTCTCTTTACTTTTGCTACCAAGGTGCCTATTTCCAAGTTTTCACCATGGCACATTTTCAATTTTTTTTTTTTTTTTTCTTTTTTTTCTTTTTTTTTTTTTGGCGAATGAAAGGAAGAATGTTTTTGGAAAAAGATGAAGTGGAAGCCTTTGGAAGCTTGAATGTCAACTTCACTTTTTTCTCAACATGAGACTTTTTCAAGAGAGACTTTAGAATCCATATAGCTTTAAGCTTTTTATTTTCTTTTGATGTGTTAGAGAGAATATCTTCAATGATAGATTTTGGAACCCATACTTGTCTTGTAGTTTTCTTCTTAGATATCTCTTTTGACTTTATGCCCCCATGTCGATTAGAGGAGACATGGTGATCTTCTTTTTTTTATGGATTCTTGTATTGCTTCTTTTTCTTGTATTGAACATTCAAGTTACTTCCAAAAGACTTGGGACTTGTGGAAGAAGAAGGAAAATACGACTAGTTTAGATGGGTGGGTGGATGAAAAGGATTCAAGGGTATGCATCTATGTTTATCTTGAGGAAAGATAGGAGATGGAGGGACATAAGCACCTAAGATGGATGACGAATTAGGAGAATTAGGAGGGGAAAGTGAAGGGACATAAGGGCCCAAGATGGAAGGAAGATGTGAAGCCCTTAGTATTGGTGGAGGAGGTCCAAGGATGGACATGGAAGACACAAAAGGATAATCAATAAGTTCATCAGCATCTATATCACAACCAAGGATATCAACATCTTTAGAGTGAGCATTAGAATTTTCAACAGGATCTTGCACATCTTGAATAGGAGCACCTTCTTTGATAGGATCATTCAAAGCTTGCGAAGACTTAGGAAGAGAAGAAAGTGGAAGTGAACGTGAAGTGGTAGAACATGAAGATGGAAGACTTTGATCTTGACAAGGATCTTTGGATAGCATAAGCGCATCATTTTTTCTTGATTTTTAATAGGATCAACATTGGAAGTAACAACACCATTTTTAATAACCTTAATGGAAGAATCATCTTTGAAAAATGCAAGTGTAGTAAGGTTATTTTGATTATCAATAAGCTCAATGGTGTAAGTAGTAGCTTGATCTTGCTTAGGAGATGGTGGAATGAATGCGGAAGAGCGTAGAGGATCAAAAGAACCATGAAATGGAGGAGATACATCATGAAGAGAATTGGATGATATGGAGGTTTCCTGATCTTGATCTTTATTTATATTTTTTTCTTTATTATTTTTAGAGTCCTCTTGACATGGAGCCACTTCTAAGGACAAGGAAGCATGTTGGAATTGCATGGAAGATTTTGGAGGAGATGGTGAAGAATTAGTTGTAGTAGGCAGTATAGTAGAAAAAGGCTTAAGATCTTTCGATTTAGCATCATTAGAAGTATTTGCAACAAATTGAAGGTGAGCTTGAGTTTCTTTAAGAGGTAGCCCTTGAGGATAACTATAGGGAACTGCATGAAAATTATTAGGATCTTTGGTGGATGAAGGATTTGCAAAAGATTTGGAAGACTCAAAAGCTTTAGGAGATGTATGAGTATTGGAAGAAGTAGGGGATGGAAGGGGACCATCACAAGACAAAGGTTCAACATTAACATGATCTTGCTCGGAAGTGCAATTTTGATTTTCAGCAGTGGAATTCTTAGAGGAAAGATTCTTGTAGTAGTAATGTTTATAATCAGCGCATTGCATTTTATAGTCCTCAGCAGTAGTAGATGGATCATCATCAAGGTATTTTCTACAAATATAACCAAACTCTCTTTCGAAATCAGAATCATATGGATCACCATCACAATCTATCCAATGTGACGACCCATTTTCAATAAGCAAGAGTCTGCAACTAGGAGGACTCTGAGGAATAGAGGTGTCATAAGTATCACTACATTGTCCATCATCATAGTCATCAAAAGTATTACAAGGATTGTCACGTTTCTCATTATGGTATGTCTCACGAAGAAAAGCAAGACTCTTGGGGGAAGTAGAGGCAGAACAAGATCGTGAAGAAGAGGAAATTGAAGACTTATTGTAGGAAGAGGACTTGGATAATGAGGAATTTGAATAATGTTTAGAAGAGTCATGATAAGATTTGGAAGTTGAAGAAGGAGAATAATGTCTGGAAAAAGTATGGTAAGATGTGGAAGAAAGGAGACCAAGAGTCATTTTGAGCAAATTGATACCATTGAAATTCATTTGGATATTGAGCAACATGTAATAACCCCTAAGATCCAACCTAGACTAACCAAGGAAGACCGAAAATGACACAAATCAAGTAGACAACAAATGTTCACTATGTGATAGTTTCAAGGCAAAAAGTATGACTCTTGACCAGTGAACATGAAAAACTCAGTTTTGAAAGCAAGTTGGTCAATGTTGTAGGTTGGATAGTGCAATTTCTTAGTTTGACAGATAGTAACAGCAAGTAAAAGACAAGTTTGCAAATAGTAGGTGATCAAACATGTCATAAAACAATTGAAACAAGGGCAAAAGCAACCTTGCCAAGACAAGCACTTGTGATATCAAAATAGAGAACCTTATGAATGCTACCGTTTGTTTGAATGTTGAGGACATTTACACTGGTATAGCACAATCTAAGACAATTTAAGAAATTACTACCTAGAAGGACAAGGCTCATTACTTAGCAACTTGGCCCACAACTTGATGCTCCCTTGCCTCACACCAAGTGGTTGCCCACAAGAGATATTGGTGTTGTCATGGAAGTGTCAAAAACACAACCAAAGGAACACATATGGTGAGTGTCTTGGGGTGATCCGGGTAAGTCCACTTGGATCAATCCTTGCACCAAGAAGCTAAGGGGCTAAAATAAGGTGGCCTCTATCTAATGATTCATAGTAAGGGCTTCCGTTCATAACACCCCTCTTGCTCCTCATAAAGGACTAGGACCTCACAGCCTCAAGAGTACCTTAAGCATTCTTGCTCAATGCTTTCCCCATGGTCACAATCCCATGAGCTACTAACATCAAGCGAAGACAAGTGTTATGTCTACCAAGGTTTTGTGTCCTCAATAGCCTTGAGATTATAGTGAGTTGGAATCACTCGCCACCAAGGAAAATGATGGCAAGGTTTTCCCCACTTGGGTCATTCCTCTTGATTACTCAAGAGCAAGCCCGCTAAAGGGTCCTTATACTAAACAAAAAGTGGATTAATTCTTGAGGTTCAAGATTTTTGGTTCACCACAAGGGTGAAGAGCATACTCCCCTATCTCAAGAATCTCTCCCAAACACACCAAGAAAAGATTCAATTACCCCCTTTCTTTAAAAATCTCAAGATGGGTCAAGATTTCTATTTCACCACAAGGGTGAAGAGCATACTCTCCTACCACCTCAAAATTTCTACAACAAGGTATTAAATGCCTATGAAAGGAAACAACTAGTATATGCCGCACTTAATAAAGAAAGCAATTAAACAAGCACTTGATTTGGTTTTTATGCTTAGGGAAGCCCTGCAAAAACCATTAGTAGCCCTCTTTGACATGCGATTTTAGCAAATTTCAAGCAAGAAGCACCTACAACCACAACTTGTTAGACCAACAAGAGTTAGGAGAATCAAAATCCAAAATCTAACAATGATTAGTACATGAAAAATTAGATAATCTACAAAAATAACTGATCAAATGATAAAATTTGAAAATGAAACCATCATGGTTAGATTAGGCTCGGAAAGACCTTTCCAATGATATATCAAACTTAAACTTTTGATACCATTTGCAAAATTTCAAAAAAAAAAGGCACCTATTTTGCAGAGAACCTGAAACTTGCAAGATAGATAAAATAGCCCAAAAATAGCTCTCTGTCAATTTTAGGCAATATACCTCAGACTTCACCAGTATCATGCGACATAGTTTCCTATAGTCGGGCGATATACCTCAGTCCGGGTGATATACTACACAATAGGCAGGCGATACTTCGCATGACACCAAGCGATATACCTCAATAATGCCGTGTGATTCTTCTCTGGCGTGAAGTGTCACGTGCATATAGTAAGGTATATCACGTGATATACCTGAGAAGTATCGCGTGATACTCTAAGACAAAGAACCAGAACCTGCAAAATTTTTGAAAAATAATTTGAAAAATGACGAAAATGCAAGAAACTAAAGGGCAAAGTCTATCTACTCTGCCCCACGGTGGGTGCCAAAAATGTGTGCTATAAATGTGTCACACTTCTATGGATCATTACATGTAAATAAACTCAAGAATGAGCCCTCACAAATCGATCCATAGCTCCCTAGGCATGGAGTGCAAGGGTTTTTAAGAATGCTCTCAGCTAGAGCTATTTAGCCTATAACCTTGCTAGTAAACCATGCAATGGGAGATTCAATGAAGACAAGGGAAAGAATGCCAATATCCTCAAGAATCAAGAATGAAAATGCAATGCAATGCTATGCTAGAAATGGAAATTCAAGCTAAGCTATGAAAGGAAATATGCAAGTGTTACAACCCAAGCTAATTAATCTATGTGAGCTAATCTAGAACATAGAAATGAAGTTAATCTAGGAAAGCATAAATATGAAGCTAAGCTAAGAATGCAAGAATGAGATGTAGAATGCAAGAATGAGATGTAGATGCTAAGAATGCTCCAAATCTTCAAAAGCTCCAAAGTGACCTAGAAATCCTGCAGCATAAAGTTAGCATAAAAATTTGGAGATCTAGAATGAAGAAGAGAGCTCTCCTTTTAAAGGAAATGAGAAGGAATGGACCATGGAGATTAAGAGGCAAAAGATTTAATCAACAGTAGAGCTTAAAAGAGGAGCAATCCATGTGCACAAGTATCCTCCAATGAGAAAATAGGAGTTAACTTTTGTGTCCATATGAGACAAAAAGTGTTTTTTCTCTTTTTATAAATAAGAATAATGCTTTATTTGTGCAACTTAGGATAAGAGGAAAAGTGGGGGATTTTTATTTATTAAAAGGGGAGGAAATATTCCTTTTAAATAAATAGAAACTTAGGATAAGATGGTTAGCCCATAGAAAATAATCGAATAAATGATAGAACTAGGATTTGATCAAGAATAAGCAATTTATGATTTAGCAAAAGGGGCTAATAGTCTAGATGACCATTTTTAGGTGTATACAAGTACAAGCTTAACTTTGATGGAGCTGCTAAACAAGGTAATGTTGTAGGTGGTGGGGTGATTAGAGAATGCAAAGGTGAGTTGATTGATTCTTTTACTGGGGATGTGAATGGCCACACTAGTAATCAAGATGAATGTATGGCTTTGTTGTAGGGAATTAAGATTGTACGTTTAATTGGAATTAAAAATCTTGATATAGAAGGTGACTCCAAACTCATAATTGAAGCCACAAAAGGGTCAATTAATACTATTTGGTTTGTGGAAGGAATTGTGGAGGATATAAAAACTCTTCTTTTGGGCTTTGACTCATTTACTATAAACCACCTTTTTAGGGAAGGTAGTAGTGTAGTACATGTGATTGCTACAATGGGTCTACCTATAGAAGGAATTAGATGTTGGAGAAATGAAGAACACCTCCCACACCATGTGAAGACCTTTCTTATGGGTGAAAAAACCTTTAATATTGTGGAAAATGGGGACCAAGATTAAAATTATTTGGGGGTTATTACTTAGTATAATTTTGTTAATTAACAAGGGACGAAGTATCACTTTGTGAAGAAAAAAAGGGAAACCTTTGAGGGGTAGGATAGAAAATTTAAATTGGATGACTATGGTTAATAAGGTGGAGAACCTAAATCTACTCACAGATCGCATGCCACATGAAGTTAGGACTTGGAAATAGATTAAGGGTCATTACCCTGTAATGGAAATAAAATTCTTACTTATTATGGGATGGAATCACCATGGGCAAAGTACAAAGGATTTTGAAATATTTTTTAAATTTTGTAGGCTGTATAAAGATTTTGTAATTTGAGGTGCTTTTAACTCTAATTCCATAATTGGCTATCTATACATGTGGGAGGTCATGAAAGGTAATGAGGCTACCAAGGGCACAAGAATTCATAATTGCACTAAATACTCAAATTTATTTTGGCCATTTCCTTTTGTTCTCGACATTACAAATAATTTGAGGCTTTTTAAGAACCAAAGATCGATTATTTCTGATAGCAATGCCATGGAAGTTGATAGGGTTAGAGCCAAACTGAATAGGCATGATGATTTCAAAAATAATGCCACTATATGGAATATGTGTAAAGGAGGGGTGGCACAATATATTGAAAAGATGACGTGTCATGATGAATTTTTTTGACCTAGTTTGCCACATCCTAGGCTAATAGAAGGGTTTCAATGTGGGAATCTCTTTAGAAGTTAATGAGGATGTAATTAAAAAGGTGAAGAGACTTTATACTAATGGGCATAAATGGAAGAAGGTGAGATGTGTCCCAGACATAGAGAGCCTAAACCAATTTTTTTTTTAGAATGAAACCCCGGTTAAGAACCACAGTGGTTACAAGCGTGAGCAACTTCCTAAGCCATGGGACTAGGTATTTCTCATGATAATGAACTATTTCACTCTAGAAGGAAGATTTAGGGTATATTATTTCTACCATATGCCCCTACTTAACCATTTCCATAACCACAATATTATTTCATTCCCATTTTTCCTTCTTTGTTCCATAGGAAATTATATCAAGGAGGCAGTATATTTTTCAAAAAATAATGGAAAAAAAAAGATCCCCTCCACCAGGGTCTTATTCTTAGGCTTTACCATTTCCATCTGTCTCTCTGCCCACCTAGGCCCATTATTATGCAAGAGGCCCCAAATTCTACAACCCCTCCCTCCACTAGCCTTGTATACTTACCTAGGCCTAGAAAAATGAAAGTGATGCAGGGGCATCCAAGGTTAAGACAGGGACATTCTGTGTCCTCAATAAACTGCATGGAGTGTTTGTGTTTTGGCCGGTTTTTACTTGGTTTCAACCTTGACCGATGGTCTCAGTCATGGAAGGAAGCTCGGTCACTAAAGGAACTCGATAGTCTCTGGTGCTCGGTGAAATTGTTACTCGGTCATGCCTGTCATGCTCGGTCGATACTGGTGTTCGATGATGCCTAGCGTGCTCGGTAATTTTATTTTTGCTTGGTAGTTCTGACTTACCGACTGGAGTTCTATGTGATTTTTTTAGCCAACTTGGTGAATTAATTGTTGGTAGCCATTGTCTTGTGCCGACATGTAGAATTAAATTTTTTTATACATTTGTAAGCTAGCTTGTATGGCATTTAATTATTTTTTTTGGGGAGTTAAGGGTTTCATCCAACTGACTTGTGGCTGATGATTAGTATTTAAGGAGGAGTTGGGTAGATGTTTAGGGATAGATTTAAGAGAGGAGAACTTGGAGACTTAGCAGATCTAGAATTCAGATGTGAAGCCTGAGAACGAAGTTGTGGAAAACTTCTTGATGTTCTTGTAGATCGGATTATAATATGATAGTTGTTTATAGTAGAGCTACAGGTTGCATACTTGGAGATAAGGAGATTTCTTGGAGGCTTGCAAGCTCAAGTTTACATCTACCTTAGGGTTTCCATTAGCTTTTGATAGTCTTCAGAGCTGAACTAGTTGAGATTGTATTGGATCTAATTGTGGATCTTGCAGAATTGTTTCATTTTGTAATTGGCCCTAACCTAAAAGGCCTTACAGTCTAGCATGTTAATGCAAATTACTTGAAACATTTGTGGTGTTGACTATTGTGCTGAGTATTCTGTTGTGTAATTCTTTTGGCTACAAGGTTTGGACTGTCCTTCATTGGATATACCATCCTTAACTGTATAAGGTGGTATCATAGCGAAGTTTTGTTCCTGTTGGAGCGAAAGTTGATCTTGTTGAAGTAGAAGCTTGACCTAGCAAGGCTGATCTTGTGAAGTTGATCTTATTGGAGTAGAGATTGTGTGCAATCTGGATTGCAGATCCGAAGCACTGAACTTGTGAAATTATGCCCTAGTTGTTTACAAGGTTGCAGGTTGAGATCTGACTTGTTGCAGCTTGGAAATTGTCACAAGGTGGTCGGTGAGGGTTTGTTGCAGAGGGTTTCTCTTATCTTTAAGGATGCCTCCAAGAATATTGGACCCTAGAGTTATTTATGATCTTTGTGATACTACTGAATCTTAGATCATAGAGAAGGTGAAATTAGATTTTAGATCTGAGTTGGAATTGATGAAAAATGATATGGTCATTGAGATCATGAGAATTGTTGCTGGTATACCTCGTAATGTTGGTATTGAGGATGGCTATGAAGAAGCTGCTGAAGAATTTGAAACTACTGGATCTAGTGGTGATGACCGGAGGAACAGATCCAGTGAAGATAGAATTGCTCGGTTGCCTAGACCTGCTGCTCAGTTTAGTAATTACCAAATGGAAGTTTCTACTTTCTTTGGTACTTTGAAACTTGACAATTTGATTGATTGGATTGGTGAACTTGAAGATTTCTTTGAGCTGGAAGAAATTGAAGATCCTCTTCAAGTGAGATTAGCATAGACAAAGTTGCAAGGACATGCTGCTCTTTGGTGGAAAGAACTAAAAAGAGACTGAGAAGATGAAGGTGAAACAAAGATCAATCGGTGGAGATTGATGGTGACTAAGTTGAAAGCTAAGTTCATACCGGTTGACTATGAGTTTGACTTGTTTAAAAAGTTGCAGAATCTGAAACAAAAGGATTTGTTTTTTGAAGATTATAGCGAGGAGTTGGGTATGTGTAGGATCATGAGGGGCCAAACTATGTCCTTAAGTGGCAATGAAAAATTAGACAATTAGGATTAGTCAAATTGGCATGAAAAAATGAACTAGTTATCAACCTAATATCAAAAAGTTGTAAGAATATAATTTGTAGGAAATTGAATGTAGTTTCTAAAATACTAATCCTTTTCTGAAAAAAAATTAATATGATTGGTAAAAAGTATAGATTGCAATGCAGCACTACAAACATTTCAACAAAAAAATAAGAAGTACGTGTATGTCTAACCACCCTAATCAAAAGAAAATGATAATTTTTTTTATAATATTCTATATATAAGTAGCTGACTCATGCCCGGATGTGACACATATTTTTTGGTATTTTTATTCCAAACAGATAATGAATTATTATTTTTTTGCTACAACGCTTTCAAAATTTAAAAACTCTCATGTCTGACCACCTTAACTCATTGAAAACTTATCATAATTCAATTTTTTTCAATTTTTTCTTATACTAGATGAAGCATAGAATGTGACGCATCTTTCGGATTTCAAAAATGTTATACGGTTTGAAAGTTATAGCTATTTTTCCATCAGTATGTCAATCAGGACTTTAGACGTAAGTGAACTAGAAAATAACTAATAAATACTTAACGAATTCAAAATCTGACAGCACTTATATCGATGGAAAGCTAACAATCATCTTAAGAAAGCCTTTTCATTTTACCAAAATGGGGTGGAAAAAAAGTTGTCAACCTAATGGTCGAAGTGTTGACATAAGAAAAATAGAGAAAAAACACATTTTTTGCACACCTTCAGCGTTGACCATGGAGCTTTGGTTTCCAAAGCTATTACCCAATTTTGCTTTAATTTCAAATTTGAAAAGTTTCCCCCTCCCACTCTTTTTTTATTTCCCTTTAATTTTGATGTTTTTTTCTTTCACCCTGACAATCAATAATTTATATATTTTATATTTAGGTTTTATATTTTATATTTTATATTATATAGTATATATATTATATATTATTTATTTATATTATATATTTGATAATATCAATTTAAACGGCCTAAGTATATAGTCTGTTTAGATTTATATTAAATGCAATATTTTTATATTATAATATAAATGTTACATAATATATATATATATATATATGTATATATTATAAATTATATATTAAATATTGTTGTGTATATAATATAATAAAATATAATATAATGTCTAATATATATAATATATAAAATGAATAGGACATTAATATTGTTAGCTTGTGGTGACTAATCAGGAAAGTACTATCCAAGAAAGTACTGTACTACTTTTTCGGTTATTTGGGCCGACTACTTATAACTCATTCTAACCCTAAAGCGGGAAAATATTGTATAATATGGCTTAGGGTTAGGGATTTTCATGATGTATGATTTTTAGTACTTGCGGCAGAATTGGGCTGTAAGGGATTACGGACTGTAATCAAGTTGTAATCACTGGATAATAATAATATTGGACTCGCTGTTGGTGGACGTAGCCCAGGGATTGGGTGAACCATGTTAAATCTGTGTGTCTTGTGTTCTATTCTGTGTGGTTTATTATTTTCTGATATTAGTTATATTTGCACATAATTGTTATTTCTGCCTTGTTAATCCTAACAAGTGGTATCAGAGCGAGGTTATTTCGTTCGTTCTTTCATCTATTCTCTGAAGTAGGTCTCACGAGTTAGTGGGAGAGTCTCTCGGTTAAGTGGGAGAAATGGCAGACGAGGGTAGGCTGAAGGTTGATAAGTTTAATGGGCAGAACTTCCAGTTATGGAAGATGCAAATGGAGGATTATCTCTATCAGAAGGATCTATGGCGGCCATTAGAGGGAGTAGCCAAGAAAGAGCAATCAATGTCTCAGGAGGATTGGGATATTTTGGATAGGAAGGCACTGGGGAGTATTCGTCTATGCCTGGCACAATCGGTGGCATTCAATATTACTAAAGCAAAGACAGCTAAAGATCTGATGGAAACCCTAGCGAAGTTGTATGAAAAGCCTTCAGCTTCAAACAAGGTATTTCTTATGAAGCGTTTATTTAATATGAAAATGGTAGAAGGTGGATCAGTTACTGATCATTTGAATGAGTTTAATACAGTTACAAGTCAATTAACCTCAGTTAAAATTACTTTTGATGAAGAGGTTAGGGCTCTCTTGATTTTGTGTTCTTTGCCAGAAAGCTGGAATGGCTTGGTAATGGCTGTTAGTAATTCTGTTTCTGGTTCTAATACCCTAAAGTATGATGATGTTATTGGTGTTATATTGAGTGAGGAAATTTGTAGGAAAAGCTCAGGGGCATCCACATCGGGTAGTGTATTGAACACAGAAAGAAGAGGCGGAACAAGAGATAGAGGAAACAACTCTGGAAATCATGGGAAATTAAGAGGAAAATCAAAGGGAAAGAGGTCTGAATCTAAAGGGCCAAATGATTGCTGGTACTATGGAAAACCAGGTCATAAGAAGAAAGATTGTTGGTCTCGGAAGAAAGATCAAGGAGACAAAAATGATGGAAACAAGGAGGCAAATGTGGTAAGTAACAAATCCGAGGAGGATGCTTTGCTCTTGTCCTTAGAAAGTATTGATGATTCATGGGTTTTAGATTCTGGGGCTTCATTTCATGCTACACCCCATAGAAGTTATTTTGTTGATTATGTCCAAGGGGATTTTGGGCTAGTTTATTTGGGAGATAATGAACCCTGTCAGATTGTTGGAAAGGGAAAAATTAAGATTAAGTTGCAGAATGGGAATCATTGGCTACTACAAGAGGTAAGACATGTTCCAAGGTTGAGTAGGAATTTAATTTCAGCAGGGCAACTGGGTGATGAGGGTTGCATACTTACTTTTAATGATAAAAATTGGAAGGTTTAAAAAGGTTTCTTAGTAGTAGCAAAAGGTGTGAAAGTAGGCACCTTATATCTTTGTACAGGTCATACTGTTCCTTCTACTTTAATTGTTTCAGAAGATAATGAATGTTCAGGAACAGTGGCTGCAGTTGAGCAGGAAGAACATCAAACTGTTGCTGTAGATTCTGACACAGCACTGTGGCACAACAGACTCGGGCACATGAGTGAAAAAGGTATGAAATTACTTCATTCAAAGAAAGTTTTACCTAGTCTGAAATGTGTCAATATGGATTTCTGTGAAAGTTGTGTTTATGGAAAACAAAAGAGAGTTAGTTTTGTGAAGAGTGGGAAGGAAAAGAAAAATGAGAGATTAGAGCTTGTGCATACAGATGTATGGGGACCAGCTCAGGTATCTTCCCTTGGTGGCTCTCTGTATTATGTTACATTTATAGATGATGCAACAAGAAAAGTATGGATTTATTTTCTTAGACAGAAATCTGATGTATTTCAAACTTTTAAGAAATGGAAATGCTTGGTTGAGAATGAGACTGGTAAAAAGTTAAAATGTCTCAGATCTGATAATGGTGGTGAGCATTGCAGCACAGAATTTGAATAATATTGTTCCTCTAATGGTATTCGTAGGCAGAAAACTGTACCAATGACTCCACAAGAAAATGGAGTGGCTGAACGCATGAACAGGACAATAATGGAGCATGCAAGGAGTATGAGGTTGCATGCTAGGCTGCCCAAAAATATGTGGGCAAAGGTAGTGAACACTGTTGTTTATTTAATCAATAGAGGCCCCTCTACTCCTTTGGACTGTGGTATTCCAGAGGAAGCATGGAGTGGTAAGAAGGTGAGTTATTCTTTTCTCAAAACCTTTGGTTGTGAAGCTTTTGCACTTATAGATTCTGAAAATAGAACCAAGCTGGAAGCTAAGTCAAAGAAATGTGTATTTGTTGGGTATGGCATTGATGAATTTGGTTATAGGCTTTGGGATTTTGAAAATCATAAAATTGTAAGAAGCAGGGATGTCATATTCAATGAGAAAGTATTGTACAAAGATTTGTTGCTGCAGCATGAGAAGAAAGAAAATGACTATGTAGTACTGGATGATACTCCACAAGTTCATGTTCCAGTAGTTCCTTATGCTCCGCAACAATAGCAAAAACAAATACCACACACCCCAGTGAGTGTTAGACGGTCAACAAGGCTAAGTAGACCTCCAGAAAGATTTTCTCCATCTTTGTATTCTATTTTGTTAACAGATGCTGGTGAACCTGAATGTTATAATGAAGCTATGCAGGTGGATACAAAGCTTCAGTGCGAGTCTACAATGATAGATGAAATGGACTCTTTGCTGAAAAATCAAACATGGGATTTATGTAAGTTACCTGCAGGTAAAAGGGCTTTACAGAATAAATGGGTTTACAGGATAAAAGAAGAGGATGGAGGTACGAAAAGATTTAAAGCCAGATTAGTCGTAAAAGGATTTGCACAGAAACATGGTATTGATTTTGATGAGATATTTTCTCCAGTTGTTAAAATGACTTCTATTCGTACTGTTTTAAGTATTGTGGCTACTGAAGATTTGCATTTAGAGTAGCTTGATGTTAAAACAGCCTTTCTTGATGGTGATTTGGATGAAGAAATATATATGGTTCAGCCACAAGGATTTGAGGTCAAGGGTAAGGAGAATTTGGTGTGCAGATTGCAGAAAAGTTTATATGGCTTGAAGCAAGCACCTCGGCAATGGTATATTAAATTTGACACTTTTATGAATGGGCATGGATATAGTCGGTGTCATTCTGACCATTGTGTTTATTTTAAGAGGTTGGATGATGACAGCTACATTATTTTATGTTTATATGTTGATGATATGCTTGTAGCTGGGTCTAACATGGATCACATTAAGAGGTTGAAACAACAGTTAGCAAAATCTTTTGCTATGAAGGATTTGGGGGCAGCAAAACAAATCCTTGGTATGAAAATTTGTAGAGATAGGAAAAATAGGAAATTGTCTCTATCTCAGGCTGATTATATTGAGAAGGTGTTGCAACGTTTCTCTATGGAAAATGCCAAAGCTGTCAGCACACCTTTGCCGGGTCATTTGAAATTGACTAAGGATATGTGTCCCAAGACACCAGAAGAAGAGACTAAAATGTCTAAGGTACCTTATGCTTCAGCTGTAGGGAGCTTAATGTATGCTATGGTATGTACTAGGCCAGATATTGCACACGCAGTGGGAGTTGTTAGCCGTTATATGGGTAACCCTGGTATTGAGCATTGGAATGCAGTCAAATGGATTCTTAGATATTTGAGAGGCACATCCAGTAAGTGTTTACACTTTGGGGGTTCTACTACTATTGTACAAGGCTATGTTGACTCAGATTTGGCAGGAGATATAGATAGCAGGCGGAGTACTATAGGTTATATATTTACTATTGGTGGGATAGCAGTGAGTTGGATTTCTCGACTACAAAAGGTGGTTTCTTTATCCACTACAGAGGCAGAGTATGTTGCTGCTACAGAGGCAGCCAAGGAGATGATATGACTTCAATTCTTCATGGAAGAATTGGGACATCCACAAAAGGATAATTTTCTACATACAAATAGCCAAAGTGCCATTCATCTTGCAAAGAATTCTGCTTTGCACTCAAAGACAAAACACATACAATTGCGGTACCATTTCATTCGATCAGTTTTGGATGATGGACAGTTAAGGCTAGAAAAGATTCATACTGATGATAATCCAGCAGATATGTTTACAAAGGTAGTAACAAGGGAGAAGTTGAACTCATGTTCAGCTTCAGTTGGTCTTCTAGACTGAACAAAATAAAGGAACAACTGAGTCCAAGGTGGTTCAATCCAGTGGGAGCCTCATGTGGGTAGCGGTATTGCTACAGGATCAGTCTCCAAGTGGGAGGTTTTTTAGTATAGTGTGGATACTGATCAGTCACCAAGTGGGAGATTGTTAGCTTGTGGTGACTAATCAGGAAAGTACTATCTAGGAAAGTACTGTACTACTTTTTTGGTTATTTGGGCCGCCTACTTATAACTCATTCTAACCCTAAAGCGGGAAAATATTGTATAATATGGCTTAGGGTTAGGGATTTTCATGATGTATGATTTTTAGTACTTGCGGTAGAATTGGGCTGTAAGGGATTACAGATTGTAATCAGGTTGTAATCACTGGGTAATAATAATATTGGACTCGCTGTTGGTGGACGTAGCCCAGGGATTGGGTGAACCACGTTAAATCTGTGTGTCTTGTGTTCTATTCTGTACAAATATATTATATATTTGATAATATATATTAAATGTAATATCTAATATATCTTATAATATATATATTATATATTTAGTCTATTAAATATTGTATTTTTTCAATTATTTTATATATTATTTTTAATATTTAATTTAAGTTATAATAGATCCTCTCATGAGACAACAGGTCGAATCGAGGTCGCTAGATGTCTTAAGGGGTAATTAGGATTTGTGAGGCAACTTCGGATGTACAGTGACCATTTGGAAGGCAATAGGGCATGTCCGAGTACCAATGTACCAAATTTTAATGACTTTTTCCTAGTCCAACTCGAAAAGGGTCCATGGGGTGCTCTCAAGAGACCACATGTCCAATCAGTGTCGCTAGGCATCTTAAGGGGTCATTAGGGCTCGTGAGACAACCTTTGATGCACGGTGACCATTTGGAATGCATTAGGACATGTCAGAGGACCTAACTCCACAATTTAGATGAATTTTGATTAGTCAAACTCGAAAAGGGTCCATGGGGTGCTCTTGGGAGACCATTGTGCGATTCAGGGTCGATAGGTGACTTAAGGGGTCATCGGGGTTCCAAATGAAACTTTCGATGAACGATGATCCTTTGGAATGCATTAGGACATATCAGCTAACCTACGTACCAAATTTGGATAACTTTTTCCTAGTAGAACTCAAAAGGGGTCCATGGGGTGCTCTCGGGAGACCACATGTCGAATCGAGGTCGGTACCTGCCTGTTAAGAGGTCATTAGGGTTCCAAATGAACCTTCGATGGAATGGTCACCCTTTGGAACACATTAGGATATGTCACATGACCTATGTACCAAATTTGGATGACTTTTGCCTAGTAAAACTCAAAAGGGGTCCATGGTGTGCTCTCAGGAGACCACATGTCGAAATGGGGTCGGTAGGCCTATTAAGGGGTCATTAGGGTTCCAAATAAAACTTTCATAGAATGGTGACCCTTTGGAATGTATTAGGACATGTCATAGGACCTACATAACAAATTTAGATGACTTTTTCCTATTAGAACTTGAAAGGGGTCCATGGGGTGCTCTCGGGAGACCTCATGTCGAATCGGGGTTGGTAGTCCTGTTAAGGGGGCATTAGGGTTTGAAATGAAACTTTGATGGAATGGTGACCCTTTGGAATGCATTAGGACATGTAAGAGAACCTAATTCCATGATTCATATGAATTTTTCCCAAAATAACTCGAAAGGGGTCCATGGGTTGCTCTCGGGAGACCTCATGTCGAATCGGGGTCGGTAGGCCTATTAAGGGGTCATTGGGGTTACAAATGCAACTTTTATGGAATGGTGACCCTTTGGAATGCATTAGAACATGTCGTAGGAACTATGTACCAAATTTGGGTGACTTTTGCCTAGTAGAACTCGAAAGGGGTCCATGGGGTGCTCTCGGGAGACCACATGTCCAATCAAGGTGGATTGGCCTATTAAGGGGTCATTAGGGTTCAAAATACAACTTCAATAGAATAGTGACCCTTTGGAATGTATTAGGACATGTCATAGGACCTACATACCAAATTTGGATGACTTTTTCCTAGTAGAACTCGAAAGGGGTCCATGGGGTGCTCTCGAGATACCTCATGTCAAATCAGGGTCGATAGGCCTGTTATGGGGTCATTAGGGTTCCAAATGCAACTTTGATGGAATGGTGAGCCTTTGGAACACATTAGGATATGTCATAGGACCTATGTACCAAATTTGGATGACTTTTTCCTACTAGATCTCGTAAGGGGTCCATGGGGTACTCTCGGGAGACCACATGTTGAAACAGGGTCGTTAGGCCTATTAAGGGGTCAATAGGGTTTGAAATGCAACTTTGATGGAACAGTGACCCATTGTAACACATTATAACATGTCATAGGACCTATTTACCAAATTTGGATGAATTTTTCCTAGTAGAACTCAAAAGGGGTTAATGGGGTGCTCTCAGGAGACTACATGTCGAAACGGGGCCGATAGGCCTATTAAGGGGTCAATAGCATTTGAAATACAACTTTGATGGAATGGTGACCCTTTGGAACACATTAGGAAATGTCAAAGGACCTAATTCCATGATTCAGATGACTTTTTCCTAGTAGAACTCGAAAGGGGTCCATGGGGTGCTCTTGGGAGACCACATGTCAAATCGAGGTCGGTAGGCCTATTAAGGGGTTATTAGGGTTCCAAATGCAACTTTGATGGAATAGGAACCCTTTAAAATGCATTAGGATATGTCAGAGGACCTACGTACCAAATTTGGATAACTTTTGCCTAGTAGAACTCAAAAGGGGTCCATGGGGTGCTCTCGGGACACCACATGTCGAATCGGGGTCGGTAGGCCTGTTAAGGAGTCATTAAGGTTCCAAATGTAACTTCCATGGAATAGTGACCCTTTGGAACCCATTAGGACATGTCAGAGGACCTACATACCAAATTTGCAAGACTTTTGCCTAGTACAACTCAAAAGGGGTCCATGGGGTGCTCTCAGGACACCACATGTCGAATCAGGATCGGCAGGCCTGTTAAGGGGTCATTAGGGTTCCAAATGCAACTTTGATGGAATGGGGACCCTTTGTAATGCATTAGGACATGTCAGAGGACCTACGTACCAAATTTGGATGACTTTTGCCTAGTAGAACTCGAAAGGGGTCCATGGGGTGGTCTCGGGACACCACATGTCAAATCGGGGTTGGCAGGCCCGTTAAGGGGTCATTAGCATTTAAAATGCAACTTTGATGGAATGATGACCCTTTAGAATGCATTAGGACATGTCAGAGGACCCTTTAAGACACACTTGAGCATGATAAGGTGTACTAGGACCCCTAGGGAGTCCCCATGACCCCGAAGAGTCCTAAGGCATGATAAGGTGTACTAGGATCCCTAGGGAGTCCCCATGACCCCTTTTGACGCATTAGAATGCTCAAGTCTATCTTAAGGGGTCCTGCGACCCCTTAAAATAGACTTGAGCATTCCAATGCATCAAAAGTGGTCATGGGGACTCTCTAGGGGTCTTAACGTGTGATAAGGTGTACTAGGACCCCTAGAGAGTCCCCATGACCCCTTTTGACACAATGGAACCCTCAAGTGTGTCCTAAGGGGTCATAGGACCCCTTAGGACACACTTGAGGGTTCCAATATGTCAAAAGGGGTCATGGGGACTCCCTAGGGGTCCTAACGCATGATAAAGCTTACTAAGACCCGTAGGGAGTCTCCATGACCCCTTTTGATACATTGTATTGTTCAAGTGTGTCTTAAGGGGTCTTAGGACCTCTTAAGACACACTTGAGCATTCCAATTTGTCAAAAGGGGTCATGGGGACTCCCTAGAGGTCTTAAAGCATTATAAGGCATATTAGGACCCTTAAGGAGTCCCAATGACCCCTTTTGACCCCTAGGACCCCTTAAGACACACTTGAGCATTCCAATGTGTCAAAAGGGGTCATTAGGACTCCCTAGGGGTCTTAATGCATGATAAAGCATACTAGGACCCCTAGGGAGTCCTCATGACCCTTTTTGACACATTGGAACACTCAAGTGTGTCTTAAGGGGTCCTAATACCCCTTAAGACACACTTGAGCATTCCAATGTGTCAAAAGGGGTCATGGGGACTCTCTAGGGGTCCTAACACGTGATAAGGCATACTAGGACCCCTAGGGAGTCCCCATGACCCCTTTTGACACATTGGAATGCTCAAGTGTGTTTTAAGGGGTTGTAGGACCCCTTAAGACACACTTGGGCATTCAAATGTGTCAAAAGGGGTCATGGGGACTCCCTAGAGGTCCTAGTATGCATTATCACACCTTAGGACACCTACAGAGTCCCCATGACCCCTTAAGACACATTGGAATACTCAAGTATGTCTTATGGGGTATTAGGACCCCTTAAGACACACTTGAGCATTCCAATGTGTTAAAAGGGGTTATAGGGACTCCCTAGGGGTCTTAATACACCTTATCATGCCTTAGGACCCCTAAGGAGTCCCCAAGACCCCTTTTGACACATTGGAATGCTCAAGTATGTCTTAACGGGTCCTAATATGCCTTATCACATGTTAGGACTCCTAGAGAGTCTCCATGAACCCTTAAGACACATTGGAATGCTCAAGTGTGTCTTAAGGGGTCATGGGGACTCCCTAGGGGTCCTAGTACACCTTATCATGCGTTAGGACCCCTAGAGAGTCCTCATGACCCCTTAAGACATATTGGAATGCTCAAGTGTGTCTTAAGGGGTCATAGGACCCCTTAAGACACACTTGAGCATTCCAATGTGTCAAAAAGGGTTATGGGGACTCCCTAGGGGTCTTAATATGCCTTATCATGCCTTAGGACCCCCAAGGAGTCTCTAGGACCCTTTTTGACACATTGAAATGCTCAAGTATGTCTTAAGGGGTCCTAATATGCCTTATCACATGTTAGGACCGCTAGAGAGTCTCCATGAACCCTTAAGACACATTGGAATGCTCAAGTGTGTCTTAAGGGGTCGTATGACCCCTTAAGACACACTTGAGCATTCCAATGTGTCTTAAGGGGTCATGGGGACTCCCTAGGGGTCCTAGTACACCTTATCACGTGTTAGGACCCCTAGAGAGTCCCCCATGACCCCTTAAGACACATTGGAATGCTCAAGTGTGTCTTAAGGGGTCATAGGACCCCTTAAGACACACTTGAGCATTCCAATGTGTCAAAAGGGGTTATGGGGACTCCCTAGGGGTCTTAATATGCCTTATCATGCCTTAGGACCCCTAAGGAGTCCCCAAGACCCCTTTTGACACATTGGAATGCTCAAGTATGCCTTAAGGGGTCCTAATACATCTTATCACACATTAGGACCCCTAGAGAGTCTCCATGAACCTTTAAGACACATTGGAATGCTCAAGGGTGTCTTAAGGGGTCATACGACCCCTTAAGACATGCTTGAGCATTCCAATGTGTCTTAAGGGGTCATGGGGACTCCCTAGGGGTCCTAGTATGCCTTATCACATGTTAGGACCCCTAGAGAGTCCCCATGACCCCTTAAGACACATTGGAATGCTCAAGTGTGTCTTAAGGGGTCATAGGATCCCTTAAGACACACTTGAGCATTCCAATGTGTCAAAAGGGGTCATGGGGACTCCCTGGGGGTCCTAGTATGCCTTATCACAGCTTAGGACCCCTAGAGATTCTCCATGACCCATTAAGACACATTTGAGCATTCTAATGTGTCAAAAGGGGTCATGGGAACTCCCTACGTGTCCTAATACATGATAAGGTGTACTAGGACCCCTAGGGAGTCCCCATGACCCCTTTTGACACATTGGAATTCTCAAGTGTGTCTTAAGGGGTATTAGGACCCCTTAAGACACACTTGAGCATTCCAATGTGTCAAGAGGGGTCATTGAGACTCGCTAGGGGTTGTAGTATGCCTTATCACACGTTAGGACCCCTAGAGAGTCTCGATGACCCTTTTTGACACATTGGAACGCTCCAGTGTGTCTTAAGGGGTCCTACCGTAGAGAGTCTCAACATCAAATAAGGTGTACTAGGACCCCTTAAGACACACTTGAGCATTCTAATGTGTCAAAATGGGTGATGGGAACTCCCTATGTGTCCTAATACGTGATAAGGCATACTAGGACTCCTAGGGAGTCCCCATGACCCCTTTTGATGCATTGGAATGCTCAAGTGTGTCTTAAGGGGTCTTAGGACCCCTTAAGACACACTTGAGAATTCCAATGCATCAAAAAGACCCCTTAAGACACACTTGAGCATTCCAATGTATCAAAAGGGGTCATGGGGACTCCCTAGGTGTCTTAATGTGCATTAGGACAACCAGAGAGTCCCCATGACCCCTTTCGACACATTGGAATGGTCAAGTGTGTCTTAAGGGGTCCTACGACCCATTAAGACACACTTGAGCATTCCAATGTGTCAAAAGGGGTCATCGGGACTCCCTAGGGGTCCTAACGCATGATAAGGTGTACTAAGAACCCTAGGGAGTCTCGATGACCCCTTTTGACACATTGAAATGCTCCAGTGTGTCTTAAGGGGTCCTACGACCCTTTAAGACACACTTGAGCTTTCCAATGTGTCAAAAGGGGTCATCGGGACTCCATAGGTGTCCTAATGCATGATAAGGAGTACTAGGACCCCTAAGGAGTCCCCATGACCCTTTTTGACACATTGGAATGCTCAAGTGTGTCTTAAGGGGTATTAGGACCCCATAAGACACACTTGAGCATTCTAATGCATCAAAAGGGGTCATGGGGACTCCCTAGGCATCCTAGAGCATGATAAGGCATACAAGGACACCTAGGGAGTCCCCATGACCCCTTTTGACACATTCAAATGCTCAAGTGTGTCTTAAGGGGTCCTAATACCCCTTAAGACACACTTGAGCATTCTAATGTGTTAGATAAGGTGTACTAGGACCCCTAGGGAGTCCTCATGACCCTTTTTAACACATTAGAATGCTCAAGTGTGTCTTAAGGGGTCCTACAACCCCTTAAGACACACTTAAGCATTCCAATGTGTCTGAAGTGATCATGGGGACTCTCTAGGGGTCCTAAGGTATGATAAGGCATACTATGACCCCTTTTGACGCATTAGAACGCTCAAGTGTGTCCTAAGGGGTCCTACAACCCCTTAAGATAGACTTGAGCATTCCAATGTGTCTTAAGGGTTCATGGGGACTCTCTAGGTGTCCTAATGCATGATAAGGTGTACTAGTACCCCTAGGGAGTCCCTAGAACCCCTTTTGACACATTAGAATGCTCAAGTGTGTCTTAAGTGGTATTAGGATCCTAGGACCACTTAAGACACACTTGACCATTCCAATGGAACCCTAGGGAGTCTCTCTTTGCCTCCAATGAACTATTCTTCAAAGCCTCCATTTCTACGTAGCTAGGGTTTACGAAGCCTGTAAAAGGCACATTTAATACAAAGATTTAGTTGGCGACCTTTAAAGACCTAAAAGAAACTATCTGACCTGGCATCAAACAGTCTACTCCATCAGCTCTGGTTGGCTGGGTAAATGCTAGTGACAACCTTGTTCTGCCCACAGAGTCATCGGAACACTCGCGACCACGCTCGACCCAAGTGACCCCAAGGTGCACTAAGCACGATAGGGCAGTGATGTTCTAGGGCTTGTATCTTGGACCTCGTGAGAGGTATCAAAAAATTGTTAGGTGCTACAAGATCATGTTTTCAAGGTCTACAATAACCTCTCTCAGTTTTGGGTGATTCGACTTCATTTGCATTTGGCAAGGCGATCTTAGTCGATGCCAAAACTTGCAGTGAGGGTTAGTTGAAAGTGGCTCAGTAGCGTATCTTTCAAACCATCTGACCTAGCATTGAACCATCTACTCCATTGGCTTCATTTGGCTGGGTAAACGCTAATGACAACCCCATTCTGCCCACAGAGTCACCAGAATGCTCGCGACCACACTCGACCCAAGTGACCCCAAGGTGCACTAAGCACGATTGGGCAGCAATCTTTTGGGGCTCGTATCTTGGACCTCGTGAGAGGTATCAACAAATTGTTAGGTGTTATAGGATCATGTTTTTGAGGTCTACAATAACCTCTCTCAGTTTTGGGCGATTCGACTTCGTTTGCATTTGGCAAGGTGATCTCAATCGATGCCAAAACTTGCAGTCAGGGTTAGTTGAAAGTGGCTCAGTAGTGTATCTTTCAAACCGTCTGACCTGGCATCGAATCATCTACTCCATTGGCTCTGGTTGGCTGGGTAAACACCAATGACAACCCCATTCTTCCCACAGAGTCATCAGAACGCTCGCGACCACGCTTGACCCAAGTGACCCCAAGGTGCACTAAGCACGATTGGGCCGCGATCTTCTGGGGCTCGTATCTCAGACCTCGTGAGAGATATCAACAAACTGTTAGGTGCTACATGATCATGTTTTTGAGGTCTACAATAACCTCTCTCAGCTTTGGGTGATTTGACTTCATTTGCATTTGGCAAGGCAATCTCAGTCGATGCAAAAACTTGCAGTCGGAGTCAGTTGAAAGTGGCTTAGCAGTGTATCTTTCAAACCGTCTGACCTGGCATCAAACTGTCTACTCCATCAGCTCTAATTGGCTGGGTGAATGCCAATGACAACCCCATTCTGCCCATAGAGTCACTGAAACACTCGTGACCACGCTCGACCCAAGTGACCCCAAGGTGCACTAAGCACGATTGGGCAACGATCTTCTAGGGCTCGTGGATCAAGTAGAAATTTTTTTGAGTAGACATTGTCTTATTTGGTATGGTTATGAAGGTAGACTGAAATGGTTGGAGAGGCTATCAATGCCACTATCTATCCAAGGACATGCCATCATCCTTGGGGTCAGTTATAATTTTAACTATCGAGTCCCATAAAAATTGTGACTTGGAAGCATAGACAATATATGTAAACTATTCAACAGAATGCCCACAAGTAGAGCACGACATATGGAATTGTAGATAGGAGTAGTAGAACTAGTAAAAGGTATCCAAAAATGAAGTTTCCAAAGCTTTGTCAGGTTAGACTGGTCGATGACAATGAGAATTGGTTTTGCACATCAACAGTATTGGCATTCGAGAACATGATAATCTATAACGCAATTTCAATATTAAGACATTATCATTTCTTGAGAATACCCCAACACCAAATGTCAAGGAGGACCCAACATCTTCCTTGATGGACAGAACCTTGTTTCATGCTCAGTTGTTGGATTCATAGAGGTCTGGGACTATATCAGTGGGAAACTTAAGAGCGATTTTCAATACCAAGCTAATGATGCCTTCATGATGCATGATAATGTAGTTCTTTGTGTTGACATCAGTCATGATTCAGAGATGTTGGCTTCAGGTTCACAGGGTGGGAAAATTGAGGAGGACGTGCTCGCAATTGAATCCCAAAATACATATGTATGATGGCTTCGACAAAATGTTTCTTGGTGTCACTTGCATGAAGCAGTATGTTTGTGGAGAGCTAGAAATGGCACGCTCTAGTTATAGCACCAAGCGTCCAATCAAAACATAGAGGCATTAACACTTGTGTTGCAATAAGATCCAAATGGCACTATTCTATAGGAATAGATCCATTTTGAAAGATGTAGAGCACCAAGTAGCATGGACTTTCATAACAAAATATTACTAAGGCACTCACAAAGGGATACTTTAATGTATTTGAGAAAGAAGATGTGGATAGACACATCCTCAAGAATTAGTTATTATAACAGGAAAGAAACTAATTGAAAGGGGAAAATAAGTAAGGCTCGTAGAGGAGATTTTGGGGGTTCCAGATTCCACCTGACCCAAGAGACTTTGTGCCAGGGGAGGGATAGATTAGGATTTTTATTGTAATGCAGGGAAAGAGGGATTTTATTTTCAAATAATGATTAATATACAGGAACATCAGAATCTTTGTTGTTTTGCTGTGTTTAAAGAAGGATATGTCAGCATATTAAAACTTTTCTTTTAGATGCTCACTTTCTGATTGATATTCATCTTTGAATGATATTGGTTTCTTTTGAATGCATATCTGTTACGTCTGATTATTAGCATGATCATCTGTGGACTTTATGCTAGAGTTTTTCATGTATTTGGAAAGAACCATTCATCTTTCTCTCTTAGTTTCTTTCTATAATGCATTGTTTAGGCAAATGAAATTTGTAGTGTTTACTATCCTTTTCTTTTCAGTAAATTAGTCCCTTTGCGTCTATCTCATGTTTATGAATAGATGTTTGTAAGCCTTTATTGCTTTTAGGTTAAAAGCATTATCATTTATAGTTTAGTTGATTCATTGAAAATCCTACACGGGGAGCTGTACCCAGATAATTCAAAGGGTGCTTACGCTTCTCAATAGTGAAGTGACCCAACTGTTGGTGTTGGTTGAGTCTTTTTGTTTGGGCTTTAAGGGTCATTTTGTAAGTGTTTCTTTCGAAGACAAATCTGTTCACCAACAAGAAGTTAAACCTCAAACATAATAAGCTCCATGAACAGGGTATTCCAGAGTAAAGAAAAACAAATTTAACTTCAACAAGATATAATTTAAATCATAATGATAATCATAGTCAAGATATAACTTCACCATTCAATTCCATAAACATGAATAATAAATATGTATATACAAAAGATGATGCAAATATAACATATAAATGAATATGTTCTATATATTTATCAAATGTATCAAAAGTATGTCCATATACAAATATGGCACATGCCATTTCAAAATGTCTACAAAATCAATGTTTTAAGGTGTACAATGTGGCATATATGCCATCTCAAAATGTGCCAAGTGTCATCTTTAAATGACCACAAAACTAAAACTGCATCCTATGCTGTAGGGGGATCATCAAAATGTAGCCTCTTTGAAGAAGTGTTGGGCTCTGATTGATCCTGCATAAAAAATGAGTTCAAACCAAAGTTAGATTGCTTACTTTATATGATTTGTACATATATATATAATTCATAATTTTCAAACACTAATTTAATTAAAATTATAACTGAATACAAATAAATTTGTACCTAGTCTCTCGATCGCCTACCACGATCAGGTGTCCTAGCATAAGTCCTGGGTAGCGAAGGGACCATGCCAACAATACCAACTCTGACCTATAAATATACATTTGCAATAATGAGATTAGTAGACTGGTGCAACATAGAGTAATAAATCTACAAAATAGGATGATAGCATAATAAAATTACAAATTGATTGAACTAAAAGTAAAACTTACATCTGGTGATCCCTCCTCTGGAATAGTGGCTGGGCCAACAAAGAAACAAAAGATTCTCGTGGGACCTCCCTCACAGTCGGAGTAACCTATGAGAGTAAAAAGATTGTCAATTATATATCAATGTACTTCATCATAGCAACCCTAGTTACAAAATACAAATAACAATATGTAAAAGTCTACATACAATCGGGCTATCACTCCGAATTGAGATGCCTGTAACCCTACGCCGCCGAACCGGTGTCGGGACATCATCAATAGCCACACCCTATACAATAAAGTGCAAGTAAAATATTTATTACTACACAAATGGCATACATATGCATGCATAATTAATCTTAAACAATTAACTACCTTTCCTTTGTCGACACCTGATGAAGGAACCCCCTCATGCCCCCCACTGATGTCGGCTATAGCCTGCAAGAACACAATAAGATGACAATATATATTAGTAAATGTGTGAATTTTATTGCTCTAATTGATAGAGATTTAAGCATGTACACCAAATGATATAAAAAAAAACTAATGGGTACATAATTTATAATATACTGTATAGTCATCAAGGCCAAATGAAATGGACAAAAGTGTGGACTCATCCACCTGTCTCACCTCCTCCTGTGTCATCGACTGAACATAAATGGAAAAAATATATATACATAAGTGCATGCAATCATTAAAACTAATCTAAATAAATAAATTATTTTTAAATTAAATAAGTCATGTGACAAATTTATTTATAATGTTTACTCTTACCGTATCAACAGGAGTCAATGGCTCTACGTGCACCTCTTGAGCACTCTCATGAGATGTAGATGCTCCATGAGGTGTTGCAGCCTCTATAGCAGCCTCTCCTGTATCTCCCTCATCAATATCATGAAATTGATATATATCAGAATCAGTAAGCGGTCCGAGGCACATATGCCTGCACATAATGCACATATGGGGCTCACATACATGTGAACTCTGATGAGATGTCGATGCGCCAGCAGCATCCACAGGAGGCAACACTGACCTAGTCTGTGTGATCAACTGATCACTTAGTAAATAAATGGCCCTAATAGTCAGTTCAGCAGCCTCATAAATGATATCAGGATGCTGCACTAGAGGAGGGGGTGTGACATCAGTGGGGGGAACAAAGTTAGTGGCCTTTCGGCGCTGGGAAGATGGCCTAGTCTAAGGAGCTCCTCTGCCTACGCCCATGTTGGGCCTCATACTCCAATAATCAACATGGTGACCAAGCACAAACTCAGCATACAATTTTTTAAGGAAATAAAATGGGACCTCCAAATTGCTATGTGGTGGTTTATCAAAAACCATCCACCAGTGATCCCAAAAGTTTGTGCGCATTGCTTCATTTGTGCACCATTTTATTGATAATTTGGGCTTTTTGGGGTCAACTGGTATTTCGATTTTAGGATCGACAAAAAGGGTGGCTATATCTTCCTTACTTATATTAAGGGCTGCAATCCCATCATGGTCAAGCCCATCATCAAATTGGGTGTGCATATCATCACGCCAATGAAGAGCAGCATTATGTTGCTGCGTGAGTGTGTCAATATTTCCAACAATTGTATTTAGTGTGGCAAGCATGGGACCTAATGTAGGTATATTTTGATATGTGTTTTGGAAACCTCGTATTGTGTTCAAATTTTCTTCTATCAAATCTTGTAAAGATTTAGGGTTTATATATGGGGGATTGTTTTTGGGATTGTTATTTGGAGGGTTATTTTCTTCATTGTTGTCAGCCATGCTTGATTAAATAAAATAAAAATCTAAGTTTCAAATATTATTACAAATATAAATACAAAACCCTATTTTTTTAAAAAATGCTACATTTATAATGAAAATGAAATAAATTAATAAAAATATGCAATTAACTACTTACCGAATATGCTCGGAGTCAAATTTGGGGTTTCCAATATCAGGTATCCGAAAATATATCAGGTATCAAAAAAATGTGGTTAGAAACTTGAAGAAATCGCGCTAGGAAATGAAGAATAGGGCTCGTGGGTGTCGGATATATGCCACAATTATCGGATACCCGATTAGGTATGTGCTTTGGTGGTAGCTTTGCCCAGGTGTACTGACACCTAGGCCTACTAAAAAGTCAACAAGCACTTTCATGCACTTTTGGACGAGTGAAAAGTGAATATTTTTCACATCGCCACTTTTTGGCCCCTCATGATCTTGCACAAACCCAGTTCTACAAACTTACTATTCGGTCTGGACACCGAGAGCTTGCTAAGGAAATGGTAGCTTAGTATTTGAATGGTCTGAGATTCAATATTCAGGATGAGCTTGGTATGCTGAAGATTGATTATGTAGAAGATGCTTATTAGTATTCTCTGAAGGCAAAAGATAAGTTGAAGAGGAAACAACCTAGTAACTCCCAAGGGAAAGAAAAGATTGATCACTCGGTAAAGGAGAAATTGACTAATGAAGAAGATGAATAGAAACCTGTGGAACCAAAGAAGAAGACAGGTAGAGTTATCTTTAAAGGTACTTGCTATAACTATGGAGAGGAAGGACACCATTCTTTTGAATGTACACAGAAGAAGGTTGACTGATGAACTGCTGTGATGAATGAGAACATTTAGAATGAACCTGAATTAGAGAACTTGCTACTTTAGCAAACATTGCTCGGTACAAAGGATGAACCTTGTCAAAGGAGTAACTTGTTTAGGACTCGATGCAAGACTGAAGGTAAACTCTGTGATGTTGTTGTTGATAGTGGTAGCACTGATAACCTTGTTTCTAAGGACCTAGTTTAGAAACTTGGTTTGAGTACAATGAAACATCCTTGTCCTTATAGGCTTGGCTGGTTGCAAGATGTTCATGCTTTGGAAGTTAGAGAACAATGCTTCATTGATGTTCAAATTGGCCAGTACAAGGATCTTGCGCTTTGTGACATTGTGAAGATGAATAGTTGTGATATATTGCTTGGTAGACCTTGGCAATATGATTGCAGAGCTATTTATGACTGTGTTGGAAATGTGTTTATTGTTGAGAAGAATGACAAGAAGTTTTCACTGATGCCTTTGATGGATACAATGCTCGGTAGGAGAAGCCTAAGTATCGGTACCCAAGTTGAGATTGTGGATCCAGAGAAAATGAATGATCAGTATGGAGAACCAACCTGTACATTGTCAAGGAAAGACTTGAAGAGACAGAGGAAGCTAAAGTGGAAGACCTTGCAAGCATAAAAGGTGGAGGACTTGTATGTAAAGAACCAATTCGGGATTTATGTGTTGAATCTTGGAAGATGTTCTTCTCACATATGAACATCTTTTGGAACCTAGGGTGTCTGATGCAGGGGAATCTAAGGTTAAGAAAGGGACATTCTGTGTCCTCAGTAAACTACATGGAGTGTTTGTGTTTTGGCCAATTTTTACTTGGTTGCATCCTTGACTGACAGTCTCAGTCATGGAAGGAAGCTATGTCGCTGAAGGAACTCAGTAGTCTCTGGTGCTTAGTGAAATTGTTACTCGGTCATGCCTATGGTGCTTGGTCGATACTGGTGCTTGGTGATACCTGGCGTGCTCGATAATTTTACTGTTGCTTGGTAGTTCTGACTTATCGAATGGAGTTCTGTGTACTTCATTCAGCCGACTTGGTGAATTAATTGTTGGTAGCCATTGTCTTGGGACGACATGTAGAATTAAATGTTTTTATACATTTGTAATCCAACTTGTATGAAATTTAATTGTTTGTTTTGGGGAGTTAAGGGTTTCATCCAGCCAACTTGTGGCTGATGATTAGTATTTAAGGAGGACTTGGGTAGATTTTTAGGGATAGATTTAAGAGAGGATAACTTGGAGACTTAGCAAATCTAGAATTCAGATGTGAAGCCTAAGAGCGAAGTTGTGGAAAAGTTCTTGGTGTTCTTGCAGATCAGATTGTAATCTGATAGTTATTTGTAGCAAAGCTAGGGGTTGCATACTTGGAGACAAGGAGATTGCTTGGAGGCTTGTGAGCTCAATTTTAGATCTGCCTTAGGGTTTCCATCAGCTTTTGATTGTCTTCAAAGCTGAACTAGCTAAGATTGTATTGGATCTGATTATGGATCTTGCAAAATTGTTTCATTTTGTAATTGGCCCTAACTTGAAAGGCCTTATAGTCAGGCATGTTAATGCAAATTACTGAAACATTTGTGGTGTTGACTATTGTGCTGAGTATTCCACTATGTAATTCTTTTTTCTGCAAGATTTGGATTGTCCTTCATTGGATCCACCATCCTTGACTGCATAAGAAAGGCATTGAAAACCCTGGTCTAAAATCCTAATGGGGTAGCCCTAAAACCCCCACCCATGCTGAAAATGAAGGGGAGTCAAAAGATAATAAACAAAAAGCCTAATCCTTGAGAAAGAAAAAATGAAAGACCTCTAAAAAAGCCAAGTTTACAATCTAGGAAATTGATTTTGATATAGAGGCCATTGAAAAAACCAGCACCACTAGGAAATCAACCAAGTTCACAACTTGTCCCACAAGTAAAGGGAAGAAATTAAAAGTGGATATAGAGTCTGAAGAGGAAGAGGATAGTGGGAGCGAAGAGAAAAAATAAACTGGTAAGGAGGTGGAGGAAGATAATGAGAAGAATATGGAGACGTAGGATATCTTAGATACAACTAATAGATTTTTTCGTGTGTTTGATAGAGTAAAAACATGTCCCATAGACCTAACAAATGAAATGATGTTTGTGGAAATTGCTACTATCAAACCCACTACTATCAGGATTCATGGCGACCTCCTATCTAGAAATTATGACAAATGTACTACTAATGTTGGAGAGATGGATAAAACTAAGGCCAGAGTCTTTGAGCTCAAAAGGAAAATTGATTGCATTTCTAGATTCTCCATGGGGGTTATGCATAGTTCAATGACATCCCTTTGTTTGTTGTGGAAGAGGGTGTTGAGAAACGATGACAACAATGAGGGAAACTATAAGGAGCTATTTAAGCTCCTCACAAAGGATTCATCAGTGGCACTTCATCAAGTTTGATGCAACTACAAGGTAGCTCAATGGGATTGTGTCCCTTGTTCTATTTATTTTTGTCTTTATTGCTATTAGTTGCTACCATGGACATATTATGAACAATGTTTATACTTTCTTAGTTTTTGGCTAGAAAATTATAACTAGATGTGGCTATGTTTGCTGGGATGGCACTATCTGACCTTTTTATCAGACTTTTGGTAGATTAAATAGTTACTGGGTAGTAGATCTTGAGACACTAACTCCTTTTTGATGGCGTTGATGATCAATATTAGCTGATATTTTTTATATCACTTGGTAGGTTTTGTTGTTAATGTGTTTTTATTGTTAAATTGTTGATTATACACCCTCTAGGTTGTTGTACTTAAGGGACAACTCCCTAGTTTTTCTTGCTTTAATATTAAAAAAACAAATCATTTATAATCATTTTTATGATATTTATATGTTGTTAATGACATACTAGAGTTATCCACCTGTTGTTTTGTGTAAAGGAGCAACACCCTGGTTTTGCTTCTTTTTAATATAAAAAATATATTTATACTCATTTTTTACAATATTAGTAAATCAAATTTCAAGGTAAATATTTAGATATTTATTTATTAATTGTTGGTATCACTATAACACTTTCTTTTATATAATTTCTAACACTAATTATTTTATCAAGTAAAATAAATACTTCATCATTTATTTAAAATCTATGTAAAAGAAATGTATTTCTTCATTTTCAAAAAAGCATTGATTTCTTTTTATAGAGTACCAAACTATGATATAAATGCTTTTTATATGAATTTTATGAGGATTGACATCTCAAATAATTGTGTTTGAAATCCTAACTAATATATGAAGTTGTTTATTCAATTATTGAATGAAATTCGACCTTTCATATTAGAGTTTATATTAAGACATATATACATAAATTTATATGTTTAGCTTGTTTTTATTTTAGTATGTTGTAAATTAAGTTCTTGTTGTTATTAAAGATTTGTACTTTAATTGATAAGGATGATGTAGACCTTAAATTTTGTAAAAAATTAATTGGGTCAAGGTCAATTCCACAATAATTTTAGTGGTCTTGATCTTATATATAATAACTTAGCTAAAAGCTAACTTATATTTTACATATATGTTTCTTCGTAATATTATAATCCACTTTATAAAGACAAAAATACAAATAACTATATTATCTATTTTTTTATAAAAAAAACATAATTAATCTTCTAAGGGTACATATTTTGTTTTGTTATGTTCTCTTCTTGTTGGGCCAAATTGTCCACCACCTCAAAAAAATTGTCCCAAAGCATAATTAATTTTTGGTATCATTATAACACTTTCTTTTATATAATTTCTAACATTAATTATTCATTCAAGTAAAATAAATACTTTATTATTTATTAAAATTCTATGTATAAGAAATGTATTTCTTCATTTTCAAAAAAGTGTGGATTTCTTTATATAGAGTACCAAACTATGATAGAAATGTTTTTGATATGAATTTTATGAGGATTGACATTTCAAATAATTGTGATTGAAATCCTAACTAATATATGAAGTTGTTTATTCAAATTATTGAATGAAATTTGACCTTGCATATTAGAGTTTACATTAAGACATATATGCATATATTCATAAGTTAAGTTTGTTTTTATTTTAGTATGTTGTAAATTAAGTTTTTGTTGTTAGTAAAGATTTTTACTTTAATTGATAAGGATGATGTAGACCTTAAATTTTGTAAAAAAATTAATTGGGTCAACGTCAATTCCACAATAATTTTAGTGGTCCTAATCTTATATATAACAACTTAGCTAAAAGCTAACTTCTATTTTACATATATCTTTCTTCGTAATATTATAATCCACTTTATAAAAACAAAAACACAAATAACAATATTGTTTTTTTTTATAGAAAAAACATAGTTAATCTTTGAGGGTACATATTTTGTTTTGTTATGTTCTTTATTGTTGTTGTTGGGCCAAATTGTCCTCACCTCAAAAAAAAATTGTCCCAAAGCTTTGGTCTCCAACTTCTCAAATTTGAATAATTAATAGATTCCAAGTGTTGGCTTGACTCTACACCAACTTGCTAAAGGGACAAATTACCAAAATTTATTAAATTACATAATATGGTTGAACAACTTTTTCCTAATCTTCGTGGTAAAGCTATTATATCTGTTATGAGATAATTGAAATAAAATATAATTAGTTTTACTTTTTCTTGATATAATTTAAATGTTTTTAAACCACATCAATCAAAAGTGGACATTTCAAGATTCTTGAGCGGTACTAGTGTTAATAATAGATTTGTACTTGAAAGTTTCTTATTACTAAAGAAATATAACTATGGTTTAAGAATTGAAGTGCCTATTTGTAACGACGTACATTAATATCTGATTTTATAGTAATATTTAAAATAGGTTAAATTAATTTGGGCTCTTTTAAGTTTACTTTCCTATTAACAAAATTTAAGATGTTTGGACGTTTTTAAGTCATGCGTGTTTTTAGTTTGGTATCTAGAATCTCTTATTCTACATCAATCCTTGGCATCTAGAATTAATATTACATTGTTTAGGATTACTAATTGAATTTATATATCAATTATAAAAAAAATCTAAATATTTAAAAGTATTGAATGCGAAATTAGTTTATTTCAATTATCAAGATTCTTAAAATTTTCAATTTGAAGTTTATAAAGAAATCATCGTATCTAAATCTATACATAGATTATTTTCATATGCAAGAATGCTATTTTAAAAACATTTGTACATGGTCATAAAATTGGTATATCAAGAAGTTTGACCAATGAAACTTCAACCCTCTCAATCTAACAATTTTATTTTATTTTATTTATTTTTAATTATTTTTTAAAAAATTGAATAATGTTGAGAAAAAGAAAAAATATACTCTAAAAGCTTTTGGAATTGATTGTGTGGGAGTTTTTTCATCAAAAGGAACTATACAAAGAAAATAAAATTTTAAGGTGTGTTTAAATACTATCTTCCTTATGTATATTTAGATATAAAAAATTGAGGTCATGGAAGTTTTAGAAATTGATAAATAATCAAATCAATCTATATACCATCAATTATCTGAATGTATCAAAGTATATCATAAGTAGAATATCGCATATCAATAACAACAACCCAAGATCTAGAGGCCAATGAATAGCACAAAATCAAGAGAGACAAAGTGGACAAGAACAAATTGTATTTTGATCAATGTCGCAATAACTGAATTAACTGAATTCCTTTGATTACAATGTACATGTGTCTACTTATATAGGTAAGGCAATAAGAGAACATGATAAGTAGTAGGAGATAACTTATATCCCATGCAAGGTGGAATCACATGTCCACTAAAGATGGATCATTCTCCATTGTGACATGAATTAAGTTCAACAAGTGAAGGATGATAAAGTTGATAAGTGCACTCAATGTGGAAACACATAAAGTGGAATGTGATAACTACTATCACCACCTAAAGTGGAGTTTCTCTTACACCGTGTGCAACTAAATGTACATCTTCCTAATTGTCACATATGCAAACTACTAGGTATGCATTATCTTATATAAGCTTAAGTGTAATTAGATGAATAATTAATTACACTAACAGTTATAATATAACAAAGTGTCTAAAATATAACATGAATAAACATCATACCATAAAGGGATACGCTCTAGAAAACACATCCCTTACTTTACATATTCTTATCATAATAAATAATATTATTATTAATATTGAAAATACATTAGAAATTATTCAAATCTAAAACTGTTAAAAGAAAATAGAGTTATGTAAGATGTCAAATATTTTATAAATAAAAAAGTAGTATTGTTCTATTATTATGAGATTCTAATCATTAAAAATAATTAAAATATAAAATTGTTGGTGCAAATCTAAAGAGAAAGCAAGAGCTAATTAGTAGGACAACATAAAAATAATGTTGTATTATTAAACACTAAATATACACAAAAGAAATAATTTTGAAACTTTAACTAATGTAAATTAAAAAAATAAAAGAAAATTACTATATAATATATGAATAAAATGTAAATAAAATATATTAAAATATTATATATAATATTTTTTAATAAAATAAAATATAAAAGATAGTAGGAAGAATGTGTGTATGTATGTATCTAGGTGCGTACGTACATACGTATGTGTGTATGTATGTATGCACATATCATATATGTAGGTATGTATGTACATGTATATAGATACACACACACACATATGTACATATACATGTGTGTAGCATATTATACAATGATATTTATATGATATCAAATATGGATAATTCTTATTAAAATTAATAATGTGAAAAAATAGATTTAAAAAATGAGTTGAAAAATTATTAGAATTATAAGAATATGAGAACATTGGTCATAATGTTTATTTTATCTTCTATTCTCTATTTTTTTTTTTTTTCTATAATGTAATATAATAATAGCATATAATTTTCTTGGTTTTGGAGTTGATTTATTCTATCAACTTCTATGGATTATTAGATGTAGAGGCTGGGGTTCATGCACAACAACTTGAAAACATTTCAATTCCAATCAGGCATATTTCACAACAATGGGCTCAAAGACCCCTCATATACAAGACAAGTAACCTTATGGAACTTTTCCTTCCCACAACAATATCTTTGAAAATTCACAACTAAACAAAGACTTTCACATAGTTTTACTCCACAACATCTCATCACCGTGACACCTTGCAACTTCCACTCTTCCCTTTTACAAGCCACCTTGAGTTATAGATTCCAAATAGCAATTTTTTTCCTAATGTTAACAAGATCCAAATAACTCCAAAGACACTCTAGAAAAACTCAATGCAACATCTTGACACCCTTGATAACCTTCACGAGTTAGAGATCTATCAACCATCATATCTTATACAAAATTAGGCATAAAAGGTTATTAGCCCTTACTAGCAACAAATCAGGTCTTAACTCTTCATGAACTCCTCAACTCCTAAAAGCATTTACATTTAAAAATACCATTTTGGATTATACAAAATATAAAAAAATGAAAGGTTAGTTTTTTTGAAACACTTGATCCAAAAATGGACTGTTATGCTTCAGCTAATAAACTTTTTAGAGTAGAAAACTCAATTTTTGGGCATAACTTCTTGTAGAAAACTCAAACCTAGAATGTAATCACCTTTTTGGATACCCTTTTCAGTATTAAAAAAACATATATAAAATTGTCCATATGTTGTCTTGCAACACTTGCCCACACTTGCCCCAAACAATGAATGGTAAGACTAATTTGTAGTTAATTTAGGTGTTCCAAAATAGTGATCATAGGTTCCTCTTGACATTACTTATTATAAATGGTTCCACAACACTTCCTAAGGGTTGAATCCAAAAATTTTAACATATTCAAAATGCTTAAGGAACTCAAAAACTTTATTTAGACCCAATACACTTTTAAACTTCTATTTTAGGCTTATAACTCTCATGTTCTCCCTATGATAGTGTAGTGATGATAAACTAATTCCGTCTTCACTAGAATACAAACTCCAAACATGCAGAGGGGTTCCAAGACCTTATAAAAACACCTTCCACCATTCTTCCTTATGGTAAGTGATGATTCAACATTCAAAATAAAAGAACTCACTGTCCACTACAACTATAGTCTGAGAGAAATAGAAATCACCTAGGGCCTCTTAGATTCATTAGAAAAAATTACATTCAAATTAAATGATCTGCACCTTTGGAATAATAAACAAGGCATTAAAATGAATCATTAAACAAAGTTATATCCTTTTTTATTGAATACATTAGGAGATACACAAATAAATTACTCATTGAGGGTTTGGATTGTCCACAAAAAAAACATTATAACTTGCAAATTACTCCATGAAAATGAACAAATATGGGTTCAAATGAAAATATATTTAATTCTCTAATGTCTCCAAATACATGCAGGATGAAATGTTACCAAATATGAGTCCAATAGTCATAAGAATGATTGATTTTATTAACTTCTTCCTCAAACCTTCATATAACATCCTTCATGCTCCTTCCACCATGCCCAAATTATTCATAAAAGGAATATTTAACCTTCCCTATGCATTCCAACAGATCACAACTAATTCTAATTGCCTATTCCTGCTAATTTGTATTTTGACAACCTTTTTGCATTGACAACTTTTTGTCAACATGACAATTTTTTGCAATATTTGGAATATGACCACAAAACTTGATGTATGACCCTAATATATGCCAAATTGGACAATATGAGTCCAATTACACAATTTCTACTTATTTTGGACATTTTTTCAAGCTTTGACCATGTTTGACCTTATCAGGACCTCATACGTCACTATAAACTTAATGGCTTTAATAGCCTTACAAAACAAAATGATTTGAATGGATTCAAAATGGTCCTTAGTACCTTATACAGCCCTAAAAAGGCATTACAAAAAAAAAATACCAAAGTCTTCATGAGACATCCCAACGAATAGGTGCTCCTACATCATTATTTAATTTCTAATTATTTCTTCCTTGTTAAATTTTATTTCTCTCCTTCCTTTTGTTTTTTCTCTTTCTTTTATCATTTCTTTAGGTGATCTCACAAGAGTGGGTTACACTTTTTTCCATGAATAAAAAACACATGCTCATTGGAAACACATACAATGCACATTCGAGTAAACGTTATTTTTTAATCGAATACCCTTAAGACATTCGAGTAAACCCTATGACATCATAGGGTTCAATAGAACATATACAACATCATATTTTCTAGTGAACCCTATGATGTCATAGGGTTTTCTTAAACATATATGACATCATATGTTCTAGTGAACCCCATTTCCACCACTTCTTCAATGTTTGTGCAAGATATGTTCATTAACATTTGTGCAACTTGTGTTCAATTGAACAAAGGTTTAATAAAATCCCCTTATGCTCAATCAAACCACATTCACTCAAACATAATTTCATTTGAACACCCTTATTATGAGCTTCTCCCCAAAACTCACCTTATTTCTGTAGATTTTTTTTATTTGAAGCTTTGGTTGAAGGCTCAACCAAAACAATCTTGGAAACCTAGATGCAAGATTGTGCTATTCAAAATAATATTTGCAATGATTATAATTTTAATATATATATATTGAGTTTATTGTGACTTTTTATTTTTAATTTGACTAAATAGAGGTTTTTCACCATATATCAACCTCTATGCTCAATGCTTATAGAAAAATAGTAAACTAAGTAAAAATTTTGAAAATTCTCTAGGCATTAGATATTGATGTCCTCTTTCTAAAAAAGAGCATTTGATTTTTGTTTGTATTAGATATAATGAGTTCAATGGGCTACATATAGTTGTTCATTGGTTCTAGATATAGTCGCAACAAAAAAAATTACATCATTGATGACATCTCAATTAGATTTCAATATATCTAATATAAAAAAAGTAACTATAGAACCATCTATGAGACCATGTACAAGTGATAGAATCAGTGTGTAGATGTATGCAAGCCAAAAAAGACAACAAAATATTGATTGAATTGTTAGTCATTGTTCTCTCTATCTACCCAAGTCACCTAGCCATAGTTTCCCTCCATCCAGTTGATAACCTTGCCATCCCAGACCATCTATGCATAGGAGTCTACAAGTATCTTTGCAATATGATCATGAGCCAGTGTTGCAAGAATGGTAGCCAACGGTGCAACCATTATGGGCTCCTCTTCTTTATCTTCATGCATTTCCCTTTGTAGATCTTCCATGAAAATTTCTAGAGAAATCTCAAATTATGATCTCTCCTCTGATCTCCTAATCCATGTATGACCATGGGAGATTTCCCATCTTCCCAAATTGACCATCCTATGTTGTATCATATCTTCTAACTTCTTTTTCAACCTGATGGTAACATACACTTGCAAACCAATGCTATACATAATGTTAACCAAACTATCATTCCTAACTTTCTAAAAAGACAAAATTATTTCAATTGATAACCAAGAAAAAAAAACATTACTACATTTCCTAAGGCTCGGGATGAATCTATAAATCAACTCCATAATATTGATGTTGCCAAGGATTCCATATTTCTCTAGAAAACATGCAGTCAAAAAATAGATGATTCAAAGCTTCAGGTACCCTACACATTTTGCATAGGTTGTGCTCTCCATTATGCTATTCAATACAAAGCTTGTGCAAAATTAACTTCCAAAAAAATACCTCTTTTTAGTCTCTACTGGTCTGGACAAAATTGATTCAAACATTTTTTTCCAAAAGGTGATGTCATGATTACCCCTCAGCAAGAGCTAGTGTGAATAAGAATATCCTCTTTATCATTTAGAAGGGAATAAATATATTTTTCTTTAACCTTAGATATAGTGTTGGAAAGTTGGCTATACTAATGTGTATGACTTAATATAGTGTTGTCATTATGGAAAGACATTCATGTAGCAATTTGGCGTCAGGGCACTTGATGAGAAGATCATAAATTAGTTAAGTGTTGAAGACTGGATAGTGTACAAAGTTCCTCCAGCTCAGAGCATCAACGCATGTGCATATGAAATAATTATGGTATGCACCCTAGAAGTTAAGTTGGTTAGACTATATTCATGCTTGTTATATGAGCACATGATCAGCTATGCAAGGATGAGAAAGTTACAGTCAGTTGAAGTTGCACAGCCAATGAGTGCCAGAGAAGAACAGAGCATGAAGCTGACAGTTAATATTTTGGTTTGTGGATATAATGTAATGTTGTAAAGGCTATGCGCCCATTGTATTTAGGTTACTGACATGTATACTTGTTTGTTTGTAAGCACACTTAAGCCAATTCATTTGAAAGAATTTTATGTAATGGGTCTAAGGGCCGACCTAGTTGTTTATTTTGTATGCACGTATAAATATAAGATGCACCCATTGTATTTGGTATGGAAGTTGATAGAGAGTTGTGAGAAGTAGAGAAGAAGTGTGTGAAGATAGTATAAGATGTATTAGAGCTTTGCAAGAGGTCAAAGCATCAATGCATCAAAGGAACTAATCTGACAAGCAGTGTCACAGTGACAGTTCATCCTGCAGATAGAGTGTGTATCTGAGATTAGAAGGTTGTAGCCTTCACCACTTGAGTAGTGAGCTCTTGGATAGTGCATCCTCTCCCCTAATAGGGACTATTGTAAAAGACTCCTAATAGGGTCTGACCCTTAACAAGGTCTACTATACTTACAACATTGTAAAGAAACTCTTAACAGGGTTAAGGATCTTCTAACAAGGATCACAAAACACTAGGGTAGAATATTAGTGGGTGTCAATTCCTACAGGGGTTTTTACCTATTTGGGTTTCCCCATAACCATATTGGTGTCATGTGTTTATTTCATGTTTCATGTTTATCTGAATGTTTAATTCAGTACTTAAGCATTTAAGTTTAGTATAAAGATTAAAGTGAAAAGTTAAAATATAGTGAACACTGATTCACCCCCCCCCCCCCCCTCTCAGTGTTGCCAATCCTAACATGGTGTCAGAGCTCTGGTCCTCAACAAAGAAGTTTAACCACTTGAGGAGATCATGGACAAAGCAGAAATGAAACATCTAAAAAGAAATCTTGAAGCTGCACTTGAAGACCTGGACAAATCAGAAAGAGAAATTGAAGAACTAAAAGAAAAAGTCAGTGATGCACAATTGGTTATCAAAAGGCTAAGAAAGGATTTGAAAGAATGCTCTAACAGTGATCTAGGAGCAAAGGTCAAGAAGCTGAATGAAGAAAATGCATCTATGAAAGAACTACTTGAAGAATTTGATGATAAGCTGATCAACAATCAGGAAGTCTACAATGAACAAGTCAAAGAGAACCTTCAACTCAATGAAGAACTAAGGCAAGAAAACATGGAAATCTTGGAGCTAAGGAATAGCAAAGAAATCTTGGAGTCTGAGTTGAAAGAAGCAAAGAATCATATTGACAAATTGCACACCACTTCTGATTTGATAGAATCTTAGTTGTATGCAAGGAGAGCCAAAGGAGACACTAGCTGTATTGGATACAATGAAGCACAAAATCAAATTGACAACATGCGAGCAAGAAAGGACTCACAAAAGGACTCTATTAATGCTAAAAAGACTAAAGATCAAACCAAGGATAATGGTGGACCACCTAAGAATGAGAGCAAGAAAGTAGAACGCACCTGTTTTGCATGTAACAAGCATGGACACATTGCAAGGAACCATACAGAGGTAAGACCTTTTAATGGTTGTTGTTATTCATGCAATAATTTTGGTCATAGAGCTATGAATTGCAAGACTAGTAAGAAGAATAGGATTCAGAATGATCAGAAAAATCAAAATCAGACAAACACAAGAAGTTCTCATAATGTTACATGTCAGATATGTAACTATAATGGTCACTTAATGAGACAATGCAAAATGGTGACTCATTTCAATGCACCGAGGAATATAATACCTCCAGTCATTTGTCACTCTTGTAACAAGGTTGGACATATCTCAAGGTTCTATAAATCAAGGATGCAAGGTTAGGAAAGCCCTAAAAAGGCCAAAGAACCAGTTTTGGATCCTGAAGGAGAAGTCAATTTTGTGAAAGCCTTAGAGGATGCGAGCTTGATTTGGTCAAAAGGAAAGAAGGAAAAAGTTGATGAGAATGTATTGGATGCATCCACAGTGGATGCACCCTCTACATCTGGATGAATGGCCCTCTGGGTCATAGGGGGAGCTAATTTACCTCTAGACCCCTGCGTGGCTGGTATACTCACTTTCAGAGTATGCACCTTTGGACTTAAGCTTTTGGATTATAAGGGAACCTTCATGCAAGAGCACACATACTAATTGTTAATAGAACAAAAGATGGAAATGTTTAAGTGACAGCCTGGTTTACGCGGCAAGCATTAATGGAGGAATTTTCACTTTAAGTATATAGAAAGTTGTTTGATTACTCATTGCATTCAAATTCAGAGTGATAGGAGAGCGGAAAGAGCCTTAGAAGTTATTGTGAAGACTTGCAGATTGATCTATCAATGATTTGTAGTGCATTTGGTCGGTTGCAGAAACCCTAGTTCATCACGTTGATTCAGTAGTCTTCATATTATCTCGGAGATCAGTTGGAAAGAGATTAATCAAGTAAGTCATGGCCACTCCTATAGTTTTTGATGTTGCAGAGAAGAAGAGATATGTATTTAAGAAACATCCATTTAAGTCAACCCTAGATGATTTAGAGGGAGCATTCTCCCGCATGCCTATGGGCGTCATGCATGTGGAAGACATTAGGGCTTACATCTACTGCAAGAAAGAACAAATAGGGTTGGATAGGTTAAGGGTGCACATAGATACCATGCTAAAACTACATAAAACATTCATGGATGAATATGTTAAGTTGAATGATCACCCTATAGTTGAATATGCTACGACATATGAATTTTATGAGACTGAATGGATTAAGATACTATTGAGAAAAATTCATGATGATTTGTTCTGGATAGGTGATGTGCTAGTAAGAATCACCAGTGACCTAATATATGAGATGGTAGGCCTATCTAAGATAGGCACTATCCTTCCAGTAGGCAAGGATGTCAGGAAAATGGTTGAGCAAACTTGTAAGTCAATGAGTGATAGGCGCAGGATGACAATTGAGCCTATTGAGAAAGCTAACATCAAATTGATGTCTATGATACTTGGATATAGGTTTCATCACACCAACAGGGTGAATAGTGTGTCTGCGGGCACAATTCTAATAGCCATTAGACTTGTAAAGGAAGATGTTGAGTTCAACTTGTGTGAGATCTTGCACGCATAGTTGATTGATAACATCAAGGAAATCAAGCATGAAAAAACCAAGATATTCAAGTTTGGGTCATTCCTCATTTACATGTACCTTCATATTGTTGGGAAAGTATCAGATTTGTATTTGGACAAGTCCATTCCAACCATGCCATAGATATCTAACAAGGAATCCACAGAGAGTACATTGAGAGATTATGTAACATTGGAATTGAAGACCTTCAGGATCAAGATGCAAATGAGGTATAGAATTCTAGAAAGCATTGTGGAAAAGTATAAGGATACTATTTTCTTTATGGTTGAGACAGACACAACTTGTATGGAAGTTGTTGAGAAAAGAACTAAGTGGATTCATCCACTTGGTTATGAGGTAGAGGAATAGGTCCTTGAAGCATATGCACAGGTTCTACTATCAGCCCCCAAAGATCCTAATGAACCTAGGTGGGGAACTTATGAGGAGAAGACAAGAGAAATAGATGCAAAACTAAATAGTGCAACAACTAAGAGGAAAGCCTCTAAGATTACATCTAAGATACTCAGAATTCATGGAGTAACACAAGTAGACCTAGACAAAGCAAGGGAAGAAAAGATTGCTTTGGAAATTGAGAGTGCATCCACAGTGTAAGCTAAGTCTAATCATCCTAAGATGAAAAAGGTAAAGATTAAGAAGACTGATGATCCAAAGGATAAACAAGGTAAAATTGATGATATTAGTCCTGCGCCCACTACTACAGTTGATATTGAATCCATAGATGTGTCTCCTAAGATGCCTAAGAGGAGAAAACAAACTACCACAAATCACCCTTTAGCTATAAGTGCCACAAGAAGCAAATTGAAAAATATGCAGTCACCTTCGGAAGTAGGATTCATACCTATTATTCAAGTGTTAAGGACTAGAGTTGTAGAAGAAGGAAGGCTAGATTAGATAGCTAAGTTTTATGAAAAATATCATGAAATTTATAAGTCATAGATTCATGAGATGCTGATCAAACACATGATAAAGTTCAAGAAGATAATTCTTGAATTGAAGAAAATTATCCCAGATAAGGTATGGGAGATTATGGATACCTTGAAGAGACAAACCACTGAAGAAGACTTCAGAATAAGGGAACAAATACTTGATTGCACTCTTCCAATATGTTCTGTTGAAGAAAAGTCAATGTTATTGAATTTGGTGAAGCCGCACTTAAGGACAAAGATGAGAACACTACACCTTATGAACAAAGACTATGAGTTGATAGCTAAGGAAATAGAGAAGACCTTTGAGAAGATATTCTTAGAGCAGCACATGAAACCTATGTCTACGCCCATCACTCAAGAACCTAGTGAGCAAGACAAAGTAGTAGAGACCACCAATGTACCATTTATAGGTCCTCAGGATTCAGCACCTATAGTAGAAACTCAAATAGAGGCAACAAAGTTTGCACCCATAACAGATACACAAAAAGATGATACAATCTTCATTGACAATGTAGAGATTGCAATGACGGCCATAGACAATGACTTGGATAAGTTTGAAGAAGCTTTTGTGAGCACACAAGAAGCTGAAATGTTATGTAGCAACACACCTCCCACTCATCAAGAAGAAGTATTGAGTGTAGATGAGAAAGAAGAAGAGAATAAAGAACAAGAAATAGAAAAAGAGGAACAAAAGAAAGAAGAAGAAAAGATAAAAGAAAGTGAGAAAAAGGATGAAATGTCAATCAAGGTAGAACAAGAAGTGATGGATAGCACTCCCATCACTCCCTCTGCAGCATTTTTGTCAAGTTTGACACTTGACACATCCAGTTTGGACTCATGGAAAGAAGAAGACCTAATTAAGTTCAGCATCTTAGCTATGGAGAAAGCCAAAGAAAAGCAAGTGATGAGGAATCCCCTCCTGGTAGAATCAATAAATATTTTGAACAATCTATTTCTAGAAGATAAGAAAGTGTCAAAGATACATTCGGTTGATGATGTGAGTACATTCATCTCACATTTCAGAAGAAATTTCTCAAGCCTTGAAGAATCTGCATCCCTAGTTACAAAAGAAAAGTATCTGAAGAAAATATTGACTGAATTGGTGAACAACTTTGCACTTGACCTCAGTTCCCTCAAGACTGGTCAAGCATCCTTGAAAGAATTTGTAGATCAAGGAAGAAGAATCATTGCATAATGTATGGATCAAGACAAGCTTACTGATGCTCATTTCAAGAAAATAAAAGAGGCAGAAGCTATGATTGAGTAGGTGAAGATTTCAGTGAAAGACACATCCACAAATGTGAACATGTGCAATAATGTCTACCAAATTTAGATAGACAAAATTGAGAAGGCAGAAAAGGAGATGAAAAAGTTAAGGGCTAGACAGACTCAATTGAGGAATGTTCTTGCACCCTCACTAGACATTCTGAATTAGAACATCAAGGAGATTGATGCCACTATGGTGACCAATGATCAAGGTCCTTCCATAGATTTGAAGAAGATGGAGAAGCTTCAGTATGCATTATGCACCCATCTCCAGATAGTAAACTCTCTGATCTCATTTTGGAAGAAGGAGATCTAGAACCTAAAGATAGCATATTCAGATGTTTTCCCTCAGTGAGTATGTATAGATACAGTTTTTTGAATCACCTTTGTCATTAATGTCATAGGGGGATTTGTGTATATAATATGGATCATAATATGTATAGGGGGATATAAGTATATGTATAGATGACAAAAAAAATTTGTATTAAGGACAGTTAGCAACTTGGCCATATTCCTTTGTTGCCATCAATGACAAAGGGGGATATTGTTGGAAAGTTGGTTATACTAATGTATATGACTTGATATAGTGTTTTCATTATGGAAAAATTCATATAGCAGTTTGGGGTCAATGCACTTGATGAGAAGATCATAAATCAGTTAAGTGTTGAAGACTGGACAATGTACAGAGTTCCTGTAGCTCAGAGCATCAGCGCACGTGCATACAGAAGAATTATGGTATGAGCTTGGAAGTTAAGTTGGTTAGACTATATTCATGCTTGTTCTATGAGTGCATGATCAGATATGCAAGGATGAGAAAGTTATAGTCAGTTGAAGTTGCACAACCAGTGAGTGCCAGAGAAGAACAGAGCATGAAGCCGACACTTAGTATTTTGGTTTGCGGATATAATGTAATGTTGTAAAGGCTATGTGCCCATTTTATTTAGGTTGATGACATGTATAATTTTTTTTCTGTAAGCACGCTTAAGCCAATTCATTTGGAAGCATTGTATGTAATAGGTCTAAGGGCAGACCTAGTTGTTTATTTTGTATGCGCATATAAATATAAGATGTGCCCATTGTATTTGGTATGGAAGTTGATAAAAGGTTATGAGAAGTAGAGAAGAAATGTGCAAAAATAGTATAAGATGTATTAGAGCTTTGCAAGAGGTCAAAGCATCAGCACATCAAAGGAACTGATCTGACAAGCAGTGTCACAGTGACAGTTCATCTTGCAGATATAGTGTGTATCTGAGATCAGAAGGTTGTAGCCTTCACCACTTGAGCAGTGAGCTCTTCGATAGTACATCCTCTCCCCTAATAGGGACTATTGTAAAAGAATCCTAATAGGGTCTGACCCTTAACAAGGTCTACTGTACTTACAATAGTGTAAAGCAACTCTTAATAGGGTTAAGGATCTTCTAACAAGGATCACAAAACACTAGTGCTGAATATTACTGGGTGTCAATTCCCACCAGGGTTTTTACCAATTTGGGCTTCCCTGTAACCATATTGGTGTCATGTTTTGATTTCATGTTTCATGTTTATGTGAATGTTTAATTTAGTAATTAAGCATTTAAGTTCAGTATAAAGATTAAAGTGAAAAGTTAAAATACAGTGAACACTAATTTACCCCCCCCCCCCTCTTAGTGTTCCCATTCCTAACATATAGTTGTGCCATCTACTCATCTAGAGGACATAAATATATCATTGACAACATTATAGTCCTTGGGCAATACAAGGGCCCTACAACCCTCTTTTAAAATTGAATAAGTTCTCCTTTGATTGGGAGTACTATGAAACTGTTGGCATATATCTTCCCAGATGATCAATTGTCCATTTTTAATAATGTCCCCCAACTGCTTAACTATCTTGCAGTCCATACTTTAGTTGGGCAGCCTTGAAGTTGTGCAAGTGGTTTCCCTTTATACAAGAGGCTCCACCATATAGATCTCACCCTATAGATTTTATTATTATTTGAAATCACCCCATTATTTGAGATAAAAATCTTTACTTGATCCCAACCTTTACAAATAGTTTTAAATACATTGGAACCATGCGCTTTGATAGGAAATGTTCTAGAAATAGTATCTGAAAGGTGAATCTCTTTCCATGAGGGCCCTTTACAAGGAGAGGCCTTAGAGAGATATTGTTGTAAAAATGGTGTTGTACACCTTGCACAATAATATTTATTATTGTATTATTTTATTTTATTATGTAAATGTTGCACCTAGCTGGAGGTGCAACATGTAGGGATTCCCATGGAATATTCTTTGTGAGTTGTATTGTAACATTATGATATTATTTGATGTAATTATTTAATATTGGGGAAATAAAGTAAATAAAGTACCTAATATTAAATGTGGGTCAATAGGGTTTGCTAGCACATGGTTTTAGTACATGGTTTTAGCACATAGTTTATGTAATACCAATTGGTGGTTTTTTTGTAGCATGTTTCTATAAAAACAACCACAATAGTAGTTTTTGAGGTAAGACATGTGGAAACAGGTTAGCCAAAGGTAGCATTTGTGAAGGTTGAAAGTATGGCATGGGATGTATGGATTCATGTTTGTTCACATGGATTTCTTGGTTGTGGCTAGGGATTTGATGGCTTCCATGGTTGTATTGCAATGGTATTTTGATGAATAATACATGGTGATGGATGCTTTTGGAGGCTAGGTTTTTCCCTCATGAGGGTGTTGGTAATTTGCCAGTAGGCTAGTACTGACTGTATATTTGTCATTGATGACAACATATGGAAAGTAGCATGTGTGGAAGTCTTATGTAGTAAGATTTCTATATATGAAGCATGGACATGATATCAGCATGATATCATGGGTGCAGAGGTTAACTGTTAGTACATATAATTATATAGCAGCTTGTGTCAGTAGTGTTCCCAATAGAGTAATAGGAAGTGTTCTGTGTATTGTTGTCTGTACAGTTATCATAGAGCCTTGCGCACTTGGATATATATTGAAGACATGTTAGTGATGTTTTATTCATGAACACATAGTCTTTTGATCAGTAGAAGTGAAGTTATGCAATCACTATTTGCCAGTAGCAGTTTCCTGTGTTTATTCAAGAGAGCCGACAGAGATTTCATTGGTTCTGGAGTTGCGCCTATCTTTTGGGTATGTGTCCTTGGATTTAAGCTTAGAGAAGAGTTATTGATGTTTAGTTAAGAGTGCATGAATTAATTCAGCTTGAGAAGGAAGATCCAGTTGTTTTGGTAGAGCTGACAGTGTGTAGCATGCGTCTACAATTATCTTATTGGACAGGTCCCAGAATGTGTTGCGTGCATAGTAGAGCCAATAGAATGTTTATCAAAGTTTTTTATAGTTTCTCTAATATGGTTTCAAGGTGGTTCTAATAGGCCGACTTGATTATATCATGTAGAGGAAAGATATTTATAGGCAATGATTTGTGATTTCTTGAGTGTGGTTCAGAGTTGATAGAGTAGAGAAGAGAAGAGTGTGTGAAGTGTTGATCCATCAGAAAAAGGTCTATGTGACCAAGTAAAGTATTTGTGCTATACATTGGAACTAATCCAGATAGTAGGTCAAAGTGCAGTTCACCAAGATCCAAATATAGTGTGTATCTGTTAAATAGAAGGTTGTATCCTTCACCCCTTTGAGTAGTGAGCTCTCAGACAATGCGTCCTCTCCCCTAACAGGGACTATAGTAAAAGACTCCTAATAGGGTCCAACCCTTGACCAAGTCTACTGTACTAAATATATTGTAAAGAAACTCCTAATAGGGTTACTGATCTTCTAACAAGGATCATAATACACTAGTGCAGAATATTAGTGGGTGTCAATTCCCACTAAGGTTTTTACCTATTTGGGTTTCCCCATAACCAAAATATTGGTGTTTTGTTCATGTGTTCTTTCATTGTTTTTATGCTTTATGTTTAAGTATAGTCAATTGGATAAAGAATTGAAACTTGTAGATAACTAATTCACGCCCCCCCCCCCCTCTCAGTTATCTCTTGGGACTATTCCTAACAATTGGTATCAGAGCCAAGTGCCTCAAAGAGAAATTTTAAGAGCTTGAGGTTGATCAGATGGCATAATTTAGGAAAGAAAGTCCTAAGTTTGATGGAGAGAATTATCTTGATTGGAAGAACAAGATGGTGACTCATTTATAGTGCATTGGTTTTGAATTTTTTGATGTAACTATCAAAGTAGCCAAGATCCCTACCCTAGAAGACCTTACAAAGGATGATGCTACTAAAAGGAAGAAGGAATTGTTTCATCAAAGTGCTACAGCTAAAGAAGCCCTTATCAATGCCCTATCTAATAGTGAATTTTTAGAGATAAAAAAGGTAGACACCACCCACAAGATATGGAAGCACCTAGAAGACATGTTTGAAGGTGACAAACAAGCAAATGATGTGCATAGAAAAACATGGAAGAAAAGATACAATGCTTTAGAGATGTTGCCTGAAGAAAACATCAGAGCTTATAATCAAAGGATCAATGAAGCAGAACTACTAGAATCAAAAACATTGGTGCAGAGATCTCAGAGGAAGATATTATGGATAAGTTGATGACTACTCTCACTCCAGAATATGAAAAAAAGATCAACATCCTTGATGAGACCATGTAGCTTACATCTAATTTCAAGAGAGAGACCTTGATCATAAAAATCTCAGCTTTTGAGATTTCAAGATTGAAGACAGAACCTAAAAGTGAGACAGCTTTCAAATCAATAGTTCATGGTAAGAAATCTATAAATACTTTTGGTAATTTTGATGATGATGATGAAGAGAAAACTCTAGATGATTTCATTGCTATGATTTCCAAAAGAGAAAAGAAAGGAAAAGGTAAATATGAAGGTCAATTTCCATTTAAGTGATTTTCATGTAATAAGATCGGTCACTTTGCATCTAAGTGTCCTACTAGAGCTAGAAAATTCAAAAAGGATTACAAGCCTAAGTACTCTAAGGAATGTTACTATGCTAGAGATGGAGTTTTAGATGATGAATCGGGTGAAGAAGAAATTGGATTCATAGCTATTATAGACAAAATGAATAATAAGACAAATCATAGAGATGAGAAAGAGGAACAAGAGCTAGCATTGATTTCCCAAGCTAATATAAGGACAGACTGGATTATAGACAATGGTTGTTCACATCACATGATAGGTGATAAAAACATATTTGTTCATCTAGAAAAATACAATGGTGGCATGGTTAGATTTGGAGACAACACTCCTAAACCCATAGTTGGTAGAGGAGCCATCACCTTGGATGGAAAGAATAGTACTGATGATGTTCTCTATGTTGATGGTTTGAAATATAACCTTCTTAGTGTTGGATAGTTACTTGGAAAAGGCTATCAATTGGAGTTTAAAGATGACAAATGCATCATTAAAAACAAGGATGGTGTTATGATTGCATCAGGTTCAAAGACTAGACGTAATTTTTTCCAACTCAATTTAGAAGCAAGTTATTTTGTTGCTAAAGTTGATGACAGTTGGTTTTGGCATAAAAGACTATGTCATATCAATTTTGATAACATAGTAAAGATAAGAAATGTAAAGGTAGTAAGAGATCTACTTAGCATAGAAAATCTAGTTGATACTATATGCAAGGAATATGTGATGGGAAAGCATATGAGAAATTCATTCAGGAGCAAGCACAATTCAGCAGAGAACAAGTTGGATCTGATTCATACAAACCTATGTGGTCCAACTCAAACAAGATCATACTATGGTGAAAGGTATTTCATTTTGTATGTTGATAATTATACTAGGCTAATGTGGGTTGTGTTCTTGAAAGATAAGTCAAAAGCATTTGAGAAGTTCAAAATATTCAAAGCTAAGGTTGAGAATGAATCTAGACTAAAGATAAAATGTTTGAGATCGGATAGAGGAGGAGAATTCACCTTTGATAGATTCTATGAGTACTACAAAGAACATGTCATAAAGAGATAGCTAAGTGCACCTAGAACCCCTTAGTAGAATGTAATTGCAGAAAGAAGGAATATGATCATCCTTGATATAGCGTGCACCATTATGATAGAAGGAAAAGTTGCACACATCTATTGGAGAGATGCGGTCAATACATCAGTCTACACCATCAATAGAATTCAATTAAGGCTTGGCATTGACAAAACACCATATGAGCTATGGTTTGGTAATGTTCCCATAGTAAAATACTTTAGAATCTTTGGAAGCAAGTGCTACATCAAGAGGGATGAAGCAGTAGGCAAATTTAATGCAAGAAGCAATGAAGGTATTTTCCTTGGTTACTCTACTAAAAGTAAAGCTTATAGATGTTTCAATTTAAGATTGAAAAAGATCATTGAAAGTGCTCATGTTAAGATTGATGAAAATTTCATGGTTCAAGAAAGATATCATGATTACTCACCAATGATTGAAGAAGAACCCAGACCCTCCTCTAGTGAGATAGTTATTGAAGAAATGTTTGATAGTATTGATGTGTTATTCAATGACCCTGAGACAAGTGAAGAAGGTACTCCTAAGGCTGATGAGTCAACATCACCTAAAGTTCCAAAGTTTACATCTAGAAACCATTCCAAAAAAGACATCATTGGAAATCAGAGTGGCAAAGTCTTAACAAGATCACAAGCAAAGAACTCAGCTAGCAATGAAGCGGTATGTTTACGATCTCAGATTGAACCTTTAAGTGTTGAAGATGCTTGTAATGATTTAGATTGGCATGATGCTATGAAAGAAGAACTTGATTAGATTATTAAGAATGACACTTGGGAACTGGTCCCAAGACCTAGTGATAGGAATGTGATTGGAACAAAGTGGATATTCAGAAATAAGATGAATGAAGATGGTATAGTAGTAAGAAACAAAGCAAGGTTAGTATGTAAAGGATGTGCACAAAGAGAAGACATTGATTATTTAGATACATTTGCACCTTTGAGCATATTAGAAGCTATTAAGTTATTTCTAGCTTATGCTATAGTCAAAAACTTTAAAGTTTATTAGATGGATGTCAAGTCAGCATTCCTAAATGGAGATTTGAAAGAAGAAGTATACATTGAACAGCCAGAAGGATTCACCTTATCAGACAAACTTGATATGGTATGTAGGTTTAAGAAGGCCCTCTATGGACTTAAGCAAGCCCCTAGAGCATGGTATGAGAGACTAGATGGATATCTAACAAAGATTGGATTCAAGAAAGGAGCAGCAGACTGTTATCTATTCATAAGAGAGACATCTGAAGGTTTACTACTTGTAGCTATATTTGTTAATGACATTATCTTTGAAGGTAATGACAAACTTGGTGTTGAATTTGCTAAGGAGATGCAAAATGAATTTGAGATGAGTATGATTGGCCCTATCAAATATTTTTTGGGATTGAATGTGCAGTAGATAGAGAAAGGTATTTCCATTAATTAGTCCATGTATGTAAAAGAAATATTAAAGAAATTTAAAATGGATGATTGCAAGCCAGTAGGGACACTTATGATAATTGGATGCAAGCTTACAAAAGAAGATGACTCACGAGTAGTAGATACAACATTTTACAAGTCTATGATTGGAAAACTGATTTATCTTACTCAGACTAGACCTGATATTTCCAATGCAGTTGGCATAGTTGGAAGATTTGTAGCAGAGCCTAAACAAAGTCACCTCATGGTAGTAAAAAGGATATTCAAATACTTGCAAGGCACTATAGACTATGGTCTATGGTATCCTAACTTAGAAAATGTTGAGCTTCATGTGTACACAGATGTAGATTGGGCAAGATGCATTGATGACAGAAAGAGTACGTCAGGTGGAGCAATGTTTCTTGGTGATAGACTTGTCACTTGGACAAGCAAGAAACAAAATTATATTTCTCAGTCAATAGGAGAAGCAGAGTATGTTGTAGCAGCCTTGAATTGTTCTACAATTGTTTGGATCAAGTAGATGATAAAGGATTTTGGAATTCAGATTGATTATCCTATTGTTATTCACTGTGACAACACTAGTACTATCAATATGTCGAAGAACCCTATGATGCATGCAAAAACAAAGAACATTGAGATCAAGTATCACTTCCTAAGAGAGAAAGTGGCAGAGAAAGAATTCAAGCTGGACTATGTGAGTACTAAAGATCAGTTGGAAGACATATTCACAAAGCCCTTGCCAAAGGATACTTTTGAGCATCTCAGGGAGAAGTTGGGAGTAATTCCCTTCCCTGATTCTTCTTTGAAGAAAGAAGGAAAGGCATTAGTCCTTAGGGACTGATGGAAGGTTGACTTCTCTACCTCAAGAGTAGTACTAGTGCTTAAAATGAATGACACCCTTTTCCATTGATTTCAAAGGGGGAGTAATATATAGTCATGAAAAATAGAAGTAAAAATGAGTAATATACTAAGGGGGAGCAGTATTCAGTTATGAAAATAGTTCAGTTGAGGAAATGGAGAATGTTGAAAAATATTGCAGCAAATGGAGGATTCATCTTTGGGGGACTTTTGAAGAGGAAATGGAGAATGTTATAAAAAAAAATGTTCATTTGGGTTGGTGGTGGTTTTTCATTCCACATGTTTTCATCAATGCCAAAGGTGGAGATTGTTGGAGATTTGCTAGCAGACCAGTACTGACTATATGTTTGTCATTGATGACAACATATGGAAAGTAGCATGCATGGAAGTCTTATGTAGTAAGCTTTCTATATATGAAGCATGGACATGATATCAGCATGATATCATGGGCACAGAGGTTATCTATTAGTACAGACAGTTATATAGAAGCTTGTGTCAATAGTGTTCTTGATAGAGTAATAGGCAGTGTTCTATGTATTGTTGTCTGTACATTTATCATAGAGCCTTGCGTACTGGATATATGTTGAAGACATGTTAGTGATGTTTCAGTCATGGATGCATAGTCTGTTGATCAGTAGAAGTGAATTTATGTAGTCACTATTCATCAGTATTAGTTTCCTTTGTTTATTTAGGAGAGCCAACAGAGATTTTATTGGTTTTGGAGTTGTGCCTATCTTTTGGGTATGCACCCTTGGAGTTAAGCTTAGAGAAGAGTTATTGATGTTTGGTTAAGAGTGCATGAATTAATTTAGCTTGAGAAGGAAGATCTAGTTGTTTTGGTAGAGCCGACAGTGTGTAGTGTGCATCTACAATTATCTTATTGGATAGGTCCCAGAATGTGTTGCGTGCATAGTAGAGCTGACATAATGTTTATCAAAGTTTGTTATGGTTTCTCTAATATGGTTTGAAGGTGGTTCTAATAAGCCAACTTGATTATATCATTTAGAGGAAAGATATTTGTAGGTAGTCATTTGTGATTGCTTGAGTGTGGTTTAGAGTTGATAGAGTAGAGAAGAGAAGAGTGTGTGAAGTGTTGAGCCATTAGAAAAAGGTCTATGTGACCAAGTAAAGTATTTATGCTATACATTGGAACTAATCTAGATAGCAGGTCAAAGCATATTTCACAAAGATCTAGATATAGTGTGTATCTATTAAATAGAAGGTTATAGCCTTTGCCCCTTTGAGCAGTGAGCTCTCGAACAGTGCATCCTCTCCCCTAATAGGGACTATTGTAAAAGATTCCTAAAAGGGTCTGACCCTTGAGTAGGTCTATTGTACTAAATATATTGTAAAGCAACTCCTAACAAGGTTAAGGATCTTCTAAAAAGGATCATAATACACTAGTGCAAAATATTAGTGGGTGTCAATTCCCACTAGGGTTTTTACCTATTTGGGTTTCCTTGTAACCAAAATATTGGTGTTGTGTTCATGTGTTCTTTCATTGTGTTTATGCTTTATGTTTAAATATACTTAATTGGATAAAGAATTGAAACTTATAGATAACTGATTCATGCCCCCCCCCCCTCTCAGTTATCTCTTGGGACTATTCCTAACAGAGGGTTTCCCAGGATATATCTTGTGTCACATTTAAGTGGGTATGTTGTCTATTGTCTTGCATGTGGATTTTAAGTGTTTATTTGCTTTAGATCTATAATGGGCTATGTGGAAATGTCATATTGGTGTATGTATATTTTCTATCAAGTGGTATCATAGCTATGGTTGTGGTGTTGTAACCCTAGGTTGAATCCATGGGAATGCATGAAAGAATGTTAGAAATGGAAAGATATATGGGTTTTTAGGTTGTTTATTGTAGACTTGAGGGTTTTTAGTTTGTTGTTATGATGGGTTGTTGGTAGATTTTGGGCATGAAAATTGTTGGTGAAAAGGGCTTTGGAATATTTTATTTAAATGAGGGTTTTTGAGGGTGTTTGCATAGATGACCTCCTAGGTAGAAATGGACCTCGCCATTAGATCCAAGTTAGCCTTGCCATGAATTTTGATATAAAATATGCCCTAGTTTAGCCATGTTGATAGGCAATGCAAAAGGTGTTTTAGTTTCATCACGTGATGGCCATCAAATTTAATCACCTCAGAATTTTTGTCAAAAAAATAAAATAAATAATAATAATAAAATCATAGTGAAAATGGTAAAAATATTGTCTTGGTAAAATGACCATAACTTTCTCTCAAGATATCAGATTTTGGACTTCTTATAGCCGTTGGAAAGCTAATTCAGAGCACTACAACTTAGTGAAGGTTTGATTCTATGATTATAATATTTTGTTAGGTTTTAAGAGCCCAAAAGTTAGATTTTATTTATTTTGAGCACAGATTTGGGCAGAACCTGGGCATACGGAGTCAGATTTTGGACTTCAAATAGTCAATAGAAAGCTCTTGGAGAGCTCTACACATTTGTTCAAATTTGGTGTAGGTTTGCATAGTTTATTTACTGATATATTGATTCGAGTAGGTTTATTGGTTATTTTAACTATGGTGACGTTGTGAGTTTATGACATGGTTTATTTTGGAGATTTGGATTTGATGTCATTGTATACTCAGCTTATATTTCAAATTGGTCTCATGATGATATGGTTATCAATGTTTAATTTGTATATGTATGATGACTTGTTGGATCTACAAGCTTTATATTTTTGTAAGCGATCTATACTTATAGGTTGCATTTATGGCTTGGATGTGGGTTTTCTTATCTCATTGATCTTTCATTATTGATGCATATTTATATTTGTGGGTTGGATTTGGGTTGTCTATGCCCTTAGTCATATGATTTTTATGATTTATCTTCATCTAGAAGGGATGAGATGTTGTTACTAGGTACAGTCATGGTGGAGGATTCTGGTTGACACTTTTATGTTGACAGGTTGGACATTTTGAGAGTTAGATGCTTGGTTCATGGTGCCATGGATTTTTTCATGACATGATTGGATATATAGGTAATTAATTGGTGCTCATTGGTTTGGATTCCTAATTTAGTTATGGTGGTATATCTTCTTGGTTAAGGATCATGGTTATTTGGTTTCTTTGAAGAGCTCGTGAGGTGCACTTTGAGTTCATTGATGGTATGATGTCTTCATTTATTATCATGGTTAGAGGATGGTTTTTCATCATGGTGTCATGGATAGCTTGGATACATGGTTTAGTGGGAGCTTATGACAGTGATGAGGTGGTAGTGCGGGATTGGTTCCTGGTTTGGTCTGTATCTTCTTGGTTTGGAGATCTGGGTTTTACTTGGTACTAACACTTTGGTTGTGTGTGGTAGACCTAGAGGATCTTCATGTATTAGATGGATGTTATGATGCCATGGGTGACTTGGTACTATAGTTGAGTGGGAGTTGTTTGCATTGATATATTTATTGAGTGTTTGTAGATGTTGGAGGATGTCTCAGATCATGTTGTTGCAAAAGATTCTTTGATATTTGCATGGTGCACTTGTTATTTTCATGGTGTATGAAGATGGTTCTTCATGGTGTGTGGAGATGGTTACATCTTGAGGACTCATGGGGTCCTTGGTAGAGGTGTGGTTTTATGATTTCATTTGACATGTTATCCTTGGTTTTAGGATGGTTTCATTATTATATCATGGTATACTCTTGATACATATTTAGAGTTTGGCATGTTATGGTATATCCATATGGAGCATGGTATCTCTTTTTTTGAGATGGTTTAGATCATGGTTTCCATGTTTATGATCCTGATTCCTTGGTTGGATTTATGGCATTGATCTTAGTTTAGTTTCTTGGTATTGAGTACATTGATCATTTGTTGGATACTTCATGATATTGTTATGTTGCATTTAGAGTTGGCATGGATTGACTGGTTACAGGTGCTCATGGATACTTAGAGACAAAGGTGATGTTGTTTCTCTCTTGGGATTAGAGATGTATGTGTTGGGACAGTTGACAGTTTCAATAGGAAGACTGAGGTGCATTCACCTGATATGGACTTGAGAGGAGTGTATTCTTAGATTAGTCTTGGTTGGATACTTGGATATCTTGATGTACATGTTGATTCCCAACTCTTGGTCTACTTGGTGGTTTACTACTTGAGAGGTATAGCCCTTTATTTCTTCTCAGGTGCATTATGTTTATGCTTATCTTTCATGGCTATGGATCTTGAGCTATGGTTTCAGTTAGTTCTAGAGGGTTCATTTGAGAGATGATGTTGGCATTGGTTATCTCCTTGTTCATATGTTTTTATTATTATATCATCATGGTTGAGTTTAGGAGATGGTTTTATTGGGCATGTTCCTTGGATTAGGAATGGTTATGAGTTTTATCTTCTTGTGAGAAGCTTACATCCATGATTGGTTATATGGTATGGTTTGGGTGTTTTTGTTGCTTCTTGTTTGGGGTTTTATGGAGGAGAATCATAATTGTCACAATTGGCATCTAGAGGTGTGTGTAGAAGGACATGATATAGGTCATGATTTGCATGGTCTCTTTGGTATTGGTTATCTTCTAGGATGTTTGGTTTCACTTACATTGCTTTTGAAATTGGTTGGAGTTTGTGATCACTAGTTTGTGTTAATGTGTGTCATGTGAGAGATGAGATTGAGTGTTTGTGCTTGGGATATCAGTTGGTATAGGATTTATGTTTCTTATGTGGCGGGTTGGGTGGATTTCTCTTTAGAAGGCTTCTATGCATGTCATGTGGCTTTGGCATAATAGGAGGTGGGATCATTCATGTATGAGATGGTGGATACTTTGATTTTTTTGAGGTTACTTGGATGGAGAACATGGTGTACTTTGGTTCATGATGGTATATGTGCTAGGAGGGATTGTTCCCTTATTCATTTATGTGGCTACGTATTGACCCTTATGCAATGTATACAACTAGTGGGAGATTGTTGAGAAAATGGTTTTGTACATCTTGCATAATAATATTTATTATTATTTTATTTTATTTTATTATATAAATTTTGTACCTAGATGGACGTGCAACATGTAGGGATTCCCATGGAATATTCTTTGTGAGTTGTATTGTAACATTGTGATATTATTTGATGTAATTATTTAATATTGGGGAAATAAAGTAAATAAACTACCCAATATTAAATGTGGGTCAATAGGGTTTGGTAGCACATGGTTTATGTAATACCACTTGGTGGTTTTGTGGGAGATTGTTTCTATAAAAGAAACCACAAGGTTATTTTTTGAGGTAAGACAGGTGGAAACAGGTTAGCCAAAGGTAGCATTTGTGAAGGTTGGAAGCATGACATGGGATGTGTGGATTCATGCTTGTTCACATGGATTTCTTGGTTGTGGCTAGGGCTTTGAAGGCTTCCATGGTTGTATTGAAATGGTGTTTTTTTGAATAATACATGGTGATGGACACTTTTGGAGGCAAGGTTTTTCCCTCATGAGGGTTTCCTAGGATATAGCTTGTGTCACATTTTTGTGGGTATGTTGTCTATTCTCTTGCATGTGGATTTTAAGTGTTTATTTGCTTTAGATCTATAAGGGGTTGTGCAAAAATGTCATATTTTTGTATGCACATTTCCTATCAAATATTGTGTCTGATTAGCACTTTCCATGGTTCTTGACCATGGAGTGCATTGACTACCCACTTTGTTGCCAATGAGATACCTTGATATCTAAGATCTTTAAGGCCAAGACCCCCCACCTATTTACTCATAGAAAACCATTTCCATCTAACATCATGCCTTTTCTTATTTCCTTTATTGTCTGACCAGAGATAATTCCCAATAATTTTCTTGAGGTGGTTAAATTAATGTTGTGATAATGGCCAAGCGGAGGCATAATAAATGTTATAAGAAGATAGAATTTTATGATGGACTTGCACTCTCCCTACTAGAGAAAGATATTGATTGTTCCACTTATTTAGTTTCTTTTCAATTTTACATATGACCCACTCCCACATATTTTTAAGGTCAAGAGAGACTGAAAATGGTATGCCCAGATATCTATCTTGATAGCTAGGACCGTCCTAGGAAATCTGGTATTTGCTAAACCAATTAGGTGGAGCATCATTCCAACCTAATATTATGGATTTGGATAGTGAAATTTTACTTCCTAAAGCACTAAAAAAGAGATTTAATTTACTCATCAATTTTTCAATATTATATTCACTACACTATGTCATTATTGTAGTGTCATCTACAAATTGAACATTAGTGATTTCATCAGCATTGGGAAGTATAATGTCATTTACCTTAGGGTATATAGAATTATCCTTCATTAAGTATAATAAAGAATCTACAACTATGAAAAATAGGGTTGGGGAAAGAGGGCACTCTTTCCTTATAGACCTTGATAGAGTGATCTCTTTTGATTTACAACCATTTACCTCTACTTTTGCATTAGCATTTTTCATAAGAAATTTGACCATATTTTGGAACTATATGGGGAACCCTAAAGACTTCATCATGATCCAAATAAAATCCCACTCAATCATATCATATGCCTTATCCTAATCGATCAAGAGCATACTTATATTTTTTTGATCATCTTTAGCCCAGTTCAAAGACTCCCAACATGTGAGAAAGTTTTCCAATATGTATCTTCCTTTGACAAAACCTATTGGACATGAACTAATGATCTTAGGTAGTAGATCTTCAAGTCTCTTCTCAAACATTTTTTCTAGAATCTTATAGGAGAAGTTGAGTAGGGTTATTAGCCTCCAGTTCTTGATAAGGTTTTTCTCCCCATCTTTTGGAAATAATTTTATAGTGCCTAAGATAATGTCTCTACCAAGGGATCCCCTATTAATAGCATCACTATATAGATGGTGTAGCTCATTTCCAATCCAATTTAAATTACATTTTTTGAATTCAATGGGAATCCTGTTAGGGCCCGGTTGTTTTTCCTTATTGAGGGAATTAATATCCCTTTAATCTCTTCAACTGTGATGTTCCTAGCCAATAGATTTGAATCCTCCTTATTGAATTTTCTTAGGATAATTCTCTTGGTATCTAATCTTTTCTTATGCATATATATCACCCCATCCTCTGATGAAAACAATTTCTTATAAAATTGAGAAAAGGCTAGCAATATAGCCTCTTGGTTGGTAATAGAGACTTCCCCTTCCCAAATATTGTCTATTCTTACTTTTTTCTCCTTATTCTTTAGTATTTCAAAGAAAATTTTTGAGCTTCTATCACCATGACTCACCTAGTTGGCTTTGGTTATAACTTTAGCACCTGGAATCTTAATGTTTTTCATTTTCCTTAAGAATTCTCTGAAAAGTGAGATGGTCTCTAGTGCATTGTGGTTAAGGGGGCCTCTCTGGATAATATCTTCTACAACCAGCAATCTATTGTGGAGTTCAAACTTTTAAGTTCTAACATCTTTAGAAACTTTCTTTCTAGCCATTTCGAAGAGTTTTCTCCACCTTGTAGTGGTTTGCACCCACTTTTCAATCAGAATGCTATGATTATAATTCTAAGAGTCGAATATATTAATAGAGTGTAGCCTCTTTTACTACATCTTCCTCAATTAGTCTAACATTGAGGGCAAAAGAGTCCTTTTTTGGTCTAGGACTAACAGTGCAGGGGTCTTAGACTATCTCTTCCATAATAGGATGATGGTACAACATAGTATATAGAGTGACTCTTATAGCTCTCTCCCCCCCCCCTTAATCTTTTCTAAAAATGAAGAAGCTCTCATTTTCATAGAATCTATCCAACCTACTATAGATTCTCTTGCCATCTTTTTTAAAATTGCACCATCTAAACCAAATGCCTTAATTATCCATCTTTCCTCCAGCCAATGGGTCATCTAGGTTTAGTTTATTTATCATCATGGACCAAAAGAGGTTTTCCACACCCTTCTATTCAAACCTAACACCTCTTATCTTATCTTGTGGCATCTTAATCATATTGAAATATCCACCCCAGAATCCAAGGTACATCTTATAACAAACACAACCACTTCCATACTTCCACCCTATCCCTTTAATCATTGGGTGCATAAATAGAGAAGACCCCAAATTCCTTGTCCTTATCTTTAAAAATCACCAACACAGCTCTATTACAATGATAATGGCCCCACCTGACCACTTCATTCTTCCAATTACAACCCACAAGAATGGAAGCTCCTCACATGCCCCTGTTATGGCTGGTGTTGAAGATCTAGCATCCTTCCAAATGAATTTCAGACAAATATATAGATTGAATTGGGTGGCCTTGACTTATTGCAACATCAAAATATAAATTATTTTGTTCATGTTGATAAACCTTTTAATGATGTACTTCTTGTTCGGGGATTCTAGTCCCCTTACATTTAAAGAGGCTATTTTTAACTCCATAGACATCAAGGAGTAGTATCTATGGGAGCCTTGAAGCTCCTATAGAACTTTTGAAGAGAGTCTTTATTGATGTTAGTCTCTTTTTTTCTTTGGTGGATCCTAGGGGTCTACCCATCTTTTTTTTTGAACTCAAAAGCTTGTTCTTCGCTAAGGTTGGATTGTTATTTTTTTTCTCCTTTCTTTTTTTCTTTTGGTAGATCCTATGGGTCTACCCGTCTTTTTTTTTTGAACTAAAAATCTTTTTCTATCCCAAGGTTGGCTTGCTATTCTTTTTCTCCTTCAAATCCCTTCTTACTAACCCTTTTTTCTTTTTCTTATGGGTGTTAAAGGCCCTCATCACCTCCTTCACCACTGAGTCTCTAGGCTACTAATTATAAGGAACTATTATTGGAAAGAGACACTACATTAGATTAATTTTATATTTTCATTGATGGAAACTACGCATTATACTCTTAGACACTTGACATTTTTTGGATTTACCGAAGTTTAGAATGAAAAATTGGCAAAGTATGGAAGAATAGGAACAATATGCATTCATCAGTAAAAGGATCGGTATAGACAGATGCGAGTGAGATTTAAAGTGCATAGTTAGGAGAAGATTCTACAAGTCATAATCTCTCTATATCTATGATTGCACTTATTCATGTGATAATCTGATCAAGTTATGAAGATCTAAGTATTGGGTTGATAGTGGAGCATGAGGAGTAGTGTCATTTGCTTGTTGGATTGATCAATGATCCTAATAGATCATTGATCCAATCAGTTTGATAATTATTTTAGGTAGATCTGACATGATAGATTTTATCTATACTTTGGTAGAGGCTAGCATGAAGATTTGATTGTTGTTTTGATCAAGGTTCTACATGTTTCATTTATGTTCTTGGAGATGACATGTTATCTTATTTTGTTTTGTTATTGGGTATACAAGCCCAAGTTTTTGTGATGATTTACAGAAGTGATGGTTAGGGGGTATTATGTAAAAATTATAAATGATGTATTGATATTCAGTGAATATAGAGAACCTAATTGCAAAGGTTAGGTTGACGTGTATGTACTTGAATGGAACTATATAGGCATAGTTGATGCTACTTCCTTGTTCACCATTCTGGATTGTAGTCCAAATATTTTGTATGGTAGTAAGCCTTTGTATGTATTATAATCAGAGCAGTGATCTCTAGGTAGTGGGCCTGAATGCAAAGTGCAATCCATTTTGTACTATTTCCCTTAACCGGGTCTTTATTATTTCTACAAAGATAATTGTGGGTTCCATCCCCATAGTAGTTTTTCCCTTAACTAGGTTTACACACAAAAAACATGGTGTTATAAGTTTTTAGATAATTTAATGTTTCTATTGTTTACTTATTATTGTATTCATTTTATGGTTAAAGAATCAGATCGGTAGAGCTATCAATTTTATAAGACTAATTCACCTCCCCCTTCCAATGTTCCTTAATACCAAAAATTGGTATCATATTCTTTTGCCTTAGAAGAAGTCTAGAAGCTTGAGGAAGGTCTTGATGGGTTATTCAACAATTTCTAGTAGTATTTAGAAGAATCTCTTGATTGCACTTGAAGATGTTGACAAATAAAATGCTGAAAACATTGAACTAAAATAGAAACTCAAAGAGGCTAAGAGATTTATAGAGAATTTGAAGGAGCAGTTAAATAAGTTTAGGGAAAGATGAAATATATTGTTGAGCATTTGAAGCTGAAAGAAAGCACTGATTATTTATTAGCTATAAAGGATAAATTTGATCAATGTAAGTAGCTTGTGAAAGAAAAGGATAACATGAAACATGAGATGGAATCCATGATGATGAATTTGACTAAGGAGGTTCAGGAAAAGAAAAGGAATCAAGAATGTCTTAAAAATCCCTAAAAGATAAATCAAATGAATGCTACAAATTGAATTCTCAAATTGGATAGATGCAACTTGATCTTGATGAAGCCCGACATATTGAGAAAGAGATTGAAAGATTTAATGAAATTCTTAGGAGCGAGCTTGTTGCAGCTAATGAATTCAAAGAAAAATTCAAATCCAGATCAGTGAAGCTTGATGAAAATATTGAGAGACAAAGACCTAAAGGAAATACACAAGGACTTGGCTTTGAGAAAGGATAAAAATTTTGACCTAGTGAGAAAATCAATTCACTGGAGAATCATATTGAAGAACCTAAGAAGACACCTATGAGGAAACCAAACTTTAATGGCATATTCTTTACATGTAACAAATTTGTTCATAGAGTGAAGGAATGTAGGAGCAGACCTAATGCCACATCCTTTTCTAGTTATCATTACACTTGTCATAACTATGGACACAAATCAAGTGAATATAGAGCTAAGGTGAATGAAGGAAATGTAACCTGTTACAAATGTAATAGTTTTGGACACTTGGTGAAGTAGTATAGATTAAGGACTAATCAAATGAATCCAAGGTATGTAAATCTAAATGTGATATTTTTTAATTGTGATAATTTTTGTCACAACACTAAAAATTGTAGATATAAAAAGTTAGTATGAACACAAGAGGTTCGCTAGAAAGAAACAATGTACATGATGATAAGGGAAAGAAAATTGTTGATGTTGAAGAAGTCAAGAAAAAAATGAAGAACATATGGATGAGAAAAGAACATATTTTTTCTACTGGATAAATTGCAACAAATTTTGGTGTGAATATCTCTTCGGAAAATTAATTAGGTCATAGAAATAGGGGGGTTCTTCAAGAAAAATCATACCTTACCCCTAAATTTGAAGGATCGGTGGAAGAAATTGATTTAGTTAGTTGCAAAATTAAATTGGATCTTATTGAAAACATATTTGATGAGTTTGATTATAATCTTGAGGATCGCAAGAAGAACTTGTATCACTAGTGATATGCATCTTTTTGTTGAGATAGGGTTTGGTCACATTTATTGTGATTTATTTTTTTAGCAAGTGAAGGAATAAAAGGTTAATATATAACATTATTTGGCACCATGATATCTTTTGAATGATCTTGTAGAGAGATTTAAGAAAAAATTATGAGATTTTTAAAGATCAAAATTACAAACCCTTGTTGCCATCATAAAAGGTATTTATCACTTCACAAATTGATAAATTTGATCGATAACATTGAATACACCTATGGTAGTTGATGTAAAGGAAAGAAATATTAGGAATGAATTTTGAATGTTTGGCAGCCATTCTGTAGCATTTTTTGTTGCATTCATGACTATGATTGTCATTTATGTCAACACAATGATCTACCAGAGACTTGTAGAGAAGCAAATAGTGTTTGGATTAGCACATGTGGGATATTGCAGTTGGAGCTATGTGATGTTGATGATATACTCTTTGATATGTTATATGTTTATGGTTAAGAGCACAAATAGTAATTCATTTATTCATGGAAGTTATGAGCATTTTGGTGGAAGAATTATTCAGGCAGTGTTTCTAAGTAGCGGTTTGTGGAAATTGGATGATATCTCCTAGTCAGGATGGAATATGGTTTTGCACAGTTAAAGGGAAGTTGAAGACACATTTATAGTGACATTGATGAAAGCAAAAACTTTGAGGTCACATGAGTGAAGAATTATTGTAATTAAAAATTGATAGTTTTGTGTAATTTTGTTGTAGTGTGTGGAAAATTTTATTTTGTAATTGGATGCTGACTCATTTTTAATTACTTGAGTGTGGTATAAAGGAATGAATGTTTTTCCTTGTTGTAGTATGGTTGGATGTGATGATGTATGCATGAAGTGAAGAAAAGAGCTAATGAGTTGTGAAAGTGAAATTGTGAAAGAAGACATGCGAGGTACATAGATCTAAAATTGAGATCTGATGTACAAGAGAGTGCGGTTTGGCACAGTGAGAGAGGAGGTAACATATTTTCTATTATTCTATTGAATAATCTAAAGATCAGTTGGACAATGTATTCAGTGATCTTACAATTGAAGTTGTTTGGGCAGTGGGTCCATCTGTCTTTCATAACTCTTAATAGGGTTAGAATCTTTTAACAGGGATTCAAAATCTCCTAACAGGAATTCATATGTATTGAATCTATTTCATAAGACTCCTAACAGAGTCCATCCTTTCACAAGGAATATTCATATTAGTGCATCTTTATGGGCATCATTCCCACCGAGGTTTACTCTTTGATCAAGAGGTTCCCTAGTCAACATATCTTGTGTCATTGTGTTATTGTGTATGAATATCTTTCTATGGTTGGTAATTATATTGCTTACATGGTTTAATGCTATTGAAATTGATAAAAGTTATAATTATTAGATAACTGATTCACCCCCCCCCCCCCCCCCCTCTTAGTTATCTTGGTGGACTTTACTTTCTAACAATTGGTATCAAAGCAGCGGGTCCTTGAAAAAGAATTTTAATAGCTTAAGGAGATCCATGGAGAATTTTAGAAAAGAAAGCCCTAATTTTGATAGAGTAAATTTTGATAGCTGGAAAGAAAAGATGAAGAAACACCTACTATGTTTAGGACTAGGTTATTGGTTGCTTACAAATAATGATAAGACTATCATTGAAGAGGAAAATCTGGAAACATGTACTAGTGATGAGAGAGATCTATTCATGTGTAACATACTTGCAAGAGAAGCACTTTTGATGGCCCTTCCAGAGAATGAGTACAGTCAGGTAAAATGTTTGAAAAAATCTTATGAAATTTGGAAAGCTTTACACTCTACTTTTGAAGGTGATGAACATGTAAAGAAAGTTATATTATATAATTGGATATGTGCACTTGAAGATATAAGAATGATGGAAGATGAATCTGTTAGAAGCTATATTGGTAAAATGTCAGAAATTATTGCAGGCATAAAATCTTGTGCAGGAACAAAGATAGAGAATGAAGGGATATGGAAAATTCTGAGGATATTGACTCTTGTATTTAAGCAAAGAACATAGATGATTAAGAAAGTTATACCTTGTACTTCAAACTTTACAAGAGAGACTCTTCTTGGAAGATTGGAAGCAGTAAAGATGAGCCTGAGGTTATCAAGAGACATGCCTAGAATGGAGACAACATTCAGTGCTCTTAGTGTTCACCCTACTTTGTCAAGAAGCATCAGTGTGAGCAGAGATTATGCTGGCAGTAGCAAATCTAGAAATGAAGAAGATAGGAAGATTGAAGAAGGTATTACCTTGCTTGTGAAGAGAGAACCAGATGGTAAGAAAGTTTTTAAATGTTGGACTTGTCAAGAATATGATCATTTTTCATCTAAGTGTCCTAAGAGAGTTAAAAAGTACAGAAACAATTTCAAACCTAGAATATCTAAGGAATGTTATTATGCTAATAATGAAGATCTTGAAGCTAGTGTAGAGAGAACTCTAAGTGAAAGTGATATTGAGAATAATGATGACATAGGATTTGTAGCAATTAAAGAAGAGAATCCTGAAACTGATGTTAAGGAAGAAAAAGCCTTAATTTCCCAAGTTGAAAAGAAAGCTGATTGGATTATAGATAGTGGTTGTTCACATCATATGACTGGAGACATGAAAAAGTTCATAAAGTTTAACAATTATGATGGAGGAGTTGTTAGAGTTGGAAACAATACACCTTGTTTGATTAAAGGTATATGATCTATTACTCTTGATGGAAAGACTAATACTGATGATGTTTATTTTGTGGATGGATTGAAACATAATATTTTAAGTGTTGGACAGTTAGTTGATAAGGGATATCAAATTTGGTTTATTGAGAAAACTTGTGTGATAAAGGATAAAGATGGAAATCTGATTGGAACTAGATCTAGGATCAGAGGTAATGTATTTCAGTTGTATCCTACTAAGATGACATGTTTGATTACTAAGATTGATGACAGTTGGTTATGTCATAGAAGGTTTTGTCATATAAACTTTGACAACATTGTGAAAGTAAGTACTACACTTGCAGTAAGGGATTTGCCTAAAATTATGAAGCCTACTAACATGATTTGCAAAGAATGTGTGATGGATAAACATAAGAGAAGTTCTTTTCCTAGTAAGAAGTTTACATCTACAAAAAAGTTAGAGATTGTTCATACAGATTTGAGCGGTCCTACCAGGACTAGAGGATTCTATGGAGAAAGGTATTTTATTATTCTTGTTGATGATTTTACAAGAATGATGTGGATTTCATTTCTTAAAGAAAAGTCTAAAGCATTTGATAAGTTTAAGATTATTAAGAATAAAGTTGAGAATGAATCTAGAATGAAGATTAAATGTTTGAGATCTGATAGAGGTGGAGAATTTACTTCTAGAGAGTTTAACACCTTTTGTGAAGTGAATGGCATTAAGAGACAATTTTCAGCCCCTAGGACACTTGAAAAAAATGGTATTGTAGAAAGAAGAAACATATCAGTGACTAAAGTAGCAAGAGCTATGTTATTTGAGAATGATTTGGTGAAGATATTCTAGAGAGGAGCAATGAACACAACAGTGTATATAATGAACAAAGTACAAATTAGAGCAGACACAGACAAGACACCCTATGAATTATGGTTTGGACATGCACCCTCAGATGTTGATTGGGGAGGAAGTGTTGATGATAAGAAGAGCACTAGTGGTGGAGCATTTTTCCTTGGAGGAAGATTGGTTTCCTCGCTAAGCAAGAAGTAGAATTGTATCTCACAGAGCATAGCAAAAGTAGAATATGTAGCAGCAGCAAACAATTGTAACTAGATAATTTGGATGAAGCAAATGTTGAAGGATATTGGAATAAAGTTTGTTGAACCTATTGTCATACATTGTGACAACACCAGCATAGTTAGTATGTCTAAGAACCCTATATTACATTCTAAGACAAAACATATAGAGATTTTGTATCATGTAGTAAGAGAGAAAGTTGCTGAGAAAGAAGTCAGACTTGAGTACATAAGTACAAAGGAGTAGATAGAAGACATATTTACAAAGCCTTTGCCTAAGGATACATTTGAGTATCTGAGAGGTATGCTTGAGGTTATGCCATAGCCTACTTTTGAGAAGTGATGCAGTTGGTTGCATTCATCCAGTGGTATATGAGCCTTATCTTTCTTCTGGACTGGATGTTTGTACTTCCTCTATGGGGGAGTATGTGTATCTGAGCTGTCATGAGGACTCTACTGAATGTATTTTTTGAATAGTGTCTTTTGACATTGGAGTTGTTGTTGACATGATGATGATATTTCTATCATTGATGTCAATGGGGGAGAAGTGTACATGAAAAAACCATTTGTATTATTTGAACAGGAAAATGAAGCAAGATTTGATTGATGAAGAGGACTTGAAATATTTTTCTAGAGCATCAGTATTGCAGTATTGGATTTTTGGAACATTGGATGTTTTTCAATCTATGTTGCCATCAATGCCAATGGGGGAGATTGTTAGGAATGAACGCTGAATTTTTGGCAGCCATTCTGTAGCAGTTGTTGTTGTATTCATGACTATGATTTCCATTGATGTCAACACAGTGATCTACCAGAGACTTGTAGAGAAGTAGACAGTGTTTGGATTAGTGCACATGGGATATTGCACTTGGTGCTATATGATGTTGAGGATATACTCTTTGATATGTTATATGTTTATGGTTAAGAGCGTAGATAGTAATTCATTTATTCATGGAAGTTATGAGCATTTTGGTGGAAGAAGTATTCAGGTAGTGTTCCTGAGTAGCGGTTTGTGGAAATCGGATGATATCTCCTAATCAGGATGGAATCTAGTTTTGCATAGTTAAAGGGAAGTTGAAGACACATTGATAGTGACTTGGATGATAGCACAAACTTTGAGGTCACATGAGTGAAGAATTATTGTAATTGAAAGCAGATAGTTTTGTGTAATTTTGATGTAGCGTGTGGAAACTTTTATTCTGTAATTGGATGCCGACTCATTTTTAATCACTTGAGTGTTTTATAAAGGAAGGAATGTTTTTCCTTGTTGTAATATGGTTGGATGTGATGATGTATGCATGAAGTGAATAAAAGAGCTAATGAGTTGTGAAAGCAAAATTGTGAAAGAAGACATGCAAGGTACATAGATCTGAAATTGAGATCTGATGTAGAAGAGGGTATGGTTTGGCATAGTGAGAGAGGAGGTAACATATTTGCTATAATTCTATTGAATAATCTAGAGATTAGTAGGATAGTGTGTTCAGTGTTCTTGCCATTGAAGCTATTTGGGCAGTGGGTCCATCTGTCTTCCATAACTCTTAACAGGGTTAGAATCTTTTAACAAGGATTCAAAATCTCCTAACAAGGATTCATATGTAATGAATGTATTTCATAAGACTCCTAACAGATTCCATCCTTTCACAAGGAATATTCATATTAGTGCATCTTTTGTGGGCATCATTCCCACTGGGGTTTACTCTTTGATCAAAAGGTTCCCTAGTCAACATATCTTGTGTCATTGTGTATGAATATCTTTCTATGGTTGGTAATTATATTGCTTACATGTTTTAATGTTGTTGAAATGGATAAAAGTTATAATTATCAGATAACTGATTCACCACCCCCCCCCCCCCCCCCGTCTTAGTTATCTTGGTGGACTTTACTTTCGAACAAGAACATGAACTAAATTTAAGAGACACCCACATAAATCTATGGAAGATGACCCTTATGGAGCCTTTTATCATGTGCTAAATGATGTATTGCACATAGAAGATATTAGGCATATATTCACTATAATATTGAGGAGCTAGGAGATTATTCAATGCTTAAGATGTATAAAACCCTAAGTGTTGATGGTAATTTGAAAGATGAGTTCAAAGTTTTAAAAACTATGAAGTAATTTAAAATCATGAAGTTTCACACATTTGATGAACTAGAGTGGGTTAGGATTGTTCTTAGCAGAATACATGATCAGTTCATTTGGCTTGAAAAACCACATAAGATTTCCAAGGAAGTACTATAAGAGGTAACCAGTTTTAATGCTAATGGGGAAGTTCCTTCCCTAGGTAACAAGCTTGACCGATTCGTAATGGGATAAGAGAGATATGAAAAACAATGATATTAGGAAGCCATATGTAAAATTTTCTTCAGTGGTTCTAGGATATAAGTTATATCATTATAGAAAAGAGAACTTTGTATCTAGTACCATAGTTCATAGTGCATACTAAATAGTTAAGGAGAAATTTCAATATGAGTTTTGTCAAATTATGAGAATGTATATTTTGGAGATTTGGGGAAGATAAAGAAGGGCATGAAATAGATATTCAAGTATGAATATTTGATTATACACATTTTATTCTATTTCATGAATTACTTTCCAGGGATGGGTATCATTACATGGAAGAAAGACATACTTGTGGCAATACAAATCACTTGGTACTATCATATGCAAAATCAACACTCAGTGAAAAAAGAACTATGGGGATACTTCAAAAAAATTTAAAAGGAGATGTAGAACATATGTATAATCCCAAGGGATCTTGTGGAGAAATATGAGAACATAGTTTTCTTTAGGATTGAGACTGATGATTGTCATGTAGAGGCAACTAACCCAAGGACTTCTTATATTATGCTTATGGGATATGAAGTAGATCTTCTTCTACCTGAAGCATATGTGAAGGACATGTTAGATAAGTTGGTTGATCCTAATGAAGAAAGATTTGACACCTACAAGGAGAATAATTTAAAAGTACACTTAAAGCTAAATAAACCTATTACGAAGAGAAAAGTGAGAAAGGAAATTGAAGCTATGGGTGAAATAATGGGTTTCAATAAAGAGTAAATGGTTGATGCCAAAAGGAAGTATGAGGAGGAATAAAAGAATAAAGTAGAAGACTATAATTTATTCATGTAGATGATGATGATGATGGACCCCCTTCCTACATACCATTTAGTGGATCCACTCATATTTTGGTGAAGTCATCAACTAGTCCATCATAAATGAAGACATCCATGAAATTAGAGGTTAGGACACCCACAACTAAAGGCTACCAAGCCCAAATTTGTCAGACTGAAGGCACTTTATGAACTATCTTAGAAAAGAGTAAAGACAAAGAGAAGAGGATCCCAAATGATAACCAAGGATAAATCTGATTATGAGTGGTAAAGTTGATGAAGTTGAAGAAAAAATAGAAGAAGTGATAAGCAAGACACTATTGGAGAATTGGTACGAAGGACCACCACCAAAGGAGAATAAGAAGACAACTCATGAATCTACAATTCATATAGGTTCCCATTCAATAGATGTGGAACCATATTTCTTTATTTTTGGTGTACCTATAACACTTTCTACAGCTCAAGATGATGAGCAAGATATACCTAGTGTAATGAATTACAAGGTAACTATGATAGGAGATTAATACAAGGAAGTAATGGGAGTAAAAAAAGATAGTGCAAAAGTTTAGCCAATTGAATTAGAAAAAGGAGAAATTGAGTTAGAAGTAACTCATGGTGATGATCAAAAGGAAGATGAAGTGAGAGTAGAGTTAGATCCTGTTGATAAGTAGACTCTTGAGAAGATTAAGGAAGCAAAAATTTAGCAGATTGAGGAAGCAAGAGACACTACAAAGGTAGTACCCACATTCTTGGGAAACAATATCTCTAATATGAAGATACAAGATCCAATTGAATTGGACACTCCCAGTGAAGATTAGTTGATGGGACTTGCTACTGTGGCTTATGCTAAGGCAAGAGAGAGGATTTTAAAGACCAGTGAGAAAGGAAGCAAACTTTTATCCAAGGCAAAAAATGCTTTAAGTAATATCATAATCGCTCATAAATTTTATCCTAGTGAATCTTCATCTAGTCAATTATAAGGATTTTTGGATGCATTTGACACTCACTTTGAGACCTTAGAGAATCTCCAGTAATAAAATTTAAAAATGAATTCAATGCCAGTAGATTTATTTAGTTGATTTTTATGATTGCCAAAGATAAAACCTCATTGGGAGTTTCTATTCACCAACTGAAGGATGTTTTGATAGCAGGAGGTAAAGTGTATCAATCTTGTGTTGACTATTCAAAGCATGTAGAATATATTGATAAAATCTTTCAGGAGAGTGAAGCTAGGATATCTAATATGTCATAACGATTTGATCCTTTGAAGTAATCATCTTTGGTTTATGCAGCTTAGGTGACAAAACTAAATGACAAAATTGGAACTCTTGTAACTAAAAGGAACATAGTCAAGGGAAGGATCAGTGAACTAATGAATCTGATAGTTCCTAAATTGGATATTTTGTTTAGAGGCTTGAAGGAATCAGTTGCAGCCTTTGAATATCATGATGCACCTAACTTGGTTGAGGTACAGATGTTGGTATTTTATATTTTTGATTAGATTGAGAGTACTGAAAGAATGAAGAAGAGTTCGGGTGCAGACTTTGCATCTCTAAGGAGCAATTTATCTAATATTTTCAAACTTTTGTAAGTATATTTTACACACCTATGTACATAAGTGAATGATATAGGATTTTGGTGGATGAATTTTGTGAGAGATCTTGACATTTTCCATTGATTTCAAAGGGGGAGAGATATGGATGAAAATGAGTTATTTAGCTTAGGGGGGCATAGATTTTGGAGGGAGATCTATCTTTTTGGTGTTTGGCATTTTTATTAGGCACTTGTCATTTTTCACTAAGTTTTTCCACCAATGCAAAAGGGGGATATTTTTGGAAAGAGACACTGCATTAGATTATTTTTATATTATCATTAATGGAAACTATGCATTGTTCTATTTTAGACTTTGGTAGAGGATAGCATGAAGATCTTATTATTATTTTTACCAAGATTCCACACATTTCATTTATGTTCTTAGATCCAACAAGTTAACTTATTTTAATTTTTCTATTGGGCATATAAGCCTACATTTTTATGATGATTTGCATAAGTGATGGTTAGAGGATATTATACGAAAATAAAAAATGGTGTATTGATATCCAGTGAATACAGAGAATCTGATTATAGAGGTTAGGTTGATGTATATGTGCTTTAATGGAACTATATAGGCATATTATGCTACTTCTCAATTCACCATTTTAGATTGTAGTCCAAATCTTTTGTATTGAAGTGAGCCTCTATAGGTTTTGTAATCTGAGTAGTGAGCTCTAGGCGGTGGGCCTGAATGCAAAGTGCATTCCATTTTATATTATTTCCCTTAACAAGGTCTTTATTATTTCTACAGAGATAATTGTGGGTTCCATCTCCATCGTGGTTTTTTCCTTAACCAGGTTTCCATGCAATAATCATGTTTTTTTACTTATTATTGCATTCAATTTATGATTAAAGAATAAAATCGATGGAGCTAGAAATTTTTGAACATTGATTCACCCCCCCCCCCCTCTTAGTGTTCCTCAATACCAACAACTATAGCCCACTTAGGCTGGTCAAAAATATCTTGGGTCAAATATTCTATGGTTAAGGACTCCCCACTTCCTTAGAGGGTGCTTCACTAGGAAAGGAGATCCTAAAGTCCTTGGTAACAATAAGGTAGGAGTTGAAAGGGGGGAGTTATAAGATGGGATAACTGTGAGATAATATTCCAAGAAGAAATCATCAGATTCATATGCCTCCTTGATGTTCTTAAAGGAATCAATCTCATTCAAAATAACATCACAAGAAACTTGAGGGGGCCAAAGTATCCTCTCCTTTATCAACCACTATCTGATCACTGACAATGACCTTGGGATTATCTTTTTTAGTGAAGCATCCCCTAAGAAAGGGGGGGGTGGGTAGCCTTATAGTTCTTCCCCTTGTTATTGGAGATATTTTTAAACATAGGATCATTTTCAATAGTAGAAGAGAATATAGAGTCCTACTTATCATTGTGGCTAGAGAGATTCCTGATATTTTTTTAGAGCGATCTATTGGGCATTAAGAGTTCTATAACTTGTATTGGGGATGGAGTTACTAGGTGGCATAAAGGGTGACACATGAAAGGAAACTAACACATGCTCAAACTGAGAAGAGTTCATCAAGGTCACTTTCAATTCATCAATTTTCTTGGAAAGATAATGGTTTTGGTTCTTAGTATCAAGGACATAAGTGGATTGAGGAGATTTATCAGGAGGTTTCTTGCTTCTTGAATCAGGTTTAGGAAAAGGACCATCAGAATTCAAGGCCAAATTAGGGTTTTGAGGTTTAGGGACACTATTTTTTAAAGAATAGGGAATTTCCTCCTCCTATGCCCTTCTTTATGGCATAAGAAACATGCATTGAGCCCTCTAATAAATTCAATAGGGAAACAAAAAATTTTTCTTCCAAATCAAATTGGAGCATCTTTGGAATATCAACACCAAGGTTATCCTCCATGATAATCCTCACATCTAGATGGGGAAGAAGAGTATTTGAGTCTTCCATATGGATTAACCTACCAATGGTAGCCAGAGCTTTAGGCAAAATATTCCATAAGAACTTGGGTACGCATTTGACTATGATCCATCTTGGGCTCGACAGAGCCAAAACCTCATCTTTGTTTTCTTTCATAGACCAAGATATGGCCCTAAAAATACAAGATCCTATGGTCTAGAAATGCCTTTTTACCACTTGTTTTTTTCTACTTGGGGTTTTTAAGAAGACTAGAAATAGGCCTTTTTGCACCATTCTACAAAAAAGTATAATGAAATTGAGTTTTTTGGCCCACACATTAAGTAGCCAATAATTCATAAGCTTCCTAGTTGGAATCCTAGAGATATCCTAAGCATCTAGGAATATAGCTACATCTTTTAATCTATATTTCTCAAATGGAATAGCCCCATACATTTTCAAATTAGGTTTGATAGTAAGAGAAATAGGAGGGTAAGGGCTCTTACATCTTCCTCCTCAATAATTATCAGTGAGAAAAATACTAGGGCTTTCACTGATGGGGAAGTATGGACCCTCTGAAAAAATAGATGACCCTACAACTGCTTCCTTGAAGGATTTAGTCTATGCCACACTACCTTCACCCTTTTCCAATGCCTTGTAATCAATGGTCTCATTCGAGGAAGACACATTTTTATAACCCATGAGTGATAAATGCAACCCAAAGATGAAGGACAAGGGCATCCTCCCTGTGTCCATTTGAGTGACCATCCACACATGTGAGGCCAACCTCTAGAATTCTTGAAGTTGCAGAGTCAAGCACAAAACCTCGACTAGACTCTGAATAGAAAAAAAAGTAGACTAAAGCATTTTAATTTTGATAAATACAAAACAAGTTATGGATAGGTAAGTGAACTTATGTCTAAATTTTAGTTGACATCACTTAAAACCTTAATAAAATAGAAAATATTCAACATAATCAAATGAAACCAATTGAAAACACTAGATACCAATCTTACAAATCTAAATACAAAAGAATGACTTTTAAATCCCTTTTAGAAAATAAGTTATGAAAGAGTAAGTGAAATTCACTCTTAAAAAATGTTATTTTTTGTTAAAAACTAGTTTTTGAAGGAGATGGAAAAATAGATACAAATCAATTCTATTGTATTTTTTAAATGTATTTAGAATCTACACACAAAATGCTAAGAAACACTAGTTTATGTCATCTTCAAATTCCTAACAGTTTAGCGGTAATAGGTGTTTGAATGCAAAAAAAATTAGAATGTTCATTTCAGTGTCAAAGTTGGCAAAAAAGTGTAACCCACTATTGTGTTGGATATTGCTAATACATTTAATATGTTTAATCACTACATTATCTTATTGAGTAGTGTTGGAATCATACTGTTGTCAAGTCATGTTTTGTTACTGATGTCAACATATGTTTCTATGAAGAAAGTAGACTGGTTATTATAGTGTACGGATACTATACGGTTGATTTAGAATGAGCAAACACAAATTTGTGTGCAAGGAAGTGTTGTGATCTTATAATTCATGTTGGCTGAGCTATAGAAGATTTAGTGAAGACTGGTTACTGGACTGTGACAGTGGAAATTGACAGAGTAAGTCTTAGTGTTTTGAATATATCTATAGACACCTTAATCTGATTACGCAATTTAGTAATCTTATTTATTTTTCTCCTAAGACATATTATTAATTAAATACTATTATTTGGTTAATTTAAGTCATCCCCTAGTTAATTAATTTAATTAATTAACTATAGTCTAATTAATTATCTAAATGGAAAACCTATAGTCTGATAATTAAGTAATCCATTTTCTTATATTAATTTGAATGGATATACTTATCTATTTAAATTAATTCATGAAACCCCATTTTCCTCTCACTTAGAATTAAATAAACTATTTAATTCCAACCTTAACCCTAACCAAACCCATCCCAAAACTCCTAACATGTAGTTCATACTCAACCCAACCCATTCACCCATACTAATCAGACTTAATAACCTAATGACCCATAATTAGCTAATCCAACCCTCCACTCATTCTCTCTCATCCCATCACATCCTCCTAAACCTCCCACTTGCCTCCTAATCCAAGCCTAATCACCTCCTAAACATTTTTACGATCATAATCCATGGATTAAGAAATCCTAAGCCAACCCAAGTCAACCCTCATGTCACATCCTCACATCCCCCAATTCTCTCACCTCATGTCAACCTTAAATGCTCTTACACATCCCTTACACACTTCATCCTTGTCTTACACATTTGTCCCCTCTCACATCTCCCAAAATGGTTACATTCCCCCATTTCTTCCAACCTCTCCCATTGTGACACTTGTCACAATGAGATGCATTTGAGAAAGCAAAATCCATGTGCTCTCTCTCAAATGCATCTTGATCCTTCCTCAGGTTTGCATTTTGACCATCCATTTGACCTTCCCTTTGCCTATAAATTGAGCCTTCTTCTCCTTTATTTTCATCCACCATCAAAGCAAAGTTATAATGTTAGTTTGAGAGCCTAAAAACTACCAAACTACCATCATAATGCCAAAATCACTCTAAACCTATTGAAGCTTGAGCATCATCCTTTGAGCACACATCTCCAATCTTGGACAACATCTAAAAATCAAGGTGACTTATTTTGAGTGGTTTTTCACTCTCTTATTTCAAGTTTTATTTGTCTAATCTTAGGTGTAGTTATATTTTAGTTTGTGAATGCTTAGGCTTGATTTTGTATTCTCTACACACTAATTTATTGCTTACAATATCTTACAAGCAATGTGGATCCAGTGTATGCGAGTTTAAGGGAAGTCAGATAGCATACTGAGGAATGTCTACTGATCTTAGTAAGTCTTGAGATCATGATGATGTCATTTGTGCTGTGTGTTCTGGAGGAGACCTATTTAGGGCTGACTTTAGAATTAAAGTGTGTATTATGAATAGTGAGCATAAATCACAGATGTTAGACCTTAATTGTTGAAATTGAATTGTTGTATACTTGTTCTAGATACCATGTGTATCTTAGAAAGGGGTTATATAATTATTTGTATATTAGGAAAGCCTAATTGGTCGACTTGGTCATTTAATTGTAATAAGGTATATATGTAAGATCTTTTCTTTTGAAAAGGGATGTAGTATGAATAGGATGTAAAAGAGGATTGTGGAAGCTATGAGCTTGTATCTATTGGATGTAGAGCAAAGGATAATTTATACTTCATTGGAACTAATCAAGAAAAGAATGTTGCTATCAGACAGTTCAAGGATTGTGTATTTCCTTTTATACACTTGTGTTGTGAACAGTGAGTTCTAAAGGTGGACATAACCTTCTTTGGGTAGTGAGCCTACTCTTTTCTTTGACTCCTAACAGGGTTTGTCCTTTAATAGGAATTATGTACTGTAATGTTTTAATAAGCTCCTAATAGGGTGAAATATTTTAAAAGGGATACAATACTCTCAGTACATCATTTTTGGGTGCTAATTCCCACCGAAGTTCTACCTTTAACAAGGTTTCCTCAACAACTAAATATTGTGTTATTGTGTTTTTACTGTGCTATCATTTGATTTGGTATTGCTACTATTCAAAGTTCAAAGTTTAATAATCTATCTCACAAATGATTCACACCCCCCCCACTCTCAGTTGTGTTGGTGGACTGTTATTCCTAACAATTGGTATCAAAGCTATTGGTCCTTAGAGAGAAAGCTTAACAACTTAAGGTAATCTTGGAGATGGAATTCTATAGGAATGATAGTCCAAAATTTGAACCTAAAAACTTTGACAGTTGGAAGAACAAGATGTGAACCCATTTTCTATGTTTGGGTATCGATTACAGGATGATCACAAAGAATGAGGTAACCATGAAGGCTGAGGATGAATTAGATTAGGCTACTGATGAATAAAAGAAGACATTTTCATATAACATGGTCACAAGGGAAGCATTGATCAATGCACTCTATGGAGAATTTATTGAGGTGAAAGATATGGATTCAACAAACAACATTTGGGCAAGATTAGAAGCATTGTATGCAAAAGACAAGTTTAGTAAACAAGCAAAATTACATAACTGGAAAACAAGAATGGAGAAGTTGCAAATTAAAGATGATGAAAACATTAGGGCTTATGTATAGAGAGTTATAGAGGTTGTGATTGGAATAAAAAATTATGGAGACACTTATGAAGAGGAAGAAGTCATTGCAAAGATCCTTAGATCATTGACACCTATTTACAAGATAGTTTTAGGCTATAGAAGAGATTATACCTTTGATTGTAAACATTAGTAGAAAAATGTTGATTGCAAAGATAACTACCTCTGAAGCTATAGAAATGGGAGATTCTTTACCTAAAGTTGAAACAACATTCAAGGCATCTACACACCAAAAACATTATCTAGAATTGGGAGCACCAACAATGGTAATATGAAAGAAGAACTTGGTGAATATGTTGATGAATGGGAACATATACAAGAAGAAGAAAGAAAGATAGATGAACTTGTTTCCCTAATCGCTAGAAGAGAAAAGAGAGGTAAGGGTAAATCTGAAGAAAAGTTACCTTTGAAAAAAAAATTCATGCAATAAGATAAGTCACTTTGCATCTAGATGTCCTACAGGAGTTCCTAAACACAAGCCTAAGTTTCTCAAACCTAAGTATTCAAAAGAAAAGGAATATTATTATACTAGTGAAGGTATTTCTAATGATAATTTTGATGATGAGAAGATTGGATTTATTGCTATCAAAGATGAAAAACCATTACTTGAATAAAAAGCTTTAGTATCACATGTTGATAAGAAATTTGAATGGGTTATAGACTGTATGCAAATTAGATGTCTAACAACAAGAAATGATAAATTAACTATTAAAGCCAATGAATCTATCTAATGCAAACACAATGAAGAATGAAAAGTAACTATGAAATGATTAAACAAATTTAATTACCTTCACCTACCATGCAACTTGTCTCCATTGTCCTCCTAGCTTTGATTTCTTGAAGATGTTGAGCTCTCAGATTTCCAAAATGAAGCCTTCTCCCAAGATGCTACCAAAGTGTGGAGATTTGAATGAAATTGAGTGCACAATAGCTTATGCAAACTAATGGATGAAATGCAAATGAAATGGTGATTTGATGCAGGAGCATCCTGGGTGTAAGAGCAATCTTGCATCACCCAAAAATATTTTTGTTTTTATTTTCAATAAGGGCTATTTTGTGCAGAGCTACTATTTATGGAAAGTTACTATTTTTGGTAATTTTTGTATGTGCTCAGAATGATCTGATTTCTTTCTTGGAGGTTCATTTTGGTCATATAAGTCTGCTAGTAAAGTTTCATTGCCAGATCAAGTGTATATTGGAAGATATTGAAGATTTTCGATATTGGCAGCAGGGTACAGAAACTTTGAACTTAGTTTTGAAGGCTTTAGAAGCCCCAGATGAGGTCAAAAATTTGGGTGACAGGCACTTTCGCAGGTCAAGCCTGTAGAGCGCTTCGTGGCATTTCCAAAATGGGGTTATAATAGCTAAGCGGGTCAACGGGTGATGACTTATGGTCTTCGGAAGTTGGGCCACCTGAAATGGTGAAAAATAATTTTCTTCAAAATTTATGTTCGAGTTTCAAAGGTTATCTTGAGCCGACTATGATGTAATAAAATGTAAAATAAAATAATTCTAAGTTTGGTCGGCCTTATTGGCTAAAAATTCTGGAACCTTCCCAAGCGGTGGAAAATTGCCTATATAAGGAAGGCTGTATTATTGTCTTAGGCAGTTCAGAATAGTTCTGGGTAGTAGATCTGGGTATTGATTCGAGGCTTTTTCCTAAAGAATATTGTAAGGGAATGCCCATGTGGCTTTGCATATTGTAATTCTGAAAGTTTGTAATTCCACATTTGTGGAGATAATAAGAAGCCAATTTTCTGTCCTTGCATACTATTGTTGTTGTTTCTCTATTTCTGTTATGTGTTTGTGGTATTAAGGGGATCACCCTTCATCAGGTGGTATCAGAGCAGGAGTTCTTGAGTGTGTAAACAGATCACCGACTGTGAGGCAGTTTCCACCAGAACCGTGGCTAGGGTTTCAGTGTGCATCGCAAAAATGCCTCCACGAAGGGAATGTGGCGGAAGAGCTGGTGTTGTAACACCTGAGGTTAGAGAGCTGCAGAGACAAGTGCAAGCATTACAAGAAGAGATTCGGAGAGGAATGAATCTTAATGTTAGAGATGAAAGCGAGGATGAAGCCGAAGAAGAATATCAAGAAAGAGAAGCTGAAATTGTGAACCAGGAGGAAGAAAGACTTTTTCAGGCGATTTCCAAGATTGGGAAAAGACCTAAGATTGAGGTTCCTACATTTTCTAGAAATCTTAACCCAGAGGAATTGATCGACTGGATCAATGAATGTGAGGAATATTTTGAGTATGAAGATGTTGAGGATCCTGATAGGGTCAAATGTGCGAAGGCCAGACTGAAAGGTCATGCGAAAATCTGGTGGCAAGAAATTCAATTGGAGCGAAATAGAAGAGGGAAAGATAAAATCACAAGATGGGATCGGATGGTGGATAAATTGAAGTGACAGTTCATTCCTCTTGATTATGAGCTTGATCTACTAAAGAAAATGCAAAGTTTGAAGCAAGCAGGAAGATCTGTTCAGGAGTATACAGAGGAGTTCTATTGACTCCTCATCAGAACAGGCCATGTAGAAGCTGATAAGGAGAAAGTTGCCCGATACCTTAATGGGTTAAGGCCAAGCATTCAGGAGGAGTTGAATATGGTTTAAATGAGCAGTATTGAGGAGGCATACCAATTTGCCCTAAAAGTAGAGGAAAAGTTGAACAAGAAGTTCGAGAGCAGACAAAACGGAAGAGGTCGCGGTGGACGGTCATATGGTGGCCGAAATGAAGATCTGAAAAAGAAGGATGAGGCCAGTAGCAATCAGAATCAGCGTGGAAATAATTCCAATCACTTCCAGGATCAAAATAATAGAGATCAGAGAGGAAGAGGAAGAGGACAAGGATCTAGAAGAGGAGGCTTCCGTGGAACATGTTTTCACTGTGGAGAAGAAGGTCATAGGGCATTTGAATGTCCTCAGTGCCAAGGTAGAACAGATAGAAGAAATGAAGGCCAGGCCAGAGTTGCACATGTAGATGAAGATGCCAGATCATCAAATTCTGAAGATGCTGAAAGAGGAGAAACGTTGATTAACAGAAGAGTCTTGTTGAGTGGTGAGAATGAACCTGAGCAAAGAAGGAGCCTGTTTCGCACCAGGTGCAAGTGCGAAGGTAAATGTTGTGATATGATTATTGATAGTGGAAGCACTGACAATTTGGTGTCAGAAGAGATGGTGACAAAGTTGAAGCTCAAGAGACAGAAACACCCACATCCATATCGGATTGCCTGGGTACAGGATGACCACAAGGTCATGGTCAATGAACAATGCCTGGTGAAGTTCAAGATTGGCGGATAACAAGATGAGGTATTGTGTGATATCATATCTATGGATGCATGTCATATGTTGTTGGGTAGACCATGACAGTTTGACAGATGTGTTGTACATGATGGTCGTGCAAATACCTATTTCCTGACAAAGGATGGAGTGCGACATAAGCTAAAACCATTGAAGGAGATTGAAGAAAAGGTATGTGGTAATGCAAGGATAACTTTTGTTGATGGAAGAAATTTCCTAGATGGTATGAGGCATGAGCATGTATGTTTTTCTTTAATTCAAAAAGCTAGTAAAGAGGAAGTAGAAGATGTTTCTGTAGAAGTTGCAGATTTGTTGAATGAGTTTCAGGATATTGTATCCGATAACGTGCTTGATGGATTACCACCAGTCAGGAAGATCAGTCATCAGATGGACTTGATCCCAGGAGCGAGTTTGCTGAATAAGGCAGCACACAGAATGACACCTGCAGAAAGTGAGGAGTTGAACAGACAAGTACATGAGTTGTTACAGAAAGGATTGATTTGAGAGAGTCTGAGTCCCTGTGCTGTACCAACGGTATTAGCACCAAAGAAGAATGGAGAATGGAGGATGTGTATAGATTCTAGGGCAATAAACAAGATTACAATCAAGTACAGGTTTCCATTGCCATGAATGGATGATATTATGGATTGTTTGAGTGGAGCTGTGTATTTCTCAAAGATAGATCTGAAGAGTGGATATCACCAGATTCGGATCAGAGAAGGAGATGAATGGAAGACTGCCTTCAAGACAAAGGAAGGACTATATGAGTGGTTAGTCATGCCTTTTGGGCTAACCAATGCACCGAGCACTTTCATGCGGCTCATGAACGAGGTTCTGAAAGAATTTCTAGGTAAGTTTGTCATTGTTTACCTAGATGATATTTTGATCTTTAGTAAGACATTGGAGGAGTATATGATGCATATTCGTATGGTATTTGAGAAGTTGAGAGAAGGGAAATTGTTGATTAATTTGAAGAAGTGTAGTTTTGTGAAGAAAGAGTTAGTGTATTTGGGATTTGTAGTTTCAGCAGAAGGTCTGAAAATGGACCCAGAGAAGGTACAGGCTATTCTTGAATGGCCTACTCCGAGGAATGCTACTGAGGTAAGATCTTTTCATGGTCTAGCTAGCTTTTACAGAAAGTTTATCAGAAACTTTAGCAGTATTTGTGGACCCTTGACTGAAACAATGAGAGGGGATAGAAAAGAATTTAAGTGGACTAATGGGGCAGAAAAGAGTTTTCAATTGTTGAAACAAAAAGTTACAGAACAACCTATTTTAGCACTTCCAAATTTTAATAAGGTGTTTCAAGTAGATTGTGATGCTAGTGGTACTGCAATAGGAGCTATTATGAGCCAAGAAAGTAAACCTGTTGCTTATTTCAGTGAGAAGTTAAATGGTGCCAAGAGGAAATATTTTGTTTATGATCAGGAATTTTATGCTATAGTTCAGGCATTAAAGAAGTGGAGACATTATTTGCTTCCTAAGGATTTTGTTTTGTATACTGATCATCAAGCTTTGCAATATTTGAATAGTCAAGGAAAATTGAATCAAAGGCATTTGAAATGGGTTGAGTTTTTGCAGAGTTATACATTTGTTTTGAAACACAGAAGTGGAAAGTCTAATAGGGTTGCAGATGCTCTTAGTAGAAGGCAACTATTGCTGACAGAGATGCAGATTGAGGTGGTTGGGTTCAATGAACTCAAGAATTTGTATCCAGAGGATCCTGATTTTGGTGAAGCTTGGAAGGCTTGTACAGAACCTGTTACTCTAGACAGGACGAAATGGCTGGATTTTATCATCCAAGATGATATGCTATTTAGAGGGAGTCAATTGTGCATTCCATGAAGTTCTATGAGGGAGAATATCATCAAGGAGAAGCATAGTAGAGGATTGGCTGGACATTTTGGTCGTGATAAAACCCTTGCTTTGGTTGGTGAGAATTATTATTGGCCACAATTGCAGCAAGATGTGAAAAAGTTTGTACAGAGTTGCAGAGTATGTCAGATGGTGAAAGGAGTGAAGCAGAATATAGGGTTGTATCAGCCATTACCTATACCAGAGAAGCTTTGGGAGGATATCAGTATGGACTTTATTCTTGGTTTACCGAGGACACAGCGGGGACATGATTCAATTTTTGTAGTAGTTGACCGATTTTTAAAAATGGCACATTTCATTCCCTGCAAGAAGACTAATGATGTTGTTCATGTAGCAGAATTGTTTTTCAGAGAAGTAGTGAGACTTCATGGTTTGCCAAAGACCATAGTTTCAGATCGGGACACTAAGTTTGTTAGATATTTCTGGCGTACATTATGGAAGAAGTTGAAGATAGATTTGAATTTTAGTTCATCACATCATCCACAGACTGATGGACAGACAGAGGTGGTGAATAGGAGCTTGGGAAATTTGCTGAGATGTTTGGTTGGAGATAAGCCAATAGGATGGGATTTGATTTTACCACAGGCAGAATTTGCATACAATAATTCTGTCAACAGGAGCATTGGTAAATCACCATTCCAGATTGTATATGGAAGTAGTCCAAGAAATGCATCTGAATTGAGGAAGATAGATAAAGGAGAAATAAGTAGTGTTGAAGCTGAGGATTTTGCAGAACACTTGAAGAACATCCATGGGGAGGTGAGGAAGCATATTACCAAGATGAACGCACAGTATAAGGCTAAGGCAGATGAGAAAAGGAGGTATAAAAAATTTCAAGTTGGAGATGAAGTCATGGTTCATTTGTGGAAGGAGTGATTTCCAGTTGGTACATATAACAGGCTGAAAATGAAGAAGTTTGGACCATGTAGGATACTGAAGAAACATGATTCAGGAAACGCATATGAGGTAGAATTACCTACTGAGCTAAATATTTCGCCAGTGTTTAACATTTCAGATCTGACAGAGTATCATGAAGGAGGTGTTGAAGATGAGATCACAGCAGCATAGTGGAGTATTCCAGCAACTAGTTTAGACACTAAGGAGATCGAAGATATACTGGACAGTCGTGTTGGCAGAAGCACAAGGAACATGACATATGAAGAATATCTGGTCAAATGGAAAGGACGACCTATTGAAGATTCATCATGGTTGACAAAGGAGGAGGTTAGCCATTTTGGTTTTCCTCTGCACACCTGAGTCGTGATAGGGTCACTTCTCAAATTACCCTGGGTGTCTGATGCAGGAGCATCCTGGGTGTAAGAGCAATCTTGCATCACCCAAAAATATTTTTGTTTTTATTTTCAATAAGGGCTATTTTGTGCAGAGCTACTATTTATGGAAAGTTACTATTTTTGGTAATTTTTGTATGTGCTCAGAATGATCTGATTTCTTTCTTGGAGGTTCATTTTGGTCATATAAGTCTGCCAGTAAAGTTTCATTGCTAGATCAAGTGTATATTGGAAGATATTGAAGATTTTTGATATTGGCAGCAGGGTACAGAAACTTTGAACTCAGTTTTGAAGGTTTTAGAGGCCCCAGATGAGGTTGAAAATTTGGGTGACGGGCGCTTGCACAGGTCAAGCCTGTAGAGCGCTTCGTGGCATTTCTGAAATGGGGTTATAATAGCTGAGCGGGTCAACGGGTGATGACTTATGGTCTTCGGAAGTTGGGCCACCTGAATTGGTGAAAAATAATTTTCTTCAAAATTTCTGTTCGAGTTTCAAAGGTTATCTTGAGCCGACTATGATGTAATAAAATGTAAAATAAAATAATTCTAAGTTTGGTCGGCCTTATTGGCTAAAAATTCTGGAACCTTCCCAGGCGGTGGAAAATTGCCTATATAAGGAAGGCTGTATTATTGTCTTAGGCAGTTCAGAATAGTTCTGGGTAGTAGATCTGGGTATTGATTCGAGGCTTTTTCCTAAAGAATATTGTAAGGGAATGCCCATGTGGCTTTGCATATTGTAATTCTGAAAGTTTGTAATTCCACATTTGTGGAGATAATAAGAAGCCAATTTTTTGTCCTTGCATACTATTGTTGTTGTTTCTCTATTTCTGTTATGTGTTTGTGGTATTAAGGGGATCACCCTTCATCATGATTGTTATGGAATGCTTGATTGTTTGAATGCTTGGATGCTTGAATGTTTGAATGCTTGTTATCAAAAATACCTATTAGCTATTAAATGAGAAATGAGGCTCCTTTTATAGAGTTTTGGAGCATCTAGGCCTAGGTGGCACAATCCTATGGTTGAGAATGAAAGGTGCAAGATCCTAGGGCTAGGATTGACTTGGTTGAAGGAGTTGAGAGAAAGGGGGATGTAGTTGGAATGTGAGAGGAAGAATAGGGATGATGTTCCTCTCACATTGACATGGAGGAGAAGAAGGTGGAAGGGAAAGACGCATGTCAAGTGTCTCACAAAGACCAAAGAGAGAAAGAGGAAGAGACATTTTCCTCATGAGGACTCTTTGCACAAGTGTCTTATGAGTCACCCTTGACCCTTAGAGGTGGCTTGAGAAGCCCCTTAGGAATAGGGAATGTCTCTTGACTTGGTTGTTGAGAGGACATGTGGTCATGAGACCAAGTCCTATGAGGCCACATAGCCCTTAAGAATAGGACATGTGTGGGTGAGGATAAATATGAATAAATAATTAATAATAATTATTTATTTTAGCCAAGGTGATGTGTTAGATGACTAGGTGGATGAAGTGAATTAGAAGACTTAGTCATATTTAGGTGATTGTGTATTTAATTAAATCACTTTAATAGACTATTTAGAAGACTTAGGATATAGAATTAGACTATAGTGAATTTATTAAATAAATTGAATAATTTACTTAATAAATAGAAGAAATAAATATTAATTAAATAATAAATATTTAATTAATTTATCAAGTCAATAGTAATTAAATAATAAATATTTAATTAATTAATGAATCCATTTTTAAGTGTATACATAGACAATGGTTTCTCACATCATATGATTGGAGATAAAAACAAGTTTGTTAAACTAAATAAGTATGATGGTGGTGTTGTAAGATTCAGAGACAATGTTCCTAATCCTATCATAGGAATAGGATCTATTTTGTTGGATGGAAGGACTAATACTAACAATGTACTACTTGTTAATGGACTTAAGAATAACTTGTTGAGTGTTGGACAGTTGATGGACAAAGGGTATCAATTGAAATTCATTGATGGAAAATATTTTATCAAAAGTAAGACAAGAAATTTAATTGCAACTGGTACTAAATCTAGAGGTAATGTATTTGAGTTAAATATATCTGAAGCTTCTTGTTTTGTTGCAAAGATAGATGACAGTTGGCTATGGCAGAGAAGATTTTGTCATGTTAATTTTGATAATATTGTGAAGGAAAACTTTACTAATGCATTAAGAGACCCTACCTAAAATTGTAAATCCATTTAACACTATGTGTAAAGAATGTGTTATAGGAAAGCAAACTAGAAGCAGTTATAAAATTAAATCATACATAGCAAAAGGGAAGTTGGATTTGATACATAGAGACCTATGTGGACCTACAAGGACAAGATCATACTATGGTGAAAGGTACTTTATACTTTTTGTTGATGAATTTTCTAGAATGATGTGGATCACTTACTTGAAAGAGAAATCAGAAGCATTTGACAAATTCAAGTTATTCAAAGAAAAATTAGAAAATGAATCAAGCTTTAAGATAAAATGTTTGACATTAGACAGAGGTGGAGAATTTACTTCAGATCTATTCAATTCATATTGCGAAGAGCATGGAATACATAGATATACATCTGCTCCTAGGACTCCACATCAAAATGGGATAGCAGAGCAAAGAAATAGAACAATATTGGATGTTGCTAGGACAATGTTGTTAGAAGGAAATATATCTCATGTACATTGGAGGGAAGCTGCTGGGACAACAATATACACATTGAACAAAATTCAAATCAAAGAAGGTACAAATATGACTCCTTATGAATTATGGTTTAATCATACTCCTACTATAAAATATTTCAAAATATTTGGAAGCAAATGTTATATCAAAAGAGATGATGAAATGGGAAATTTTGATGCTAGAAGTGATGAAGGAATTTTTCTTGGTTATTCTACTAAAAGAAAGGCTTACAAATGTTTTAAACTAAGATTGAGAAAGACGATTGAAAGTAACAATGTAAAGATAGATGAAAATTTTTAGATACAAGAGAGAATGTATGATTGTAATTAGAATACAGAGATCAAGAAGGCCACTACTACAAAAGAAGAAGAACATGTTGAAACTGACTGTGAAAATGAGATTTGTGATGATGACACTATTGGCAAGTTGACTATACTATTGTATATGACTTAATATAGTGTTTTCATTATGGCAACAAATTCATATAGAGTTTTGAAGTTAGCACACATCCTCAGAAGATTAGAAATTGGCTAAGTACAGAAGACTAGATAGTTAGCAGTGCACCAGTAGTTCAGATCATCAATGCATGTGTGTATGACTGAGTTATGATATGCACCCTAGAAGATAAGTTGGTAAGAGTGTATTCATGCTTAGTCTATGAGCGCATGATTAGATATGCAAGTATGGTGAAGTTAAAGACAGTTGAAGTTACATAGCTAATAAATGCTAGAACAGAATAGAGTATGCAGCCAACTGATGATAATTTGATTAGAGACTATGTTATTATTTTGTAAAGGCTGTGCACCTATTGTAATTAGGTTATAGACATGTAATTAACTTTTTTTGTAAACACGCTTGAGCCAATTCACTTGGAAGCATTATATGTAATCGGTTAAAGGGTAGACCTAGTTAATTGTTTTTGTATGCGCATATAAATATTAGATGCGCCCTTGTAATTAGACATGGAAGTTGTTATAGAGTTGAATTAAGAAGAGAAAAAGTATGCGAAGAGTTATTGAGATGTATTAGAGATTTGCAAGAGGTTAAAGCATTAGTGCATCAAAGGAATTAATCAGACAAGCAGTGTCACAGTGCCAGTTCATCCAGTAGATATAGTGTGTATTTGAGATCATAAGGTTGTAGCTTCCACCACTTGAGCTGTGAGCTCTAGGATAGTGTGTCCACACCCCTAATGGGGTTATTGTAAAAGGCTCCTAACATGGTCTGACCCTTGACCAGGTCACTGTAAAAAATGTAATGTGAAGACAACTCCTAACAGGGTTAAGGTTCTTCTAACAAGGATCATAAAACACTAGTACATAATATTAGTGGGTGTCAATTCCCACTGGATTTTTTACCTATTTGGGTTTCCCCATAATCATATTGGTGTTATGTGTTGAGTTCATGTTTTTTATTTATGTTAATATTCATTTAAGTACTTAAGCATTCAAGATTGAAGAAAGAGTAAAATAAAAAGATCAGATATAGTGAACACTGATTCACCCCCCCCCCTCTCAGTGTTCCCATTCCTAAAAATTGGTATTAGAGCTCTGGTCCTCTGCAAAGAAGTTTAACCACTTGAGGAGATCATGGACAATACAAAAATGAAACATCTAAAAAGAAATCTTAAAGCCGCTCTTGAAGACCTGGACAGATCTGAAAAGGAAATTAAAGAATTAAAAGAAAAAGTTAGTGATGCTCAAATTGTCATCAAAAGACTTAGAAAAGATTTGAAAGAATGTTCTACTGGTGATTTAGGGATCATGGTCAAAAAGCTAAATGAAGAGAACACATCTCTGAAAGATCAGATTGAAGAATTGGATGACAAGCTAACTAACAATCAGGAAGTCTGTGATGAACAGATCAAAGAGAACCTTCAACTGAATGAAGAATTGAGGCAAGAAAACATGGAAATCTTGGAGCTAAGAAACAACAAAGAAAGCTTGGAATCTGAATTGAAAGAGGCTAAGAATCACATTGATAAATTACACACAAGCAAGGATCTGATTGAATCTCAATTATATGCTTGGAAGTTTAAAGGAGATACTAGCGGCATTGGATTCAATGAAGCACAAAATCAGATTGACAACATGCGAGCAAGAATGAAAGCACCAAAAGACACCACAGATGCTAAGTAGACTGGAAGTTAGACTAAAGATCATATTGAACCATCCAAGAATGAGCACAAGCCAGTAGATCAAACTTGTTATGTATGTAACAAGCATGGACATATAGCAAGGAACTATACAGAGGTAAGGCCTTTCAATGGTTACTATTATTCATGCAATAAATTTGATCATAGAGCTATGAATTGTAAAACAAGTCATAAGAACAAGACTCGGTATAATCAGAGAAATCAGAATCAGCCAAATGTAAGAAGTTCTCAGAATATTACATGTTAGATATGTAACTATAATGGTCACTCAGCTAGACAATGTAAAATGGTAACCCATGTCAATGCGCCAAGGAATATAAGGCCTCTAGTTATTTGTCACTAATGTAACAAGGCTGGACACATCTCAAAGTTATGTAGATCAAGAATGCAAAGTCAAGAAAGCCCTAAAAATCTAGAAGAATCAATACTAGATACAGAAGAAGTCAAGTTTTTGAAAGCTTTAGAAGATGCAAGCTTGATTTGGTCAGAGGCAAAGAAGGATAAGGTTGATGAGAATGTATTGGATGCATCCATAGTGGACGCACCCTCTACATCTGGATGATTGGCCCTCAAGGTCATAGGGGGAGCTAATTTAGCTCTAAACCATAGTGCGGCGATATGCTCACCATCAAAGTATGCACCTTTGGACTTAACCTTTTGGAGACTAGCATAACCTATGTGCAAGAGTGCACTAGCTGACTAATAATAGAATGAAAGTTGGAGATTTTCAATGAAAGTCTGGTTTACGTGGAAAGCATTAATGGAGGAATTTTTACTTTAAAGTACATAGAAGTTTGTAGATCACTCATTACATTCAATTTTAGAGTGATTGAAGAGCACAGAAGCCCTAGCAGTTTATTGTGAAGGATTGCAAATTGATTCACCAGCAAAGCAGTTTGTTTGATTAGTTATGGAAGCCCTAATCTGTCGCATCAATTTAGAAGTTCTTGGAAACCATTAAGAAAGTGATATACAAGTAAGTGATGGCTACTTCTATTTTATTTGATGTTGTGGAGAAGAAAAGATATATATTTAAGCACTCATTCAAATCCACATTGGATGACCTAGAAGGGGCATTCTCCCACATGCCTATGGGTGTTATGCATGTCGAAGACATCTGTGCATACATATATTATAAGAATGAGCTAGTAGGACTTGATAGGATAAGAGCGCATTTAGAAACCATGATGAAACCAGATAAAACCTTCATGGATGAGTATGTGCAATTTGAAAACCACATGATAATTGAATATGCGACTGCATATGATTTCTATGAGTCCGAATGGATAAAAATACTACTTAGCAAGATTCATGATGACCTATTCTGGATAGGTGAAGTTCCAGTAAGGATCATAGGAGACTTAATTCATGAGATGACAGGTCTATCTAAGAAAGGCGTTATTCTTCTAGCAGGAAAAGACGTGAGAAAACTTGTTGAGAAAACATGCAAATCAAGAAGTGATAGGCACGGAATGACTATAGAGCCTATAGAGAAAAATGACATCAATTTGATGTCTATGATACTAGGGTATAGGTTTCAACACACCAATAGAGTGAACAATGTGTCAGTGGCCACAATTCTTGTAGCAATAAGACTTGTGAGAGAAAATGGAGAGTTTAATTTGTGCGAGATCTTGTGCGCACAACTAATAGACAACATCAAGGCCATTAAACATGAAAAGACCAAAATATTCAGATTTGGGTCTTTGATCATATACATGTACTTCCACATAGTTGGGAAGGTCTCAGACTTGTATTTGGATAAAATTTTACCCATAATTCCATAGATATCCTTCAAGGCATCTACTGAGAGCACACTAAAGGACTACATGACACTGGAATTGAAAACATTTACGGCCAAAATGTAGATGAGATACAGAATTTCAAAAAGCATTGTTGAAAAGTACAAAGATAGCATTTTCTTTATGGTAGAGACTGATACATGTATGGAAGCAGTTGAACTAAGGACAAAGTGGATTCATCCACTTGGATATGAGGTTGAGGGCCAATCCTAGAGGCATATGCTCAAGTACTATTATCAAAACCTAAGGACCCTAATGAGCCAAGATGGGGGACTTATGAAGAGAAAACTAGAGAAGTTGATGTTGTTCTAAACAGCACATCAACTAAAAGAAAAGTAGCTAAGGTTACTTCTGAGATATTGAAAATTCATGGAGTAACTCAAGAAGACCTGGAAAAAGTAAGACAAGAAAAGATTTCTTTGGGAAGTGAGAGCGCATCAGCATCAGAAGCAAAGGAAGATGATCCTAAATTGAAGAAGGTAAAAGTGGAGAAGTCTGATGATTTGAAGGGTAAAACATATGTTTCCCCTCCTGCGGCCATAGAAAAAATTGACCTTACTGCTCCTCCAGAGTATAAGACAATGGCAAAGAGGAAGAAAGAGACAGGAACTAGTCATCCATCCTCATGCACTACAAGAAGCCAAAGAAAGAGTACTCAAGCACCACCACAAGTAAGTTTTAGACCTAGTCTAAAAGTGCTAAATTCAAGGATAATTGATGAGGGAAAGATTGATCAAATAAGAAAATTTTATGATAAGTATAGTGAAATAGATAAGTCAGAGATTCATGACATGATTATCAAGCACATGCTTAAGTTTAAAAAGACAGTGCTAGAATTGAAGACTATGATTCCAGACAGTGTTTGGAACATTTTAGACTTCTTGAAGAGACAAGCAATGGAGGAAGATCTGAGGATAAGAGAGAAGATCTTAGATGAGATTTTACTAGTATTTTCTCTAAAGGAGAAGAACTTACTATTAGATCTGGTAAAGCCACATCTTAGAACCAAGTCAATAACTTTGCATATAATGGACAAGAATTATTAATTAGTTGTAAAGGAAATAGAAAAAGCCTTTGAGATGGTTTTCATGAATAGATACATGTATCCAGCTACTGTGCCCACAGCTCAAGTACCCACAAAGGTAGCCAAGGAGTCAAAGACCATTAATTTATAGAATATAGGTCCTCAAGATTCAGTGCCCATAGTTGTAGCACCCACAGAGGTAGAGAAGCATGCGCCTATGGCAGAAACACATAAGGATGATACAATTTTTATTCACAATGTTGAGATTGAAATGGTGGCCTCAAATCTTGATTTGGATAAGTTTGAAGAAGCATTTGTAAGCACTCAAGAGGCTAAGAATCTATGTGGTAACATTCTTCCTAATCAACAAGAAGTACTGATTGAGGATATGAAAGAAGTTGAAAGAGAAAAAGAAACTGAAAAAGAGATAGAAAAAGAAGAAGAAAAAGAAAAGGAAGCAGAAAAAGAGAAAGGAGAAGTAGAGATGAAAGAAAATGAACCAAAAGATAAGTCATCTATTGAAATGACAATAAGAGTCAAACAAGAAGCAATGGATAGCACTCCTATCACTCCTTCTGTATCATTGTTGTCAAGATTGACACTAGACACCACTAGTTTGGATTCTTGGGGAGAAGAAGACTTGATCAAGATCAGTGTCTTAGCTATGGAGAAGGCCAAAGAGAAAAAGGTAATGAGGAACCCATTGTTTGTTGAATCAGTCAACATATTGAATAGTCTAATACCTTCAGACAAGAAAGTGTCTAAGGTGCATTCAGTTGATGATGTTAGCAACATCCTCACAGCCTTCAAAACTAATTTTTCTACCTTGGAACAGTCTGCATCTCAAGTTGCAGAAGAAAATTATAGGAAGAAGAGACTAAGTGAACTGGTTAGTAACTTTTCACTTGACCTAAGTTCCCTAAAAATTGGTCAAGCATCTTTGAAGGAGTTTAGAGAAAATGGCAGGAAGATCATTGCAGATTGTATGGACCAAGATAAGCTGACTGATGATCATTTCAAGAAGATACAAGAGGCAGAAGAAATGATAGAACAAGTAAGGAAATTAGTAGAAGACCCCTCCACTGATGTAAATATGTGCAATAATGTATATCAAGGGAAGATTGACAAGATAGAAAGAGCAGAGAAGGAGATGTCCAAGATAAGGGCAAGGCAAACACAGCTCAAGAATGCTCTTGTGCCCTCCCTAGATGTGCTCAATCAGAATATCAAGGAGATCGATGCCACCATGGTGACATATGATCAAGGTCTTATGTCAGATTTGGAGAAGATGGAGAAGCTGAACTATAAATTATGTGCCCATCTCCAAATAGTCAATGCACTAATTGCATTCTGGAAGCAAGAGATCCACAAGTTACAAATAGCATATCCGGATGTAATTTCCTTGTAAGTACTTATAGATACAATTTTTGGAACACCTTTTTCATTAATGTCAAAGGGGGAGTATGTATAGAATATGGAGATATAAATATGTAAAGAAGATGTATAGTAAAGAATATAAGGGAGATATAAGATAGAGTATGACAAAAGTTTTTGTATAAGAGAATAATTAGTAACTGTGCCATATTCCTTTGTTGCCATCAATGACAAAGGGGGAGATTATTGGCAAGTTGACTATACTATTGTATATGACTTAAAATAGTGTTGTCATTATGGAAACAAAGTCATATAGAGTTTTGAAGTCAGCGCACATCTCCAGAAGATCAGAAATTAGCTAAGTACATAAGATTGGACAGTTAGCAGTGCACCAGTAGTTCAGAGCATCAGTGCACATGCGTATGACCAAGTTATGGTATGCACCATAGAAGATAAGTTGGTAAGAGTGTATTCATGCTTAGTCTATGAGCACATGATCAGATATGCAAGTATGGCGAAGTTAAAGACAGTTGAAGTTACACAGCCAGTAAATGCCAGAACGGAGTAGAGTATGCAGCTGATTGATGATAATTTGATTAGCGACTATGTTATTATTTTGTAAGGCTATGCACCTATTGTAATTAGGTTATAGACATATAATTAACTTTGTTTGTAAACACGCTTGAGCCAATTCACTTGGAAGCGTTATATGTAATCGGTTAAAGGGCCGACCTAGTTAATTATTTTTGTATGTGCATATAAATATTAGATGTGCCCTTGTAATTAGACATGGAAGTTGTTATAGAGTTGAATTAAGTAGAGAAAAAGTATGCGAATATTTTTTGAGATGTATTAGAGCTTTGCAAGAGGTCAAAGTATCAATGCATCAAAGGAACTGATCAGACAAGCAGTGTCACAGTGCCAGCTCATCCAGTAGATATAGTGTGTATCTAAGATTAGAAGGTTGTAGCCTTCACCACTTGAGCAGTGAGCTCTAGGATAGTGTGTCCACACCCCTAACAAGGTTATTGTAAAAGACTCCTAACATGGTCTGACCCTTGACCAGGTCACTGTACTAAATGTAATGTAAAGACAACTCCTAATAGGGTTAAGGATCTTCTAACAAGGATCATAAAACACTAGTACAGAATATTAGTGGGTGTCAATTCCCATCGGGGTTTTTACCTATTTGGGTTTCCCCATAATCATATTGGTGTTATGTGTTGAGTTCATGTTTTCTATTTATGTTAATATTCATTTAAGTACTTAATCATTCAAGATTGAAGAAAGAGTAAAAGAAAAAGATCAAATATAGTGAACATTAATTCACCCCCCCCCCCCCCCTCTTAGTGTTCCCATACCTAGCAAACACAAATGAGGTTAGTGAGATTCCTATGACTTTGAGGTATGTTAAGAAAGATCATCCTAAAAATCAAATTATTGGTAATGCAAATCAAGGAATAATGACTACATCAAAGACAAGGGAAGAAATTTGTTTGATTTCTCAAGTTGAACTAAAGACTAATGATGAATCTTGGATCAAAGCTATGTAGGAAGAATTAGATCACATAAAGAAAAATAACACTTTAAAATTGGTTCCTAGACCTAAAGACAAAAATGTAATAGAAACTAAGTGGGTTTTCAGAAACAAAATGAATGAAGAAGGAATTTTTGTAAGAAACAAAGCAAGATTGGTATGCAAAGGCTATTCACAACAAGAAGGCATAGATTTTGAAGAGACATTTGCCCCTGTTGCTTGGCTAGAAGCTGTGATTCTATTTTTGGCCTATGCTACACATAAATACTTAAAGGTATATCAGATGGATGTAAAATATGTATTTTTGAATGGGGATCTTGAAGAGGAGGTATAAATAGAACAACCTGATGGATTTCCTCTAACAAAAGATGAAGACTTGGTATGCAAGTTGAAGAAGGCATTGTATGGACTGAAGCAAGCACCAAGGGCTTGGTATGCAAGGTTAGACAAGTACTTACTTCACCTTGGATTCAGAAAAGGTAATGTTGATAGCAATCTGTACTTAAAAACTAGTCAAGATGGAATTTTGATATTAGAAGTTTTTATTGATGACATTATTTTTGGAGGAAATGATGAGATGTGTAAAGAGTTCTCTAAAGAAATGGAGAATGAATTTGAGATGTCCATGATAGGCATGAAATTCTTTCTTGGACTGTAAATAAATCAGAGCGAGAATGGCATTTTCATTTCTCAAACTAAGTATCTTAAAGAAATGTTGAAAAAGTTTGGAATGGAAGACTATAAACTTGTTTGTACACACATAGTGATTGACCATAAACTGAAAAATAATGATGAGACCAAGAATGGTTTTTAGACCAAGTATAGATCAATGGTTGGTGGATTACAATATCTGACTCACTCCAGACCAGATAATGCTAATGTTGTTGGAATTGTGGCTAGATATCAGGAAGATCCTAAAGAGACACACATGGTTGCTATAAAAAGGATATTTAGATATCTAAAAGGAACAATGGAATATGGCTTATGGTATGATAAAAATGATGACTTTGAATTACATGCTTATACTAATGCCAATTGGGCAGGGAACATTGATGACAGGAAGAGTACTAGTGGAGGTGCATTTTTCCTTGGGAAAAGGTTGGTTTCATGGTTAAGTAAAAAACAAGATTATATAGCTCAATCTACTGATGAATCTGACCATGTTGTTGCTACTATTAATTATATACACCTAAAAATGGTCACCTAGACTATTAGCCCCTTTTGCTAAATCATAAATTGCTTGTTCTTGATCAAATCCTAGTTCTATCATTTATTTGATTATTTTCTATGGGCTAACCATCTTATCCTAAGTTTTTATTTATTTAAAAGGAATATTTCCTCCCCTTTTATTAAATAAAAATCCCCCACTTTTCCTCTTATCCTAAGTTGCACAAATAAAGCATTATTCTTATTTTATAAAAAGGGAAAAAGCACTTTTTGTCTCATATGGACACAAAAGTCAACTCTTATTTTCCCATTGGAGGATATGTGTGCGCATGGATTGCTCCTCTTTCAAGCTCCACCATTGATTAAATCTTTTGCCTCTTAATCTCCATGGTCCATTCCTTTTCATTTCTTATAAAAGGAGAGCTCTCTTCTTCATTCTAGATCCCCAACTTTTTATGCTAACTTTATGCTGCAGGTTTTCTAGGTCATTTTGGAGATTTTTGAAGATTTGGAGCATCCTTAGCATCTACATCTCATTCTTGCATTCTTATCTTAGCTTCATATTTATGCTTTCTTAGATTAGCTTCATTTCTATGCTCTAGATTAGCTCACATAGATTAATTAGCTTGGGTTGTAACACTTGCATATTTCCTTTCATAGCTTAGCTTGCATTTCCATTTCTAGCATAGCATTGCATTGCATTTTCATTCTTGATTCTTGAGGATATTGGCATTCTTGCCCTTGTCTTCATTGAATCTCCCATTGCATGGTTTACTAGCAAGGTTATAGGCTAAATAGCTCTAGCTGAGAGCATTCTTAAAAGCCCTTGCACTCCATGCCTAGGGAGCTATGGATCGATTTGTGAGGGCTCATTCTTGAGTTTCCTTGCATGTAATGATCCATAGAAGTGTGACACATTTATAGCACACATTTTTGGCACCCACTGTGGGGCAGAGTAGACTAGCTTTGTCCCTTCTTTTTCTGCATTTTCGTCATTTTTCATCAATTTTTCAGCAAGTTTTTAGCTTAATTTTTGGTATTTGTTTTTTTTTCTCAGACTACTGTACGATACTTTCCAGAAGTATCGCACGATACTTCACCTATCAGAAGTATCACTTGGCTATTGTGAATTCTATCACCTGGTGTCGAGCAAAGTATCGCCTAGCATAAGGCGAAATATCGTGTAGACTAAAAAGTATTGCCCTAGTATACTGCGAAGTATCACGTGATACTGGTGTCTGTACTATGTTTGTACTTGATAGCGAGCTATTTTTGGGCTATTTTATCTATCTTGCAAGTTTTGGGTTGCTAGCTACTTGCTTATTGAGCTTCTTGCTCACTGCTCGGCTTTAGTCAATTGATTGTTGTAAGTGCTTGAGCACTTTTGACGAGCTATCTCTCTATTGTTCTACTTTGACAAGTGATCTTTATTAGCTTTTTCTTATCTCAATATCTGAGAAACTTTGTCTCATTCTATTAGTCAACCAACATCTCTTTTCATGCCGGTTACAACTCGGTCTCAATTTGAGCAGGAGAGTCATCCTCCGTTCAATTATACATAGTTACCTTCTCCAACTAGACATTCCAAAGCACCCATTAGCAGTGACAGTTCTAGTTCTGACCAATCTGAGAATTCTAAGGCTACACCGTGGTACAAAGGAGGTTTCCTCTTTTCCGCATTCAAGACCCCCAAAAACACAGACAGTGTCTCACTCACTTTGACTGAACAAGAAAAATTCCAACGCTTGCAAGAACACTTTGAACATAAAGATAACCAAGCGCGCCTAGACAAAGAACACAATCAACAAAGGATGGATGCTGCTAGGTGCATGGCTTATAGAGGGACATTTCATGAGCAACCTGAGATGAGTAACTATGAGCATAGACCTCTTTTTAATGGCAATAATGGCAACAACACGCCACCAAGATCTCCTCCAAGAACCACTTTGGGTATGCCTTCTTCACCTCCTAGACCTCCTCCCTCTCAACATGAGGTAGAGGCTGATGATGAGATTTCTAGTGAGGATCTTATGAGATTTGAACAAGATGTGGTCTCCCAACGCATGATGCATAAGCTTTTAGAGCGTAATGGTGATCAATATTTTCAATATATGACTTCTAGAGGATACAAGCTTCCTCCCGGCTATGATGTCAGACAAATTGTCCAACAAACAGTACCAACTGAATTGGAAGTCCTTCAGGAAGAACTACGTCAGACAAATCAATGCCTTACCCAAATGGCATTAGAAAGAGAGCCTCCAAAGGTCTCTTTTGTAGAATCAATTTGTGCTCTTCCTTTTGATAAAAGTCTATACATGGCCCCGTTTCCTAGGGATATTGAGGTTCCCAAATATGACAAGTATGATGGAAATGGTGATCCCCATGACCATGTGCATCACTTTTACACTCTTAGCATGGACTTTCTTCATGAAGACACATTTCTTCTATGATTATTCCCTCGAAGTTTAAGAGGCCAAGCTTTGGAATGGTTTGCGAAATTGACACCACCTCTTAAGACTTTTGATGAGTTGGCTCAGTGATTTACCCAGCATTATTCTTACAACATCCAACAACCTGTCACCATGATAGATCTCGGTAATCTAAGACAACATCAAGGTGAGCCATTTGCAACTTACTTACAATGTTGGAGGTCATTGTATTCTCAATATCCTCATCAGCTACCTGAAAGAGAAAAGATTGACATTTTCGTCAACACACTTGTGCCTGAGCTATTTATGATCTAAGGAAGCAATTGTTCTCCTCTTTCAATGACATGGTTGAAAGTGCATATCGAATTGAGGATGTAGCTATAAGAAAAGGGGATATTGTTATTAATAAAGATGCTAAAGGCAATGGCAAAGACAAGAACAAACCTTGGAATAAAAATAAGTATGTTGTTAATGATGGGGTTGTTGACGCTCCTAAAGCTAAAGAGCCTGCTTTCAATCTCTCCAATGCTATCTATGCAGCAAAACAACAAGAAGCTGCCAACACTCACAGTGCTCCTAAACCTCAATATGCAGATAAGCCTAAGAAGTCATTTCAAAAGAGAGTCTATACCAAGTTGGCAGAACCTTACGATGTGATCCTTAAGACTTTGGTTGACAATGGATATCTTATGCTTCCTGATAAACCTGGTAACTAGGATCTGATAAATAAGCCTGATTGGTGGAGAGAGGATCATTACTGCCATTATCAGAGAAACAAGGGACATCCAACAGACAATTGTTTTAGGCTTAAGGATGATATTCAGGATCTTATTGAGAACGGCACAATCTCCACTGATGGTTTAACTAAAAATTATGATCACACAGCTTTCAAAGATCCTCTACCTAAGCATGATAAGGGGGAAACCTCTCAAACACATAAGAAGAATCATGATGCTAAGATCAACTATACATATACTTCTGATACACCTATGATCAACATGGTAGAGCCTATTGAGAGTGTTCTTATGATGAGATCTCAAGATGATAATAAAGCCAATCATGGTAAGCCAAAGTTGGTCTTGCAAACACATGGTAGTTCATCTTCCTGAAGTGAGACACTGAATGCTGTTACTAGGGGGCAAGCCAAGATTGTCCTTAAAACTGCGCAAGATCCCAAGCAAGCTTTTCCTTCCAAACAAGTGGCTCCTTCAATTACCCCTAGCTATGATCTTGTCCAACATTTGCAAAAGACACCAGCATAGATATCTATCCTTGAGTTGCTTCGGTTATCCCCTTCACATAGAGAGATCCTTGATGAGGCTCTACGTACAACACGTGTTCCCAATGACATTGATCCAGATCAATTCTAGGCTATGGTCAACCACATTTCATCTCCGCTATCTCTCTTCTTTTCTGTAGAAGATGACATATCTATTGCTCACCCACATAATCTAGCTTTACACATTGAAGTTCTAGTCTACAATACCCGAGTCCGCCGAGTCCTGATAGACAATGTTGCAGGGTTAAATATTGTTTCTTTCAATGTCATACAACAATTGGGTTTGTCAGAATTCATTGTGGATTCTAAGAAGAAGATTACTATAAAAGTTTATGATGAAGTGGAAAGATCTTCCAAAGGTCTTGTCACGCTGCCTATCCGAGTGGGTCCTGTCATGAAAGATATTAGCTTCCAAGTATTGGACATCCCACTTGCATATAACATTCTTTTGGGTCATCCTTGGATCCATGACATGCAAGCTGTTCCTTCCACTTATCATCAATGCGTCAAATTTCCATACAATGGCACTGAAGTTGTGATTCCTGGAGACCATACTATTGCTATTAATGCTCTTGCTGCTGCTGAAAAATTTGTTCCTCACAATTTACCTTCCATTGATCCTAGTATGTCTCTAATTGCTGCTAAGAAATCACTCAAGATGACGAGCCTTGGTATGGGTGAATATAAGTTGGATTCCTTTGCTTCTATACCTATTTGTCCTAGGTCATATGGGAAACCTTCTGATCCGATGAAGCCTTCCACTTCTGCTATGGTGATCTTTGATACTTTTGTTCCTCCATCCATTCCTTTAGAGGCGGAACAAGAAGAACAAGCTGTCCAAGAGTGGATCTATAGAGATGATTGGAGAAATACTCCCATGCTCAGTAATTCAGACACAGATACAGATGAGTCACCACTGCACACTATGGTTCAAATGGGAGATGATCTTCCTTCTACTTCACTTCTTTGGGGGGAAGAATGTATATCTACTGATGATATGGTTGGGGCCTCTATGTCTAGAACCTATGTGCCTAAAGAATCATTGCACTATAATAGACAATGTCGTAACATTACACAACTACTACAAAGAGGTGATCTATCACACAATGACATGAGTATCTCTACTTCTCGACATCTTAAGCCTCTTCCAGAAGGTTCTTCCATGACAGATATGGATTTTGATGTAGTTTATACCTCTCGTAACCCACTCGACGTAGTTGATGAGTCTCGTGCAGGGTCTGATGAGTTTGTTCCCTGTATTGCCTCAGTGGAGTACGTTGGTCCTTCTATGATGAATCTAGATCTAGCTACTTTTGGAGCCTACCCTATAGGCTCAACCCCTCTTGTCACCAGAGATGACATCCCTCATATAAATGCTATTGAACCAATCACTTCATTTCATCTCACATCAACACCTATTACTTCTTCCACCAGTGAACTAGCCACAAAAAATATTGAATCAGCAATCAAACATCATAGTCATCAAGTCAAAAGAAAAGAGCAATGGTCAGATGGCGAAAACCACATTGTGGCGGTATCTGAACCTAAGAAAAGTAAAAATAAAAATCTGCTCAAAAATAATGATTCTCAAATAAAAGATGACAAGTTGATTCTCTACAAAGAAATGGTGAAATTTTTCAAACATGATCTCATATCTATTACACTTCAGCCCACTCCTAGAGCTGAGAACAAAGTTGCTAATGCCTTGGTTACTTCAACATCCATCTTACAAATGAAAAAGCATAAAATTCACTTCAAGTTCCTGGTGGATGAATTACGCTCCTAACTTCCATCTCATATCCCTCCTAAAAATCCACCACTCCATTCTTCCCGCCATCCCTTACACTTTGCCTGTCTCTGGTGACTTGTATAGGAACGGTCTAGACGGAACTCTCCTTAGGTGTCTAGAAATAGAGGAGTCAAAAAAAGTGCTAGCTAAAATCCACAATGGCATATGTGGATCACATTCTAATGATCCTCCACTAGCTCAGACATTGCTTAGGGCTGGTTATTATTGGTTGAATTGGTTGAGACCTCCTATCATCACAGCTGCAGCATTTGGGCCTGGGGCCTATCTGTTCTCTACATCAGAGGAAGTAGATTCTTGATGCCCGTTTCTATCTGGGGCATTCTTTGTACATACTTTATTGATCCTGAAAAAATTCCAAAAAAAAATTCATATATGATGTTGAAAAAATCCTAAAAAGCATATAAAATCCTGAAAAAATACAAAAAAATCAAAAATTCAAAAAATCAAAAAAATTGAAAAAGTGCCTTGGTGAAAACCTGGAAACAGGCGCCTTGGTAGCAAAAATACAAATTTTTTTATAAAAAGTCCTTAAAAATTTGCAATAAATCTATCAAGTGGTGAAAACCTAGAAATAGGCGCTGCTTGAGAACCTCTGCATCTATGTCTATCAATCTTGCGTGGCACTCATTCGCTCCACTTCTCGCTTTGCCTCTCCTAGCCTAAAATTGACTCTTGTCTTAGTCTAGGGGGCATACATTATTTTAAGCTTATCTTGGGTCTCTTTGTGCGTCTGGGTTTCTTAGGCACCTCGCAAATGGTGTTTTCAACACCACCCTAACTGTGTTTTTCAACACTACCCTTGCGTCGAGTGTTTCTCAACACTTATCAGATGTCCTACCCTACAGTCTAGTATGATATGATATTTCTCATTTGTAGATGCGATACTCAAAGCTTGACTCTATGACCTACACACACGCACTTGACTTGCTGAGATTTGTTTGACTTTATTTCTTTGCATGCTGTTTATGATGATTTCTTTGCTGAGTGTTCTCCCCCTATGATTGTTTTCGATGATGCATAGCTAGAAGACTAAGGGTATGGGAACATGTTTTATTTCTTTATCTGCTTGTGGTTATATTTTGTTGATCATAACTGTCATGAGCATTTATGTTGGTCTTACTTGACACTATGGATTGACAAGGTATTATCCTTGACTGTTTCGCAAGTGCATGCTTATAGTCATCTTGACTTTCTTGTGTCTCGATGCGAGCATAATCTTGCTATATCAAACTTAGGTAATCTCACTGCACTGTTCATCTTGACCTACATGTCTTTGATGCCTAGGTGGGATTTCCACATTTCTATCTGATATAGATCATATTCAGATTCACATAGTTATGCTAGTGTGTATTATATGATCTTGCGACGCTACCAATAATGCTCAATGATGAATATTAGATGTCTATTGGCTTTGTGACCTTGCAAGTAAACCACTTTTCATGTAGCTTGCATTCTTAAGTTCATGTTAGTTAGTTTTGCATCTTGCATATGGAGAGAGCTCTCTTTTATCTTTCGTGGACTTGTTAATCAACTGCGCTCACCTTTTGCTTCTTCCTGATCATGTATTTCACTTCTTGTCTTTCATATCACATCATTTTCTATTCATTTTAGGATCGAAACCAAAATCCGAGTTCCCCTTGATTATTCCCGTTGCCTTTCTCCTTCTTCCGCATAGTTGGCTAACCTTTTGAGGCCTGATCCTTCGATCTTCGCTGGGGCATTCTTCACCTCTTCATCTCCATCTCTTTCAAACTTCTAGTCTTTCATTCACTTTCACATCCCAAGTTCCAATCCCCATCCATGGTGTTTATGGGTTGAGGGACCGATAGGTTCGTGCCCCGTGTCCCATGTGTGGGGCATATCTTCACTGCTTGATGGTTATTCTATTCTCTTTCTTTGATTCTGATTTCTAGTGATTTAATCATGTCTCTCTTGCTTCTACATTCCCTCTACCTGATTTCGCTTTCAATCCCGAGGGGGCAGACACATCATATCTTATTGGCTATCTCTTTTCAAAGTGTTCAGTACTGTCGCTACCAGGTTGATCATGTAGGATTTGCTATCTCTCTACACTTCATTCTTTGGAGTCAGATCGCTATTGCTTTCCTTCTTGGCTATCTCTTACCTTCTTGGCTGATCTGAGTTTCTTTGTGATCCCAAATCGATCTCACATTTCAACTTCATTCTTTGACTGCATGTGTTCCCAGATCGATCACACATTAGTCAAAGAGGGGCAAATGTATACACCTAAAAATGGTCACCTAGACTATTAGCCCCTTTTGCTAAATCATAAATTGCTTGTTCTTGATCAAATCCTAGTTCTATCATTTATTTGATTATTTTCTATGGGCTAACCATCTTATCCTAAGTTTTTATTTATTTAAAAGGAATATTTCCTCCTCTTTTATTAAATAAAAAGCCCCCACTTTTCCTCTTATCCTAAGTTGCACAAATAAAGCATTATTCTTATTTTATAAAAAGGGAAAAAGCACTTTTTGTCTCATATGGACACAAAAGTCAACTCTTATTTTCCCATTGGAGGATATGTGTGCGCATGGATTGCTCCTCTTTCAAGCTCCACCGTTGATTAAATCTTTTGCCTCTTAATATCCATGGTCCATTCCTTTTCATTTCTTATAAAAGGAGAGCTCTCTTCTTTATTCTAGATCCCCAACTTTTTATGCTAACTTTATGCTGCAGGTTTTCTAGGTCACTTTGGAGCTTTTTGAAGATTTGGAGCATCCTTAGCATCTACATCTCATTCTTGCATTCTTAGTTTAGCTTCATATTTATGCTTTCTTAGATTAGCTTCATTTCTATGCTCTAGATTAGCTCACATAGATTAATTAGCTTGGTTTGTAACACTTGCATATTTCCTTTCATAGCTTAGCTTGCATTTCCATTTCTAGCATGGCATTGCATTACATTTTCATTCTTTATTCTTGAGGATATTGGCATTCTTGCCCTTGTCTTCATTGAATTTCCCATTGCATGGTTTACTAGCAAGGTTATAGGCTAAATAGCTCTAGCTGAGAGCATTCTTAAAAGCCCTTGCACTCCATGCCTAGGGAGCTATGGATCGATTTGTGAGGGCTCATTCTTGAGTTTCCTTGCATGTAATGATCCATAGAAGTGTGACACATTTATAGCACACATTAATTACACTCAAATTGTCTAGATGAAGAAAATGTTGAAAGATATTGGAATAACTTTTGTTGAACCTGTGGTTATCCATTGTGATAACACCAGTACAGTGAATATGTCAAAGAATCTTGTGATGCATTCTAAAACTAAGCATATTTCTATTAAGTATCACTTTTTGAGAGACAAGGTAGATGAGAAAGAAATAAGGTTGGAATACGTTAGCACAAAAGAATAGATAGAAGACATCTTTACAAAGTCATTACCAAAAGATGTATTTGAGTATCTCATTGGTATGCTTGGGGTGTAGGCCCCTCCTAGTGAGAATTAAATGATGCAGGGATCCATCGGTCCAGAAGTATTCAAAGCTCCATCATTTTTTGGACCTGATGTATGGATCTACTCCTTAGGGGGAGTGATCATTGGAAGCTTACAAAATACATTTGGGTGATTCAACACCTGGTTGATCAAGACTAAACATAAGACAGTTGATAACTTATGGCACCCTTTGTCATTATTCTCAAAGGGGGAGAGATACTATGATAAAATCCCTACTGTATGGGGAGAAATTCCATGGAGAAGAGTTCACTATTTTGACAAAGAGTATTTTTGGTCTGATAGATTTGGGTTGATGGATTTTCCCATATGTTGCCATCAATGTCAAAGGGGGAGATTGTTGGATATTGCTAATGCATTTAATATGTCTAATCACTACATTATATTTTTGAGTGGTGTTGGAATCATACTATTGTCAAATCATGTTTTGTCACTGATGTCAACATATGTTTCTATGAAGAAAGAAGACTGGTTATTACAGTGTACAGATACTGTACGGTTGATTCAGAATGAGCGAACACAGATTTGTGTACAGGGAAGTGTTGTGATCTTATATCCAAGATTGCATGCTATAACAATTCATATTGGTTGAGCTACAAAATATTTACTGAAGACTGGTTACTAGACTATGACAGTGCAAATTGACAGAGTAAGTCTCAGTGTTTTGAATATATCTTACAAGAAATGTGGATCCAGTGTATGTGAGTTTAAGGGAAGTCAGATAGCATACTGAGGAATGTTCGTTGATCTTATCAATTCATGGAGAGCATGATGATGTCAGTTGTGGCGTGTGTTCTAGAGGAGACCTATTTGGGGACGACTTCATAATTAATTCATGTATTATGAATAGCAAGCATAAATTATGGATGTTAGATCTTAATTGTTGAAATGTAATTATTGTATACTTTTTCTAGATACCGTGTGTATCTTAGCAAGGGGTTATGTAATTATTTGTATATTAGGAAAGCCTAATTGGCCGACCTGATCATTTAATTATAATAACATATATATGTCAGATCTTTTCTTTTAAAAAGGGATGTAGTATGAATGGGATGTAAAAGAGGATTGTGGAAGCTACGAGCTTGTATCTGTTGGATGTAGAGAAGATGATAATTTATACTTTATTGGAACTGATCAAGCAAAGACTGTTGCTATCAGACAATTCAAGGATTGTGCATTTCCTTATATGCACTTGTGTTGTGAACAGTGAGTTATGAAGGTTGACATAACCTTCTTTGGGCAATGAGCCTACTCTTTTCTTTGACTCCTAACAGGATTTGTCCTTTAACAGGGATTGTGTACTATAATATTTTAATAAGCTCCTAATAGGGCTAAATCTTTTAACAAGGATACAATACTCTCAGTACATCATTTGTGGGTGCTAATTCCCACTGGGGTTTTACCTTTAACAGGGTTTTCTCGACAACAAAATATTGTGTTATTGTGTTTTTACTGTGCTATCATTTGATTTGGTATTGCTGCTATTCAAAGTTCAAAGTTCAATAATCTATCTCACAACTAATTCACCCCCCCTCCCCCTCTCAGTTGTGTTGGTGGACCATTATTCCTAACATATTGTGGACCACCCTTTTAAGGGAAAGTGTCAATATCTACCATATTTTTCTTCTCATTTTAATGAAAGGTCATAGTGTGATTTTAAATTTTAATGCAAAGAAACCTTTACATTCAAGTTCAAAACTATTCTATTTTTTTTAAAGGACTATGGCAATATTATCTATAGTTTCAAATTATGTGCCAAAGACATGTATAAAATAACACAATCCTTAGGTTAATAGAATAAAATATTATTAGTACAATCCTCTACTTCTATATGTGACAAAGAATCATTCAATAATCACTAGTTAATCTCATCCATCAATTAAGTTTATCCTCTCGTTAACACATGGAAAAATCCTAGGTCTTACACTTGAGAACTTTGACATTCATTACATTACACTCCAATGAATCAAGTCTATTATCATAGTTACATCATTATCCATTATTTCTTGTTTTCTTCAAACTCTTATTAAAATTGTTAAATTAATCAATGAGCCTTTTCTAAGTCAAAAATCCTTGCATAGTAAGATCTAAATGGTGTTCATTAGCATCATTATATTTTAGTGCAAGTTGCATAGACATGGTGTTCATCAAAATCATCATATTTTATTACAAGTTACGTGCATAAATTTAATTTACAATTATAAAAGATCTAGAGACATCAAGATCAAATCAATACATGAATGTTAGTATAATTAAATCTACAAGAACATATTTTCTTTATAATGTAAAAGATGACCCAAAATAAAGTATAAACTATCTATTAATTTACTAATTATATTGCATAAAATTTCAAAATAACACATGATGCCAAGGAGATATAGAAAATTCAAGGAGGGCTTGGACGTGCTAGAAAAAAGTTTCACCAAACTGGCCAACTATGCTCTAAAGGTCATTTGTTCGTTCGCAACCACCCTTTGCCTCTTGCAACAAGACAAGGAGAATAAAGAGGACACAGAGGAGAAAACCTCTAAGGAATTATTTAGGTTCCTCACGGATGACTGGATGCAGCTTCTGGTTTCAAAGCCAAAGGAGAACAAGGATAAGAATAATTGATGTGGTCTATCTTCTCAATGCAGGTGGAGGTGCGGACCAGTGTTCCTCATTTGTAGAACTTGCCTAGGGTTAGGTCCTTTATTTTTTCTACTAGTAGACTTTGGTTGATCCTTAGGGATCATCTTTTCTGGTATGACCATGTGTGGCTTTTAAATCATGTCATTAGTTACTCTATGGACTATATGCTCTATAACTGCCCTTATGGTTGTAGGATGATAACCATGACTTTTAGACTCATATTGTTAACTACTATAGCTTATTTCATGCTTTTCTTTATTAAGACTTTTGATAAGGGGCGGGATGGTTCTATGCTTATTTTGCTGACCTCCAGCTTCTGGGAGGGGTTTTTGATATTAAGGGAGGGGTGTTGACAATTTATTGACTTTTTGATGTTAATATGTTGTCGAGTTCATTTGATGTTTATGTTTTGTAAGTGCTAATTTGTGGCCTGGCCATGTTTGGTGTTTGTATCAAGGGTTAGCCCCCTCATTTTGGCTGCTTTAATATCAAAATCATTATGAATATTATTCTAAAATTAAAGATGTTTAAAAAATAATAGTTGGTAAATAGTACTTTTTTAAGTTGACAAACACTCCTTAAATTCAAACCTATGAGCTCAACGGCCCAACGTAGGCATGAAGTCTATGAGTACAATGACCTGACATTTTAAACCTTAATAATAGTCTTACCAACAAAATATTCAACCACCATTTTAAATAGATCACCCCAAAACTAAACATATTTTTAATTGATTTCAATAATAATTATTTCAATCTAAATTTCAATATTATTAAGATTATATATATGTAAAAAATGTGTTTATTTTCTTATTATTAAAAACACTAATAGATTATTTAAAAACCTTTTGTAAAAGTTGGTAAACATTTATGTATACTAAAATGTGTGCAAGTTGGGTAAGGATAATATTAGGTGTAAATTGTGACCAACTTACCTAGAAGAACAATATTGTAAGGTAAAGGGAGAAGACAAGGTAATCCTAACAATGAAGGACACTTTATAAAACATGCTTATGATGTGAGTGATCATAGAAGGAAAAGTTGACTTTGACATATAATGTACTACATGGTGCTAAACTATGGACCAAACAATAATAGAAAAACTTACTTGCACTTTTTCAGCTATTAAGCAAGTTTTGAGTGAATGAATGATTCTAAACATGTATAACTCTTCTTTCTTTCTCATGCATCATAAACAATGAAAAAGAAAGTTATTTTGTTTGTTTTCTATTGTCATACGAATGAGATTGTACTTAAATTGTCCCACTACCCATTAAACTTATATTGTCACCTTTGAGTAAAAAGTACATTGCATTGTGACCCACAAAGAGGGGTTGGCTTCCACCAAACTAAGGCTTTTTCTTACAAATTATTTGGTAAAAAAATCATTCAAATCATACTTGAAAGAAGCCTTTATGGTGTACACTTGTGGAAAAGTTGGAGTCCACATTAATTTAATGGCAAAAGTGTATGCAATTTTAGGAGTGGGAATAAAAAGAATTACAAAGAAACAAATATCTTTGTCACAAGAGCTTAATGTTCCAATAAAGGTATTCTTAATGATAATTAAAATACATTGTATTTGTCTTAAGAACCATAGCATCATTGCTTACTCTACTCTCATTTAAATACGTTTAATTAAGAGCTCTTTTGCAAATCCAATCTTATCCATTGTACAAAAATCCAAATATATCTTAGGATGTGGGTTAAGTTTTTGTTTTTGTCTATGACTAGTCTATAGTTTTTACAAGTTGATTGTTTGTATTGTATAATAGTTTTGTAAAGTTGATTGTTTGTATTGTATAATAGTTTTGTAAACTAAAATAAACAGGGAAAAAATTATTTAAAAAAAAATCTCATTCAATATTTTATATGTAGATAGGGTAAATATTAATAGTTATTAGTTTGTTAAGGTAGTGTTTTGTATTGTCAATATTGTGTATATTGTGTTTGATCTAGTTAAATTGATATTTTAGTGAGATATTATATAATGAGTTTCATTTTAGACATTAGTTTTTATCTTTAAAAATATGTTTAAAATATTTTTAAAAAAATTGTATTAAAGAAGTAAATGGTAAGAATTCATAAAGTCACAAAGGAGATAACTCATTTCTATTAGAAACATTGAACAATAATAATGTTTGAAGTTTAAAGATAAGAACAATAATACTATAACTTAAGTGTCATATTATATCAATATTAATAAAAACCAATTAAACTGGAATCTAATTGTAAAACATAATAATTACAATAAAAATTAAATTATTATATTAATAAATATAATTAAAAAGTAAAATTATTTCTAATTATGTGAAATCTTTTATGTTTGGAAAATTTCCTTATAAAATAAATGTAAATCCTAAATATCTATGCTAAAATAATGCTCTAGTTATACAAATCATATATATAATTTAAAAAATAATAATAAAATAAAAATGTATTTCATCATTTTCTACCCACTTTTCCACATATACTAGATAAGATTAACTAGATATTTTAACTTTTCAAATATATAAACTATTATATAGTTAATAAATATTTTCAGTAATATCTGCTTAGGTATTAAGATGTAAAACTTAAACAATTGAAACAAATGAGAATCCCTTAATTTCATAATAAAAGTAAATTGCACACCAAATCTTATGTCATAACAAAGTATCATATCTTCATAATAAAAGTTCAAGAATATAACACTTATCTAACAAGGCTTATTAATAAATCAGGTGGGTGCTCAAACATTATCCATAATTTCCTCTTCTCAATTTACTTCGGACAAAAATAGAATTAAAATAGTATAAAAAATAAAAACGAAAAGTAAATTAAGTGCTCTCGCTATCTGCGTGTGGGTTGGCATCAACATGAATTGGGTTGATATTTATGTTTTTTTTTAGAACTTACAAGATGGTCACGGACGCCAACTCTTATAACATCCAAATAATACATATGTACATCATCAACAAAGTGATAGTTTTTCAGTGATATTACTTGAAATACTTAAAAAAAATAAGCTTGCAGTTTAATTAGTTGAATTTAATTAGGATGAATTATTATATGTTTTTTATTAAGTCATTTATCACTGGTCAAAATTTTTATAGCTTTCATTTAATAAAAAACTTCAAATTTTGTATACAAGTATATAAAGATTTTATATAAAGATTTCTTATTAAGATTTGATATATTTTTATAAATTAAACAAAATAATAACTTTTAACTTAAATGTAGTAGTTGTGATAGCACTTGTTTATAAGATGTTTAATTATTTTTGGCAATATTGCACCAAAAGTTATGTCTTTAAAGTTGCTATTGTGGATAATGATTAGGGGAAGAGATCCAATACCCACACACTCTAACTTCATGCACTTATATATTGTAAATGATATGTTGGATTTCAACAAAAAATTGTGTTGTTGTCTCTGTATGCGAGTTAACTACTACAAGCTAAGGTTTCAACTTCGGGGTATTCACAAATCTCTTTGTAGAGACCGTCGAACACCAAATGGTAAAAAAGTGGTAATTTCAAAGTGTCGCATGTAAATGAACCCCTAGTTCGCCAATACCCGCTTACTCAAAATCACCAATACTTGTGGACAAATCTCCCAATAGTGGTGCACAAATATCCTGGTAGTGGTCCACAAATCTCTAGTAGTGGTGCACAAATGGGCCAATCATGAATCAAAAAAGCTAAAAAAATGATCAATTACTAGTACATAAAGTGAGCAGTATTTGGACATGTGAGACTAATTAAGTGGACAAAAAGTGAACAATTATTGGGGGTTACTATGACAAAAACATAACGGTTATTGGACCCCTTGTCGATTATTGGGTCTCTTCCCCTACCCATAATTGAATGAAATGTATTCCATTGATCTAAAAAGAAACAAATCATGTGATGTCACATTAGTGCACCAATAAAACATGACTTGGTGTACCTATAGTACTCTCACTTTTTTGGGGGCCTATTTAGATACCTTGGCAAAAAGCATGCTAATGTGGCATCATATTTGGTGATGTGGCCCACAAACCTTAGCTTATAAGCAAGGGACTTGTCAAGTAAGCTACAACAAAGAATTTGGAGTAGTTTGAAATATCATGTAGGATTTTGAGAAGAATAACATGTACCACCCATGTTGCAACTATCATTCATTAAATTTTGTTGATTAAAAGGCCACTTAAAAAATCAACAAGTAGACCAATAGTTGCCTATTTTTATGGTGCAAATTTATTGGTACCAATAGTGCACAATTACTAGGGCATTTGAGCACAAGTATTGGATCAATTGTACATTTTTTTGGTTCACTAAGTGAATAGGTAATGGGACAATTGGGAATATGTTTTAGAGAACACTTTGAAATGACATTTTGTAACCCCTGCACACATAACCTATCCAACAATGTTTGTCTGTATTACTCAAAAGTGAGAAGAATAGCTATAAGCAGTTAAGTCACATACAAAAATAACAATAAAAAAATCATCGAAATCTAGCATATTGTTTTGGAGTTCAGGTGCATGAAGTTAGCTTTTGATGGCTACTAGTACTCATCTCCTATATAAAGAAAAAATATCCATATTTATATAATCCAAGAAAAAGAGTCCAATTTTTGTGTACCATTGGATAAAGATTTGATCCCTAAATAATTTTGACATTGACATATTCTACTCTACAAAATAACAACTTGTAACTTACATGTAAAACTAAATTTACTAAGGGAAGAGCAACAACTTGTAACTTACATGCAAAACTAAATCTATTGGGGAAGAGTACTAGTTACCACTCATGTTGCAATTACTAGTCATTGAATTTTGATCATTAAAAGCATATAGAAAATATCTCACGGGCCAATAGTCATCCCAATTTTCTTTAAAAAAAGCTAGTCATTAGATCTATTGTGCAACTTTATCGGTACCAATAGTGCATGATTATTGGGGCATTTCTACACAAGTATTGGTTTGGCTCTACAATTTTTTGGTTGAAAAAGCAAATAGATAATGGGGCAAATGTGAAATATGTTGTAGACAACACTTTGAAATGACCACTTTTCTACCTTTGCAAGCTTAACAATCCCATAGTATTCTTTTTTACTACCACGAGAACCCATAACAATAGGTATAAGCACTCCAATCATATATGAAAACAACCAAAAATAAATCATTGAAATCTGATCTACTGATTAGGAGCTTAAGATAACAAGAAATAAAAATAATAACTATAAGTCAAAATCAATGTACCATTTAAAAAATTAAGAATTAACTACAATAAATAATGATGATCATCCTCTCAATAAAGATAAAAATGTCCATATTTAAATAATCCAATTAAAAAAATTCATCCCAAAAGCAAAGCAGTGAAATGTCAACATAACGGCCATGCCTTAAAAATCTTTTTGTACGTCGTGTGCCATTCACCATATGCAACCACATTTATTTATTTATTCCACCCATGTGTAGGTAATAGGGGGTTGAATAGTGAGTCTAGGGCACATAGAAATCATAGGACGGTTGGTTTGTATTTTTGCAAAACTTTTGTCTAGCATATTTTATGTTTTCTCCACCTTTTTATTATAGAAAATGGGCATAAAAAAAATATGGTGACAAAAGAAGCCAACAATGCTGGGTACTGTTCCTGGTTGGTGTTACAGGCTTACAGCTGTTTCATATATGCTATACCAGTGCTGCCACCACCATAATTAAAAAAAGGGGGAACATTTTATCCCCCACTTCATTCTTTCTTTGTTTATAAGCAATGTAAAGGATTTTTTAATGGGTTTAAAAGAATAAGCATTAAAAAGTAAGGGAGAACATTTATTATGTAAATTAGTGGCTACATTAGAAAGATTTTGCAATCTTTGGGCATCTAATTAAAAATTGGAGAGGTAAAGCTTTTATCTTAAATAAAGTAAAAGAGGAGATACCCATGTCTATTGATGAGCAGACACAAGTGCAATCATTTTCTTTACCGCCCATGAAGCAGAATTTATCTTTAATCATTATAACTTACCTCGGTTGACATGAGCCAAGCGTGTGTTTGGTAATCATTTAACTATGGTCTGCTTAAAGGTGTGGAATGATAAAAAGAAATGTAGTGTGTCCAACAAGTGCTTTAGAAAATAGAGGATTCTTCTTCCACTCTGGTGGGAGCCGTCCAAAGCCTACAGAACTTGTAATTTGTTTGTGGAACTTTATAAATATGGAGAAATGCATAAATATCTCACCAACCCATAAGAGGAAATATGGGAATTATGTTGAAGTTAGTTAAATTGAAGATGCATTATTAATTGTGTTGGAGGTTAGTTAATTGAAGATGCATTATTAATTGTGTTGGGGTTGGTTCTATTAGCAAGAGCTTCATGTGGTAAAGTATGAGGACTCCGTATTTACGTAGTAGAGAAGAATCTTATAATTGTGAACCTATAACACTAAAAAGGTAGAATATTGAAATATGGATAAGAAGGAATTTACATTTATTTGATCTTATCATAACAAGATTTATAATATGACATATTAGTAAGCAAGGTTTATTGTAATAATACTATTAAGAAATTATTTTACAAGACAATACTATTAAGGAGGGGTTTGGATTGTTGTGCAATCATTTTAAGATTATTAAGGAGAGTAAAGTTAATCATAGTTTTTATTTAAAAGTATGTAATGATAAAATGTTTATAATGTTATTTAAATTTCAGTATTCTCAAACTTTTTTACCAAAGAAAATATCTTTACAATTATAAAACTCTTTGTTATAGAGAAAAATTAAAAAATATTTTTAAAAAAAAAAAAAAAACTTAATTATTTTATTTATAATTTAAAATGTTTTATATTAGATCAAATTTAAAAAAATACAAATATTTTCAAATAAAAATTAGTATCTTAGATCTTATGTTATGAAATATTATGGTTTTTTTAATTAAAGTGTTTTGAAATTTTGTTTATTTATTTATTTAAGTGTGCTCCTCTTCCATAAATGATAAAATTAAAAAGAGAACAAATAAAATTAAATGGAATAATTTTAAAATTTTAAAAAAGACCACCACCAAATTATATATATAAAGAAGAAAAAGGTGAAAACTACGGCACTTATTTATAAGACAAATACGGAGAAAGAAAAAGTAAAATTAAATGTTAGAAAACAGTTAATTTTTTTTAATTTATAGTTTTTGACCCCTCAAATTCTGAAAGAAAACACAGTTAACTTGATTTGATTTCTAAAAGCCGACCACACCGAGATCTTCAATGATGCACCAGTCTAGAATTTAGACCAGAACAATTATTTCCAAGTGTTTTAGATGAGTAATTTAATTTATTTTTAAACTTAGTATTTTTCCTCGAATATTTTGGTGTAGAACAGGCCAGCGTAAAATCTTGACTCAAAATGAACAATGAATACCAAAAAGCAAAAGCTGGATTGGGACAAGGATTAATTGTGAAAGGTGGTGACTGCATTTACACAAACCTTTACAACTTCATTATCATACGTGAAGAAGAAGAAGAGGAGAAGATCATATTTCATTCATGTACAGCTTTCTAGCGCAGAGCTTTCATGGCGGATCCCATGGTAAATGTCAATGCTTACGAAGACCCGGCCCAAAGAAAACATAAAAAACAAAAGCCAGATTAAAGAAAGAAAAATCAGCTCTTTCCTTTTTTTAAGCTCGGTGGTACAAGGATCGAAACCTGTAAAACTCAGTTACCGTTGCCATCCAACCCGGATTCCTGCCTTCGTAACTTATGCTGCTTTGCAATGAACTCGTCAAATATCTTGTCCAGGTCCTTGTTGTCTTGGTTAGGAGTCTCCACAACAACAATTTCAGAAGAACTTGGAATTGAATTTACCAGTGAGAGACATTGATTCATGGTTGACGATCGCTCGAGCTTCTTCTTCTGCCTAGGCCTCTTTTCAATTTTATCCGACTGGCTCCTCGCGAACTTGCCGCGACTCGAACACGCGATCTCGGGCTCAATGATGTCCTTTGTGGATTCGTCAGAGACCACCGATTTGGTCTCCTCCGGCGGAAGAGGAAGAGAATCCGCTGCTGGTTCCACAGTTATGCAGTGCTTTTCCACTTCTTCCTCCTCCTCTGGCTGGGACAAATTCACGATATACTTTGGGCGATTCTCTGAGGTTTTCACATATTCATCGTAGAAATAGGGTGTTCCAGGGTTCGAACCTCCGGCAGGACTACTCAGCTGCCCAGACTTGGCCGCCAGAGTTATTATTATCACATTGCACATGATGAAAACGAATCTCGAACTCGTTACCAGACTGCAGGCAAAGCGGAAGTAAAACGCCGAGGTCTGAAGGACGACCGGGATCCATACCGAGCTCCATGACAGCACAACTGCGCTGGCTGCCACAAAAGCGTAACGCAAATACTTCTTCGCCTTGCGGTTGCGCTTGAATTTCTTCATCGCCTTCATCTTTTCAAACTTAATTGTGTCCATTTCTCCGCAATCCATCACAGCTTTACAGATTTAGGCTGCAAATTTGCCGTAGTGTGAACTTTTAACAGCAATTGAAGCTCAGCCTTTTGCTCTGCTTCAATGGTACATTCCTTGCAGGAGGGAAGCTTTTCTCTGCTATTTGAATTCTTCTCAAGAAACTTGCTTTTTATCTCAACATAAACCGTTGAATGAAGGGCTCATATTTCAAAAACAACACAAAAAATAAAACTTTGCAAGAAATTATTTCCCTTGGAACTGCTGAAACTCAGAATTCTTCAGAAAACTTTTCAAGAACTGTATTTTTCACCTACAAAAAGCGCCAAAGCTCTGAAAGATCAAAGTCTTCTGAAAATACACCTCTCAAACTCTGAAATTTTCACAACTGTCTTCAAAAGAACTGCTCAGACTCCACGATTCCCCTAAATGAAGCGCTTAAGCACTGATTTCTCTACAAAACTTTTCAAGAATCAAACGCTTTTTACAGCAGATCATCTAAACTCTACAGGAAACCTCAGTCAAGGTCTAAACTCTTCACAAAAGAAGATTTCTCAACACAGACAGTCAAAACTCATATATTTCCCTAAATGAACCGCTGAAACTCTGAATCTTACCAATGCGAACCTCTCAAACTCTGATTTTCTAAAAAGATTTTGCTCTAAATCTCTCGTCTCCACCGCTAAAACTCACTATTTTGTCTCAGAAACCGAAGAACAAAAATCCCTAGCCCTAGAGCACAAATACTTCTCACAAACGCCACAGAGCAAAGCTTTCCCAAACTACCGGCCCAAATCACGAGATTTTCAACAAACAACAAAAAACAAAAAAAGACCCCTAAAAAACTCAAATTTTCCAGCAAGCAATGCTAAACCCCCCAAAATTCCTCAAAGAAAGATCGCTCCTCGAATCACAAGTAACAAAAACCGCGTTTTTACAAATCTTCACAGGCTCAAAATTCTCCCAAAAGACACAAAAAAATTCACAAATTTGAGAGTTTTACTACTGCTAAGAGCATTCAAACGGGCACTTCTTGTTTTTCTGGTATTTGAGCGCCTTGGCACCAGAGAGCATGAGGAATTCAGTAAATCCCTTTGTCTGTACAATCAACATAGGGAGCAATACTTCTTGCAGAAGACTGACATTACTAAAACCCTTCGGAAGCGTGAAGGATTACACTCAATTTATAGAACTCAGAATCGGCTTTTTTTTACCCTGTTTGTTTGATTTTTTTATTTCCCTTTTATTTTTTGGCTTCTTTATTTTGTTTTATCGCGCACATTGGTTTGCGTGGGCTCCCCCCGCGCACTCATGCGTTAAAACACCCTTCTAGGGTTATCTTCCTAGGTAAAGTATTATGCCCAGATTTCAAAGACTTCACTACAACTATGCCAACTATAGGCTGACACGTGGAATAATGCCATGGACCCCAAGGCAATGGACGGTGATCATATATGCCTATCAAAAGCTTGGAGTTTATGAGACATCGGGGAATTGAGTCGATTCACTACATGTTTGATTGGACTCCATGTTTTTGTCCACTCCTTTTATGAAATGTGATTCAACATGCTTGGGTTTGTGATTTATTAAACTTGCTTGCTTTTTGTTAGGTGGGGAAAGTTGATACATTGGGCCTTTGTGTTTTGGAATGGAGGTTAAAATCTGTTGTTATTGTTGTTACTCATTGTTTGAGATATGTAATGGGTAAGGGATAAATGTTCTTCTTATGTGAATTATTATGTTTATTTGTATAATTTGTCACATTAATATGTGTTCTTATTTCGGAATGGTGGGAAAAGATAAGATTGTTAGATTTTTTACTTTTTGAAAAGTTGAGATACGTATGATTCATTATGCTTAAGTGGGTATCTAATGAGATGACACGACACTCTTATAGTTAGAATATACTCTAATTTATCATTTAAGTTACTTATTTGAATAAGAAAAAGTATTGTTTATGTGATTCAACATGCTTTGATAATATTTTTGGAAGGGCAGAGAATGGTATGATTGTTGGGCCTTTGTCTTTTAGAAGAATGGGGTAAGTTGTGATTCACTATTTGTCATATTAATATGTGTTATTGTTTTAAAACTTTTTAGGAATGGTAGGGAAAGATAAGATTGTTGGGTAGTTACTTTCTAGAAATTTGAGATAGGTGTCATTCACTATGTTTAAGTGGCTCGTATTTAATTGGATAAGAAATTAGTTAGAATATATTGCAATTCATCGTGTAAGCTACCTATTTGAATAAGAAAAATATTTATTGATGTGTTTCAACATGCTTGTGTAACCTTTTGGAAGGGTAGAGAAAGGTAAGATTATTGGGCCTTTACCTTTTAGAAGAATGAGGTAAGTTGTGATTCATCATGTTTAAGTGGATATCTAATAAGATATGGATAACTTTTCTCTTTGCGGTCCATTGCCTCGATTTTACCACGTAATCATTTTGTTACACTAGGGAAATGTATGATTATTAAGCCTTTATCTTTTGGAAAGTTGGGTGGAGGGAGTGGGGAAGGGGGTTGTGCTTCAATTTGTATTTTATATGAGGTAGGTAAAAATTTCTTGGTGGGTACATGAAAATTTAATACAATTGAGATTCTAAAGTTTCTACCATTTTCTTTCTTTTGTCCTTCATAATTAAAGGGTAAAGAAAGGTAAGATTGTTGGGCTTGTAACTTTTAATATAATGGGGTAAGTTGTGATTTTCTATGTTCAATTAGATATCTAATAAGATTTGGAAAAATCTTCTTTATTCAGTTCACTACCTTAATTTTACCATATAATTATGTTGTTCCACTAGGGAAAGGTAAGATTATTAAGCCTTTTATCTTTTGGAAAGTTGAGTAGAGGGGGAGGTGAAGGGGGTTGTGATTGAATTTGTATTTTATATATTCAAGGTAGGTAAAACTTTCTTATGGGGTATTGTGAACAATATTTGCCACAGCTTCGCATGTTAATGAAATAGATTGCAGGAGGAAGGAAGGATTGTGCTCTTAGTGCTTGTATGGCCTTAAAAGTATGATGAAATCATACATCAACCTGCCATGCATCAACATCGTGCATCTTCTGTCCAACTTCAAGTAACGACTTTCTAAGAGTTTCTACCAATATGACACGTGTTCCGATTCCAGTCACACTATGCTATTACATTTGTGGGGCCCACATTTTTTTACAAGGAGGTGATACTTATCAAATGTTTTGAACACCCTAAGATATTTCATCTTCTAAAAAGGAGTACTCCTCCCTTTTTCAGCTTGCAGTCGCCTTGGCAAGGCCCTATCAAAGCATAAATTTTCTATGAGCATCGAACTTACAGAGTACTTTCTCAATTGCATTTATGAGGCCTAGCCATGGATTTTCCTATAAAAGCATGGGGGCACTTTGAAAAAAAATAAGGAAGTTTTGGAGAGTTACAACATAGCCTCATTAGAGGGTGACCCCACAATAGTCAGTTACACTTTTTTAGACATGTTGATTTGTGTTGAAATAACACATTTTTAATAAAATATGATGATTTGAGCCTTGAGAGGTTCCATTTGAAGGAATTAATAAAAAATGGTTAGCTCAAAGCCTCTTAGATTAAAAAAACATTCATATAACATCTATACTCCTCATTCATACCTACAATGGAGTCTCCTTCACCTATTCCTTGGACTCCATGTTTTTGCCCATTCCTTTTTTGAAATGTGATTCAACATGCTTGGGTTTGTGATTTATTAAACTTGCTAGCTTTTTGTTAGGTGGGGAAAGTTGATACATTGGGCCTTTGTGTTTTGGAATGGAGGTTAAAATCTGTTGTTATTGTTGTTACTCATTGTTTGAGATATGTAATGGGTAAGGGAAAAATGTTCTTTTTATGTGATTTATTATGTTTGTTTGTATAGTTTGTCATATTAATATGTGTTCTTGTTTCGGAATGGTAGGAAAAGATAAGATTGTTAGTTTTTTACTTTTTGGAAAGTTGAGAAGCGTATGATTCATTATGCTTAAGTGGGTATCTAATGAGATAACACAACGTTCTTATTAGTTAGAATATACTCCAATTTATCATTTAAGCTACTTATTTGAATAAGAAAAAGTATTCTTTATGTGATTCGAGATGCTTTGATAATGTTTTTGGAAGGGCGGAGAATGGTATGATTGTTGGGCCTTTATCTTTTAGAAGAATGGGGTAAGTTGTGATTCACTATTTGTCATATTAATATGTATTGTTGTTTTTAAAATTTTTTTAATATGTATTATTGTTTTTAAAAAAATTAGGAATGGTAGGGAAAGATAAGATTGTTGGGTAGTTACTTTCTAGAAATTTGGAATATGTATCATTCACTATGTTTAAGTGGCTCGTATTTAATTAGATAAGAAATTAGTTAGAATATACTGCAATTCATCGTGTAAGCTACCTATTTGAATAAGAAAAATATTTATTGATGTGTTTCAACATGCTTGTGTAACCTTTTGGAAGGGTAGAGAAAGGTAAGATTATTGGGCGTTTACCTTTTAGAAGAATGAGGTAAGTTGTCATTCAACATGTTTAAGTGGATATCTAATAAGATATGGATAACTCTTCTCTTTGCGGTCCATTGCCTCGATTTTACCATGTAATCATTTTGTTACACTAGGGAAAGGTACGATTATTAAGCCTTTATCTTTTGGAAAGTTGGGTGGAGGGAGTGGGGAAGGGGGTTGTGCTTCAATTTGTATTTTATATGAGGTAGGTAAAACTTTCTTGGTGGGTACATGAAAATTTAATACAATTGAGATTCTGAAGTTTCTACCATTTTCTTTCTTTTGTCCTTCATAATTAAAGGGTAAAGAAAGGTAAGATTGTTGGGCTTGTAACTTTTAATATAATGTGGTAAGTTGTGATTTTCTATGTTCAATTAGATATCTAATAAGATTTGGAAAAATCTTCTTTATTCAGTTCATTACCTCAATTTTACCATGTAATTATGTTGTTACACTAGGGAAAGGTAAGATTATTAAGCCTTTATCTTATGGAAACTTGACTAGAGGGGACAACGAAGGGTGTTGTGATTGAATTTGTATTTTATATTCAAGGTAGTTAAAAATTTCTTATTGGGTATTGTGAACAATTTTCACCATAACTTCCCATGTTAATCAAATAAGTTGCAGGAGGAAGGAAGGATCATGCTCTTGGCGCTTGTATGGCCTTATAAGTATCATGAGATCATACATCAACCCGCCACACATCATCATCGTGTATCTTCTACCCAGCTTCAAGTAGTGACTTTCTAAGAGTTTCTACCAATATGACATGTGTTCCAGTTCCAGTTGCACTATGCTATTACATTTGCAGGGCCCACATTTTTTTACAAGGAGGTGATACTTTTCAAATGTTTAAACACCCTAAGATATTTCATCTTCTAAAAAGGAGCACTCCTCCCTTTTTTAGCTTGCAGTTTCCTTGGTAGGGCCCTATCAAAGAACAAATTTTCTATGAGCATCGAACTTACAAAATACTTTCTCAACCGTATTTATGAGGCCTAGCCAAGGATTTTCCTATAAAAGCATGGGGGCACTTTGTAAAAAAATAAGGAAGTCTTGGAGAGTTGCTACGAAGCCTCATTAGAGAGGAGTTTTTATTTTGAGTTTATTGTTCATTTTTTCAAAGAACGCTTAAAAAATAGTTGTTGTATCATTCTTTTGATCTTAGATTTGTATTCAGATAATCAATAGAGAAGATATATTGGATTATGACTAGTTTTCTTTTACTATGTGTTTCACTCTAGTTTTGTGAATGAAATTAAGCTCTATGTCATTCTAGGGGGACATAGTTATCATTTGGTATTGTTCGACTTTTATAATTCTATCATAGATATGCAATTCATCGAACCATGTCATGTATTCTTTTGATGTTTTTAATCTAAGTTATACTATGCCATTCTAATGGGCAAAGCTCTCTTGATTAACTAATTTAGTAACCATAGGAAAAAATCTTGCAGGCCTTAATGAGTGCTTCCCGCAAAGGGATTGGAATATTCTACACTATGTCTACGTCTACTTGAATTTTGCATTCTGTTCTCTCTTCAATAATGAAGAGTCAGTGGTGTTTTGTGCCTACGGTGGTGGAGTTCCTAGTTTTTTGTCACCTCTGATGGAGATCTTGAAGAGATTTTGAAAGTTTTGGTGAATTGCCTTAGGCCAGTCATTTCCCTACTCTCTCTCTCTCTCTCTCTCTCTCTCTCTTCAATAGTAAAACAAAAAGAGTCATCTTCTCAAATCTTATGAGTTGCTTTGCATAGCACATCAAGTTCCCCATATGCATAGCTTTTCGACTTCCCTTTAATAGGTGGGATACTATTAAGGATCAAGAATTTTTTGGCATGTATGGTGGTACCGATTTGTGAAGCTAATAATTAGGTGTAGTCTTCAAATTTTCATCCTAAGAGAGGAACTTTTCAAGCACCTAGCGACTTTATAAAAAGCGGGTTTGTAATGTCTCTGTTGACAAGCACTTGGTCCTCCATCTTGGAGAAACCTTATACCCACATCTAGAGTATCATCTAGAGTATCATCTAGAGTATCATCTAGAGATACTTCATTCTGTCTTGTTGCTTTAACATGGAAGGGTACTTCACCCACCACAAATTTCACTCTCCCTTCCATAGGAGTGATAATTTCCCACCTCCTTATCAATAATCCTAGGTTGTAGACACTCCCATTTTCCCTTCATATTAACCTTCTAAAGTTGGCTATAAGTGATTCCATGTTGCTCACCTCCAAACTACCCCTACACAACCTCCTTGGAAACTAATGTACACTTATCAATAGTCCTAAGGAGCTTTTTATGTTTCCCACCAATACACCTACCACTTTTGCCAACATAAAAATGAAAGAAGCTTGGAAAAAGATACTATCAAAGACACAATGTTGAATTTTCTATAAACAAATATAGGCTATTGAGGAAAATAGGAACATCGCTAGAAGTGGGAGAAGCTTATGTACCAAGCCCTACTCCACCAATGGTGACAAGCAACATGAATAGTTGCTTGCAATGCAAGTTGATACTACCAAAGAGACTAAAGGTGAAGAAGAGGAAAAGGTGGACGATGAAGTAGAGCTCGAGCATCAAAAGGATTACAGTAAGATATTGAGAAGGTTGTATTCCATGAAACTTCTTTGTAGTCAAAAAATCTAGAAGAAGACCTAGTATTCTTATGTGTTGAGCTCCCTTCTCATGTTGGTGATGAGAAACAAGAGGAATATCTCAAGGGTGCTCCTTCCTTTGATGATGAGAAGACCAACATGCATTAGGTGGACCCTCAACCTATGTCGATTCATGACCTAGAAAGGATCTTAGAGAAGATTGATGGAGAAGATCTAGCTTCTTCAATGAGTTTGTGCCATTTGATCATCCATTGACTTTAAGTCAATATCTCCAATATCAAAAGGACAAGAAAAATAACACCTGGAAGGACCTTCACACCATCAGAAGAGTCATTGGCACCAGCCCCTACTAGTTGAGTCTAAGCAACGAAGCCTATAAGAGAGTGCCCCATTAGGTACCTATCTCAAAGCTACAAGTCGCCCTTGGTCATACTTGTTTCTAAGCATAAAGGTGAACACCAACATGGGAAAGTACACCTTTCCCAGGAAGAATGCACCCAAGTGTGGGGGAGCTTCATGGTTTTCTTCATTTTGAGAGCATTCCAAAAGTTTGTGGCATGCCTATCATATCTGCTCCCCTAGCTAGTGGACCACAAACATGAAGATCACAAAAATATGGTTCGAAAGGGTAGCTATTTTAATAATTCAATTAATGGTTTTTTTTAATACTTTCATTAACTGGTTAGTTTAGGGATAGAGTAGGTTAGATTAGCATTTTTTCAACAAGTGTTGACACATATGATGCATTCTCCTTAAGGGAATGCATGATGTAATTTCCAGTTTTCCTCCAAGTGCATGTTGACACATTTTAATATATCTTCTCTCTACAAGTGGGCCCAGTTTTGGCTTTTCTCCTAAGGCTTTGTGCCCAATTGATATGGTATGGTATGAAAACCAAAGATCTTGGGTTCTATCTTAGCAGGCCAAGATCTCGTATTAGTTTCTAATTTGGTAAACAATATTCACCATGGCTCTACATGTTAATGCAATGAGTTGGAAGAGGAAGGAAGGATCGTGCTCCCTTCTATGAAAAATGAACCATAGTTATGTCTTAAATACACCTCCAAAAGACACAAATGTCATGTTTCATGCTTTTAGTAAGCATGTTACGACTAGTGACAAGGGTTAGATTTATCCTAAACTTGAATTTGACTTTTAAAAAGTTATATGTCACAGAAATTATACAATCAACTTAGTTAGTTGCGTGAATAAATATATGTAATACTAATAATAAATCAAATTGTAAATTAATACTACTTTATAAGAATGAGTACAGATAAAAACACATGTACTTTAAATTATCACACAACTTTCAACAAAAAAAAACAAAAAAACACTATAATACATATACACTTATTATTATATAAAAGTGACTAAATTAAAATGAAAGGAAAACATCCCAACAAATATAAAACATTTGGTGTCACCCCTCCATGGAACAACCAATGAATATCTAATGCTAAACTTAAGCTATATATTGGTTATAAAATGCTACAATTTATTGTTCATTCTCTTCACCCGGAGAAGGATCCACCTTGGTCGTCACCATCACTGTTTACCCATGAATTATAAATACGTTCATTTTGTCCATTTCAATTGCACTATTTAGATTGTTTGAATTGCTACTTTCTTATTGAATTGAAATTTGACTTAGGTCTTAAGTTTTTGATTTATTTATCTTTTCTTCCCCTGATTTCGGTATGTGGATTTGTGCTGAACCTTGGAAAGGGTTACATGGTTGGACGCATTAAACAAAAAGAAAAAGAAAGGTGGGACTTACATAAACATAATCAATTATCACCCCACCGATTTCCTTTCCATAAAGTCAATCTACGTGTAATTTTTACAATTGATGATTTCCACTATCATGCTTTCTTTGGCTGCAATGTAAATATTATATATATACCTTTTAATCTATTTTACATGCTAGTCAAACCTAGGGTTTCTAAGAGGGTGTCCTCCACTATGGTACCCAACTGAGTCTATTTTTAGTATAATTATTAAAGGATAAAGACCATAATGATAATGACTTAAAAGTGTCCACTTCCCTATCATCAAACACATTAACAAAGAATGATTTCATAGAAGATTGAAGGCTTCATTGGGATTGTAAAAATAGAAAAGCTAATAGATCTCCTTGATTGAACTCTCACGATCGTTAGGGAAGGACACATGGCCAAAGAACCCAATTGAAAGCTTGCATTCCCTTCATGTAAAAGTGAAATGTAGGCCTATGCCTTGTCCTTTGAGGATCATATGGGGAATGTAACTATTGATTGTAGCAATCAACTAGATATAGCACTATGTCAAAGGAAATAGGGTCTACATACCTAACATTGAGAGAAACCACGCCATCAAAGTAAAATGGACTATGTGTCTCTAAGAATTAAGCATTGGAGTTGTGTTAGTTTCCTACATTACTATGTTTTATGTTTTAATTGACAATGTGTGACTATTCTTATTGTACTATTTTTCTATTGTTTGATTCAATAAAAAAAAAAAAAATTGAGAAACATGTAATAATATTGTGAAGGAAAAATAAATCTACATTTGATCTAGATTAGATAATTATAAGAGTTGTATCAAATACAATTATTGTTTGAGTAATTAAAATGTGAGAAATGTGCTAATGGTCTGTTGGTGAAGTTGAAAAGTTCTTAAAGAGTCTACTAAGGATCAAATCTTGTTGAGTGCAAGGCTTCAACATCATAAGGAATAATGTTGGGATTATACCCTAGGCGAATTTGGTGGAATGGATACTACTCATGAATCAACCTAAGGCTCATGCTCTCGTATTGAGTAACTAAAATGACTTGGTGGATAAAAAATACTCCATCAAGAAAATGTGGAATATGTGATATAGAATAAGTCCATTAAATTTTATAATCATTGCATAAAATTTTATATGGATATAAATTTGACGTATCTTACAATTAGGAATAATACATGATACTTCACACTTTATCTTAAAATTAAAATATTTAATTGATATTATAAGATATGATTTTGGAGATTAGGTATAAATATGCAATTGCAAACTAGGCTTGCACTAGTGAAATTATCTTAGGCGATCTATAGCTTGTTTTCTGTGTCTATTTTATTGATGCATCTTGGTTTTCTCTCTACACCCTAATGCATATGGACACACAATATTTTCAAATACCTTTGTAATATGACTATCACTATTTCATAAGGGGACATGTTCTCCAAGGTCAACCTTTGAAAATGTTTATTCATGAACAATCAAAACACTAATATTTAGTCTTGAAAATGCTTCTATAAATGACTATGCCTAGTTAGATTTCTTATAGAACATGAATCAAGTGTGTAAATTGAATAATCTTTCCTTAGAGTTAGATGTTTAGAATAAATGTATTGCATGTTTTTAAGTGCAAGGACATAACAACACATCCTACAAATTTGTGTTTAATTGACCTTGGACAATAATGGTATAGGTGGGAAGTTGGTTAAATTTGAATTTATGTTTTTAAATTAGGGTAAAAAAATCTATGATCATTAGGATGAACTCACAACCATGAACTAATGTAGGGATTTGAAAGAGGGCTAATGTGCACATGAAAATGAGGGTGAGTGTGATAAACAAGCGGATATAACAAATGTAAAAGGGTATGTGAATATGTAAATGTGAGTGAGCGTGATAAAATGTAAAGATGGATAGATGGATAACATTAAATAAGAGAACCAACATTACATAAAATCATAATATTTGTTAATATGACTATATATCAAAATACTCCTCTCAAAATAAGCATAAAACTACATGACATAAATATATAAAATTTATTTTGATTCTCCCAAAAACTAATCATATAGAATTTCTTCTTATTTAAAAATTACTAAGCTACTTTAAACTAAAAGATAATATAACTATGCGTGTGCTGAAAATTAATCTCATAGTTTTAAAATGAAATATACAACAAGTTATATAATTAATAGATAAATATTATTGTGTGCCATCTTGTAGGCTCGTAGTTGGGATATTTGATGCAAGAGCTATCAGTAGAGGTAGGAGGGTATAGAAAATTGTGACCTTTAGAAATTGCCACTCATGTGAGCAAGGACGAAGACTTGTTCTCCCTATCTATCATGTTTGTTTTGTACAAATTAATATATATATATTAAAATAATTAATGCACGCACACACACACACACACACAGTTCTAGGACTCACTGCGAGTCGTGCGAGTAGTCCGAGTCACTGAGTCGAGCAGACCTTGTTGAGTTTTTATGACTCAACCCAAGTCATGAAATATGATATATAATTCATATATATATATATATATATATATATATATATATATATATATATATATATATATATATATATATATATATATATATATATATATATATATATATATATATATATATATATAATTATAACAATATATAATTTCAAGGATTTTTTCATTTTGCCGAATCATTGCCGAGTTGTAGCCAAATCACGAATCAAACCGACCTTACCGAGTCCGAATCTAGAAACTCTTATATATATATATATATATATATATATATATATATATATATATATATATATATATATATATATATATATATATATATATATAATTTAATTAAAAATTATTTTAATATTAAATGATAAAAAATTATTGATTTAGGTTTAGTTATTAATTGTTTGATGTATTATTATTAATTTGGATAGAATATTATTTTCTAACAGAGAACACTCATCACTTTAAGATACCCACGATTACGAGGAGTAATGCCGGTAAAAAACGCAAGTGATGCGTAAAAAATAAATAAATTATGATTTGCATTATAATGACGGAAAGTGTAAACATAATTTGAACTTTTATTTTCAAAGTCAATTACTTTGCTTTCTTTTAAGAAGGTGTTCCTCAAAGAGGCTTGCAAATTTTACCCATGAAACAAACATTCCACGTTATGATTTTCTTTTCAATTAAAGGTTTCACATGGAAGTGAACATAATCATTTCTACGTAGATTTCCATCTTTAATTTTTTCATTAAAATAAAAAGTGTTGAAAGAAAGGATAATAAAATGTATTTTAATAAAATGTTTTAAGTTAATTAATTAATAATATTAAATATATTATAAATGGTTGATAGGTCTAAATATATATGATGAAGGTTTTTATATAAATCTATTGATGTTTAGTTATCTCATAGAGTAAGAGATGTAGACTGAATTTCTTGGCTAAGAATAAAAGATTCAGAGGTATTCATTCTACCAAATTTTTTTCGTTTTATATATAATTGTACTATATTTTATATAATAGAAATATTTGCTAGATAAATATCATTAACAAATATTTTTATAATCTTGTAATAATTATATGAAAATCTTCTTAACATTTTAAATCATAATAAAAAATATTCAAATTTATTTATAATGATGAAAAATATCATGTCTATAAAAATCAAACGTAATATACATTTGAACAACATGAAAATATACCCTATAAAATCATATCAACATATGATTGATTACATATCATGATAATATAAGTTCAATATCATTGTAGATATGAAATCTCCTAAATAATCACACGCAATCATCAATTGCACTTTCATTACAAAGTAAGTATAAATTAAATATTTTGCTCTTATTAAAACACCTCCATACCTGAATTGCACTTTCATTACAAGGAGGTACACCGTGCACATGTACCTTCCTTCTATCATGTTTAAAGATTACAAAACAATATTATAAAAAAAATGATCTCTTTCTCTTTAGATATTCCATACATTAAATAATAAAGAAGACTAGGAAAATAAATAAGAAAACTCTATTACTTTAAGAGGGTGACTCTATATATTCTTAATTTATCTTATTTTAAGAGATAAAGTGAATTATGGCAAAGATTCATGCATATCCAAATGTAATACACGTTCCACTTCAAAATACAAAATCTTTTGTAAGGTCGGAATAGAGAAGTGCCAATCACATACAAATTACAAAATCAAGGTCGAGGCAAATAATTTGAACTCACAAACCATATTTTTATTGGTTTACTTTGTACTTTTGATATGTGTGTTTTTAGTTAAATTAAATTAAGATGAAATTTTATTTGATTATCTTTTGATTATTATATTTCAATGTCAACTGCATTCTATTTTTTTAATCATTTTGAATATATAGTAATATTGTTGATAATTATTAGGTAAGGAAAAGGAAGAAGTGAATGTATTACAATTAGTTTAATAAAATGGAGTTTAAATTATTGCAATTTATTTTTTGATTTAGAATATATAGGTAATTAAATTTTAATTTATAATTTACATAAATTTAACAATTTTAACCAAAAAAAACTCTCGTTTTGATTTGAAATTCAAACCCTGTAACTTTCCATGGTGTCTAATTTAGGTGGGGGCCATGTTCTTTTGTTTGAGGAAACCCTATGATGTTGCTAAAGTGTTGTCTAATGAGGGTGCTATTGTCATAACTCGATCTAGTTCTCTTGGTTTTTAGGACTATTTTAGACTTATTTTGACTTGGTCGAATGTTTGTTGACCCAAGTCATCGAAATAAATGTTTTTGACATAGATTTTATGATGTTTCTTAAATTACTTTATGAAATAAATTGATGTTATGGAAATTTAAGTGAAATATGAAGTATCGTTATGATTATCAATGAAATTGGAAATGTTTTATGTTATGAAAATGATTTATGTTTTTCAATTCAATTATGAGTTTAATGGACTAACCTACTGATGATCTTTTGAATGTTTGTATAACAGACAAGAGACGTAGATGGGAATGTGATCGAGGTAGAGGAATTTATCTCCTTAGTAGGGATGAGATTGAAATAAAATTTGCTTGCAAGCACACACCACTTAGATTTGTTTTTTTATATATTGTAAGATATAAAAATATATCTATGATATATTTTTATATCTATGTCTAAGTCTAAGTGTGTGGAAAATGTTGTGGACATACAAAACTTAGTAGAACATAAATACTTATCTTAAAAAAGGACTAGATTCAGAAATCACTATTTTCTGGCATTTGTACTCAGTTTCAAGAAATTCTGCAATCAAATCTAGCCTGGAAACACAGAAATAGAGAAAACCCAGAAACCTTCTGTTGTTATGAGAAAGGTCGACCTTGACCCAAAACAGGGGTAAGATCTTACCTCGAGGCACAATCTTACCCCTTTATGTCAACCTTGACCTGCACTGTTCTGATGGAAATTCTATTTGCGGATCCTGAAAGTTCGCTGAAAAAGGTACTTAGATCTGATCTACGATTCGCTATCCCGCACCTGTACCTACAGGAAAAAAAGGTTTTGTTGGTTGGATGAGGGGTTTGCCTTGGTCAAACCCCGGTTTGGAATCAACCTTAAAAATGGAATTGAAATAGAGAATGCTAGCAAGTAGTAGAAGTAGATCTAACAACGAAGCTATGATATTCTTGATAGATATGCAATTATATTTGGAATGTAAACACGCATGTTGATATAAACGCTTGGACTCAACACAAACAAATGTAAATCAAAACCTCCATGATTGTATGCTTGGAATCCACCTCAAGAAGGGAGAAAGAATAGATCTTGAAGATGAACAAAGGATCTTGAAGGAAGATCACATCATCATGATGGATAGATCTAGGGTTTGAATGATAAATCTTGAATGCTTGAACCGGTATGGTGAAAAAGTGACCACACTTCTATGAATCATTACATTCAAGGACACTCAACAATAAGGCCTCAAAAATTGATTCATAGCTCTCTATGCATGGAGTTGCAAGATTTGTAAAATTGCTCTTAGCTAGAGCTATAAACTCATGACCTTGCTAGTCAACCACACAATGAGAGATTCAAATGAAGACAAGGGCAAGAATGCCAATATCCCCAAGAATCACTATGAAAATGCAATGCAATGCAAATTAAGCTAAGAATGAGTATGCAATTTAAGCTATGAAAGGAAATGAAAGTATTACAATCCTCTTAATTAAGCTAGGTGAGTTAATCTAAGATAATGAAAAGAAATTAAACTATGGATGCTATGAAAATGAGAATGAAAGTAGATCTAAACTAGATGCAAGAAAGAAAAATGAAAATGATGATGCAATACTTCAATATGAGAGATCTAAGAATACCATAGCTCCAAAATGCCAAGATTGAGAAGCTCCAAGACTCTAAGATGCTAAGATGCCAAGACCCCAAGAGGATGAATCATGCAAAAGATGGATGATTAAGAATGAGGAGAGAGTCTCCTTTTAAAAGATTTTAGAAATGAACAGACGGTCAAGATTAAGAGGCAAAAAATAATTATCAAAGGTGGAAATTAAATCTTAGTTGATCCATGTGCTCAAGATTCTCAAGAGGCAAAATCAATGGACATGATTAAGAGGCAAAAAGATATGTGGAAAAGCTTAAGAGGCAAAAGGAGATTCCACTCACCTTGGAAAGTGTGCATTCAATGTGTAGACAAAAAGTCTTTTTCTTTTTCTTTTTATTTTATTATTTATTTATTATTTTTAGAAAAGTGGTTTCCATTATTTAATAACAAGATTTTTATTTATTTATTTAAAAGAGATTTGTTCTTTTAATTAAATGTGGCTTAGGATAAAGTGATTTTATTATTTAATTAACATTTTTTAAATTTATTTAATTAAAAGAGATTTTTATAAGATTTTTTTATTTTTTATTTTTTTTCTCTTTTTAATTAAATAAGGCTAAAACCTTAGGAAATATTGAATTGATTATGATTTGATCAAAGAAATTGATATAATTAAAAATGTTGATATTTGAAACTATTGATTCAGGGATTTGATAAATTGAGAAATGGGGCCCAAAGTCTAGGTGACCATTTTAGGGTGCATACATTTGCCCCTCTTTAACTAATGTGTGATCGATCTGGGAACACATGTGGTCAAAGAATGAAGTTGAAATGTGAGATCGATTTGGGATCACAAAACAACTCAGATGTGAGATCGATTTGGGATCACATCTAGACAAAACATAAACAAATGATTCTGGACATGAGGTCAATTCGGGATCATATCCAAAATAAGAGATAAGAATCTTAGGCTTGAGCAAAAGCTCACATAAAGATAGCTAAATCAAAAAAATCAAGGAATCAATGATTAAAATCCAATAGGTATTGCCCCCTCGAAATCGAAATCGAAATCAGGTAGAGGAGAAACAGCAAATCGATAAAGATTTGATCAAATCATAATCAATCACAATCGAAGATAAGGTCGATAGGATAACCATTAGGTAGTGAAACATGCCCCAGTGATGAATTAGAAGAAAAGAAGTAGGGTGAATGAAAGACTAGAAGTTTGAAAGACATGAAAATGAAGAAATTCTATCAAAGATCGAAGAATTATGCCTCAAAAGGTTAGTCAACTGCGTAGAAGAATGAGAAAACTTGGAAATGCGACTCAAATTTTGATTTCAAGTCTGAAAATGGATAGAAAATGATGTGATATGAAAGACCAAAAATGAAATATATGATCAAGAAGAATTAAAAAATGAGCACAGTTGACCAACTACTCCGTAGATGATAAAAAGGAGAGCTCTCTCCATATGCAAGATGCAAAAACTGAACTATGATGAACCTAAGAATGCAAGCTACTATGAAAGTGGTTGACTTGCAAGGTTACAATGCTTATAGACATCTAATTATCATCATCGAGTGTTAGGTAGCACCGTAAGATCATACAATGCACACTAGCATGACTATGGGGATATGAATATGATCTTTATCAGATAGAAATGTGGAAATCTCACCTAGGCATCAAAGACATGCAGGTCAAGATGACTAGTGTAGTGAGATTACCTAATTTTAATATGGTGAGATTATGCCTGTATCAAGACACATGAAGGTTAGGATAGCGAGAAGCATGCACTCACATAAAATAGTCAAGGATAATACCTTGTCAATCCGTAGTGTCAAGTAAGACCAGCATAAATGCTCATGATAGTTAGGATCAATGAAATATACCCACAAGTAGATAAAGAAATAAAACATGTTCTCATACCCTCAGTCTTCTAGCTATGCATCATCAAAAACTTCTTAGGGAGAGACCACTCATCAAAGAAATCCTCATAGACAACACACAAAGAAAAATAAAGCCAAGCAAGTCTCAGGGAGTTGAGTGTTTAAGTGCGTGTGTGTTGGTCATAGAGTCAGACTTTTATCATCGCATCTGCAAATGAGAAATATCGCTTCAAACTTAGACTATTGGGTAAGACATCTGATAAGTGTTAAGAAACACTCAATGCAAGGGTAGTGTTGAAAAACACTGTTTGGGGTGGTGTTGAAAAACACCTTTTGTGAAATGCCCCAAGAGACAAATGCACCTAAAGGACCTATGTGAACAGTTATGCCCCCTAGACAAAGGTAAAGACCAATTCTAGACTAAGCCAAATAAGGTCAAGGTATGATGGAGAAAGGCTCAGTGTTGAGGACACATGCTAATAAATAGGAGTGCAAAGGCCTCAAGTAGTGCCTATTTCTAGGTTTTCACCACTTGGATTTTTATTATAATTTTTCTCTTTTTTTCATTTTTTTGTATTTTTGCTACCAAGGTGCCTGTTTTTAGGTTTTCACCAAGGCACTTTTTCTATTTTTTTGAATTTTTTGCATTTTTTGATTTTTTTGTATTTTTTCAAGACTTTTTATGCTTTTTAGGATTTTTTCAGCATCATATATCAATTTTTTTGGTATTTTTCAGGATCATAAAATATGTACAAAGGATGCCCCCAGACAAAACAAGCATCAAGGATAGAACTTCTTTAGGTGCAAAATGTTGATGGGCTTAGGGAGTGGTTCTCCATCTTCATTCGACAGTAAATAGGCACTTGTACCAAAAGCTGTTGTAATAACATATGGTCCAAGCCAATTAGGTTCAAATTTGCCCTTTTGTTCTCTATTCTGTTGGTTCTTAGGATTCTCTCGCAAAACAAGATCATCTATCTAAAACTCTCTAGGGTGAACTTTCTTGTTGAATGCCTTGGACATACGTTTCTGATATACTCTCATGTGATCAAAAGAAGCCTTACGCTTTTCATCTAGAAGTTCTAATTCCTGTAACCTCATGGTGCGGTAATCCTCATCTGTAATCAAACCTTTGAGAGAGACTCTGAGTGAAGGGATCTCTACTTCTAAAGGTAATATCGCTTCAGTGCCATAAGTAAGTGCAAAAAGAGTGGCTCCCGTAGGTGTGCGAATGCTTGTTCTGTAAGCCCATAGTGCTAGATTAATTTGTAAGTGTCAATCCCTACCATTCTTGTGTACTGTCTTATGAAGAATATTAAGAATGGTTTTATTAGAGGCTTCTGCTTGTCCATTTCCCTGTGGAAAGTATATGGAGGACCAATGTTTCTTGATTTTAAACTTCTTACATAGATGCTTTAGGTCCTTGTTCTTGAATTGACCTCCATTGTCAGTGGTGATCTCGGAAGGTACTCCAAATCGACAAATAATATGATTCAGAATGAAGAGTGAAATTGTTTTGCCAGAGGTGATAGAAAGAGGGACTGCCTCTACCCATTTCGTGAAATAATTAGTAGATGTGATGATAAACTTATGTCCACCTGATGAGTTGGGGTGAATTTTCCCAACAAGGTCAAAGGCCCAGCACTGAAATGGCCAATGAGAAATAGAAGGAATTAGCTCCCTACCTGGAGCATGAATTAGGTTTCCATGTTTTTGACATTTCTCGCAAGACTTAGAGAAAGCTACTGCATCTATTTGCATTGTGGGCTAGTAATACCCCGCCCTAAGCAATTGACAGGCCATGGCAAGACCATTAGAATGTCCACCACAAATGCCCTCGTGAATGTCAACTAACGCTTGGTCGGATTCCTCCTTTTCCAAGAACCTAAGAAGCATCCCATCAAAACCCCTCCTATATAGATCACCAGAAATAAGGGTGTGGCGAGAGGCATTGCGGATGAGATTTCTGCATTCAGAATGGTTGAAAGTGTCAGGGATGATGCCATCATGAAGATATGAATAGATAGCACCATATCGGGAGGACTCATGTGTGACAAGGGTAAAAATGACTTGACTTTTAGGTGAATCAAAGATAGGGTAATGTAGTTCTTCCACTAGGAACTCAAATCAGGACTCATGCTGCTCCAATTGCAAAAGTGAAGCTAATGTAGCCATAGCATCTACAGCCTTGTTGTCTATCCTAGGGATTTGCTGAAATGTCACAAAAGTGAAATAACGTCTCAAAGAATCAACCATCTTCTTATAGGGTATTAACTTGTCATCTTTGGTTTGATACTCTTCATTGACTTGATTAATTATCAATTGTGAATCCCCAAAAGCATGCAACTCAGTGATATTCCATTCTATAGCCATCTTTAATCCATTTGTTAATGCTTCATATTCTACTATATTGTTTGTACATGGAAAGAGTAATTTGTAAGACTTTGGTATAGTATATCCATGTGGAGAAACAAACAATATCCCTGCACCTGACCCATTTTGCATATTAGAGCCATCAAAGAACATTTTCCAGATGTGAGATGTGACATGTAGTATATGTTCATCAGGAAATTCAACTTGTATAGGCATGCTATCCTTAACTGAAAAATCAGCAAGTTGGTCTGCAATAGCCTGCCCCTTTATGGCCTTTCTTTCAATGTACTCTATGTCAAATTCTGATAATACCATCATCCACTTAGTGAGCCTACCCGTAAGAGAAACCTTACTAAGAAAATATTTTAGAGGATCAATCTTAGCAATTAAATGTGTAGTATGAGCTAGCATGTAATGTCGCAATTTTTGGGAAGCAAACACCACAGCAAGACAAGCTTTCTCAATGTTATTGTAATTGACCTCATATGACACAAAGGTACGACTTATATAGTATATGGCCCTTTCTTTTCCATTTTCATCCAACTAAGCCAACAATGCTCCCAGGGAAGTGTCTGTAGCTGAAATATATAGGATCAATGGTTTCCCTAGAATAGGAGACATTAGGATCAGAGGATTAGCCAAGTATTGTTTGATCTGATCTAGGCTCTTTTGACAATCCTCGTTCCAAACACAAGAAGCACCCTTATGCAATGTCTTATTAAAGGGTTGCGCTCTATTTGCAAGCTGAGAAATAAACCTCCTAATCGATTGAAGATGTCCCTGAAAACTTCTCATTTGACTGATATTTTGAGGAGGTGGCATATCTAGAATTGCTTGGACTTTTTCGGGATCAACCTCTATGCCTTTTTCTGAAATGATAAATCCTAAAAGTTTGCTTGAGGTGACACCAAATGCGCACTTTTTTGGATTTAGCCTAAGTTGAAACTGTTCCATTCGATCTAGAATCACTTCCAAATCTGTAAGGTGTGTATCCCTTTTTCTTGATTTTGCCAAGGTATCATCCACATAATCTTCCATGTTCTTATGCATCATGTCATGAAATATAGTTATCATAGCTCGTTGATAGGTAGCCCCTGCATTCTTTAATCCAAAAGGCATGACATTCCAACAATAGGTTCCCCATGCGCAAGTGAATACTATTTTCTCTTGATCTTTGAGTGCTATCTTAATTTGATTATATCCACTAAATCCATCCATTAGAGAGTATATTTCATAACCTGCTATCATGTCCACTATCATGTCAATATTTGGAAGTGGAAAATCATCCTTTGGGCATGCCTTGTTTAAATCTCTAAAATTTGTGCATACACGAATGGACCCATCATGTTTGGAAACTGGTACTATGTTTGAGATCCATTCTGCATAATCTATGGCTTTGATAAATCCAGCTCTCAAAAGTTTTTCTAATTCTACTTTGACAAAGAGAGCTACATGTGGATGCATTTTTCAGAGTCTCTATTTCACTAGTTTTATTCTTGGAGCTATAGATAGATGATGCATAATAAGATTAGTGTCAAGTCCTGGCATGTCTGAATATGTCCATGGAAAATTGATTTTTTCCTTTTGTAGGAATTGTGCATATGCCTTTGTTTCTTCATCTAATAAAGACTGAGCAAGATGAACTATCTGAGGAGCTTCTTCTATGTTTAGGTTTACTGGCTTTGTTGGCTCAATCAACACTGAGGATTTGTCCTGAAGATAACTGGGAATGTTATTAAGTACCTTATCCTTAGGCACCTCAAAGAGGTTTTCACCCTTGGATACGTCATTTCTTTTTACTATTTTTGGTTTTGATACCGCCACAAAGTGGTTTTCGCCATCAGAACACCTATTCTTCTTTTTTTCATTTATTTTGTGATTGAGGTACTTAATATCAGGCTCAGTCATACTCTTAGTTGGCTCACTGGTGGAAGACACTACTCGCTCAATGGCATTAAGGTAACATGCGATCTCATAATCATTCTGAAAAGTCAATAGTTGTGGCTCTTGTGAAATTTGAGACCAATCAATTAAATGGTGGTTGACAATAGGTAGGTCTATGACTGGTTCAACATTGTAAATGTGATGGATGTCATTTTTGGTGACCATATATTCAGGATTTATCAAGTTCCCTTCTAAAGTACCTGAATCGGGGTTCATCCATCCTAACGAAGTATTGTTCACTAAGGCAATTTGAGGAGTCCAATCCTCTAGCCCTACACTAGGCTCATCAACTGCATCAGGTTGGGCATTATAGGCTTGAATAACATCAACATCCAAGTCAATGGTTGCATCTGAAAGTGAATCCCATTCAAATTCATGTGAATCTATTTCTGAATTTTCAACATTTGGGCCTCGTGATGTAGAAGCCTCACAATTTTGAAAAGTCTCCCCTTCTCTAGGAATTTGCTGAACCACAAAAGTATCTGAATCATTATCACCCATTGTAGCTGAGGCGACGACACCTTCCATGGCTAATCTAGCATTCCTATAGTTTCTATTCATCACAGTTGGGATAGGAGGACTATTAATTGTCAAATTTTGAAATTCCCCCCAAAGGAGATCAGTTGAAGGCACCCAATCTTCTGTCATGTCTTATTGGTTAGAAAGATTAGGTGTGTATTCAGAATCAAAATCACTATCCATCGTAGCTAGGATAGCAGTACCTTTTGGTTTATCACTTTCAAAACCTAGACCCACTGTGGACTTGTTGCGTCATGCAAATAAAGTATGATCCAATGGCTCAGACTTGGCATCCAATCTATGACTAAGGGGACCATGTCTCAGATATCCGATATTCTTCACTAATGTGTACCCTCTACCATAATATTTAGGTGAAGGAGCAAAATTTTCATTGTGTTGGTACTTTTCCTCATGGTAGATCCAGTCTCTTATGACAACTTCCTCTTTCTCTTCCTGGATAGGAACCGAAGACTCCACAAACTTTCCAAACAATGTCATAGCCGATGATGAAGGTTTCAAATCTGGTGATTGTTTCCCATAAGACCTCAGAGAGATCGGCAATTTTGTAAAAGAATCAATTTTATAATCTCCCATCCCAAGATTTATGGTTTTAAACTTCTCCTCACATTGCTTAAGTGAAATACTAGAACTGTCAGCTTCCCTATTCAAAGGTATATGTGATCCAGCAAAAATGTTATTAACTGACAAAGTACTATCTCCAGGTATGCAAATTTCTACACCATTATGAGGAAACTTAACACACTGGTGATATGTTGATGGGACTGCTTGCATTTCGTGAATCCATGGCCTACCGAGAAAAATGTTATAGGCTAAAGGTCCAACATCAACAATTTGAAATAAGATATCCTTTTCTACTGGGCCAATGCGAATAGGAAAAATGACCAATCCCTTGGAACTTCTTTCTGCTTCATCGTATGCCTTGATTGTGATATTTTTCCTCATGTCAATGACTTCTTCAGAATATCCTAGAGCCTTCAACAAACTCATGGTACAAATATTTAGCCCTGTACCCCCATCTATCAATACACGCTTGACATAGGTTTTATGAATCATGACTTCTATGTGTAAGGCCAAGTTATGTGGGTGACTGATGGATTTGTTGTCTTCTTCTGAGAAAGTGAGGTAATGAGGGCTAGCCAAATGGTTGACCATATTCTGGAATTGATCAATATCTAAGTTGTTAGGGACACTAGCCACTCGCAAAGCATCCTCAAGGACACGCTTATGCCTTGAGGACAATTCCAAAAGCTCAAAAATAGATATCTGCACTGGTGTCCATTGTAATTGATCAACAAGGTTATAGTTCGAATCAGGACCAATGACGGGCTTAAGAAGAACACCCTTTGTCATTGGCTGTTTAGACTTGCTGGAGTTAGGACCTCTAATGACAATAGGAGGTTGACTAAATTGACTCCTAGTAATAGCATGAAGAGACTGAGACTCCCTATGTGAGTTAGGTCCTCTCAACACAACTATGGGTCCTTCATTACGCATTTTCCTTGAATCATCATCATAATCATAAGAATCTTTTCTTCTCATCATATTAACATTTTCTTCAACCACCTCAAGCATGTTGATCACATTTTCAGCTTTAGTGTATGTATAGTTGATTGCTACCTTACCATTCTTATTATTGTTGTTGGAACCTTCTCCTTTCTCATTCTTTGGCAAGGGTTCTTTAAAAGCCTTATGATTAGAATTTGAGGTTAAACCATCCACTTGTAATCTACCATTCTCAATGAGGTCTTGGACAAGATGTTTGATTTTGAAACAGTTCTCTATATCATGCCCAATTCCATTGTGATACACACAATACGCCTTCTCATTCCACCAATATGGTTTTGGATCTGGAATGCAGAATTTCAAAGGGTCTTGAGGTTGTACTAAATTATGAGCAATGAGTGTCTTAAAGATGTCCGCATAGGAATCCCCAAGTTTTGTAAATTGCCTTTTCTCTTTTTTTGCCTTTCCTTGATACTTTGGTTTGCCATCTTGTTGCTCTGAAGACATTTGAAGTTTCATGGCTTGTACCACCTTGGAAAGATTAAGGACTTCACTTTTAGGTTGAGGTGCATACCATCATTAACCACTTGCTTATTCTTATTCCAATGGTTATTTTTCTTGTCCTTATTTCCATGGTTATTGTTGTTGTTTTGGCTATTACTATTGTTTGTTGAGTTAGCCAAAATTCCTTGCTCTTTTAAAACATCTTCAATGTGACAAGTGACTTCAACCATAGTGTCAAAAGAGTTGAAAGGAATCTTTCTGACTTCATATCTTAGTTTTGGAACCAAATTGCTCACAATAATGTCAATTCTCTCCTCTTCAAGGATTGTCCTTGGGTATTTTGCGCATAAACGTCTCCACCTTTGCAAGAATGCAACAAATGAATCTCCTTGATTTTGCTTCAGTTTACACAAATCAAGCATGGTAACTGATCATGTCAAATTATAGGCAAAATGTTGTACAAACCTTTCCACAAACTCTTTAAATGTTTTAACTGGTGGAGTAAGGTTAGCGAACCACTCCATAGCTTGTCCCTTGAGACTTCTAGGGAACAATCTCATTAAGTATGAATCCTCATGGTGGAAAGAGAATCTCATGATGTAAAATTTCCTTACGTGATCATGAGGGTCACCAATGCCATCATATTTGTCATAGGTAGGAAACTCCACCTTCTTAGGAAAATCAATCATTACAACACTCTTGTCAATAGGATTGGGACAAATAGAATCCAAGTTGAAAGTACTTTTGGGAGCTCTCATGTTGTCCACATCTCTTTGAATTGTTTGATCACTTCATTTGTGGATGGATCTTGCTTCTTTACCTTTCTATCCACATCAAAATCAAAGGGGACTCTTGTACCCTTATTAATTAGACTTTCTAGGAATTGATCTTTATTCTGTTCCACATACCTTTCGACGTAGGCTTGAAATGAAGGTTCTTGTTGAATAGCCATGAAGTCTAAGGTGTCCAAATTAACATACCTCCCCCCATGTTGTGAAGTATGATGTGGTCTTTGGGAGGGTTGTCTAGAAAGTCTAGGAGGTGAATTTATCCTATTGTGATCAACTCTTGAAACTCTTCTTCCTCTTGGACTTGGTGATCTTGAGGGTGTCCTAGACCTCCTTCTAGTCTTAGGACTTTGAGAGGGTGTTGATGGTGGAGAATTGGTTCCACTATTAGTCCTTCTTCCATCAAATTGTCTTTGAAGTTGTCGCGCATACAACCTATCTTCTTCTTCTTGCAATGCTCTTTTCTTCATTTCTAACAAGACTTTCTCTTCTACTTCCAATCTCCTAAGTTTCTCCTATTTCGCGGCTTGTTCATCTCTATAAGCTTACTTAGCTCTTTCAATAGCCCTCAATCTAGCATTAGTATGCCAAGGGTTTTCCTTAGTTGGAGATGAAGGTCCTGATGCATTGAGTAAGTTGGCCACATTGACATGGTATTCTGAATCATTGTTGTAATCAGTATGTTGTGGGGATCCTGACTCTGAAGGACTATGCCTATGGTGTCTTTCTGCTCTTTGTTGAGGATCCCAATATCTTGATTTATCATGAGGTGACCTTGGTGGACTATATCTGAGGTCATCATCATCATTATGTCTGAAACTTGAAAACATTTCTCGAAGATTGTGGTTGATATCTTCTCTAGAATTCTTGATGTTTGAGAAACTCATGTTTGTACCTAATGAGTAGTGTGTCTTAGGTGTACCTTCCTCACAAGCATTAGCCTCAACCTCTAGTTGACTCCTAGGGGATTGATCAAAGAGGGGTTCTTTTTCTTTACGTTGTTGACATGTTCTAACTGGTGGTAACTGATTAAAGATAATTGGGGGTCTTTTCCCTTGATTCACTTGATATCTTGTAGCAACTTATATGAAAGAAAGAGACTCTAAGTGATAGGTCAATCTCTCAAAGTGTCAATTCCAACCTAGGATAATTGAGATTCTCTATTGTCCAAAGATAAAATGAAAAGATAGAAAATAAAAGGTGTCACCAACACTGTCAAAGAGGTGCTTCAAATCAAAGGGTGAATACCCTTGCACTTTTGAATCAGGAGGTTGGACTTAGCCAAAATTAAAATTAAAATTGATGTATGAAAATGAATTGGACAATAATAGGATCCAAATTCTCCAAGGGTGTAATCAACAATTCTAAAGACAAACTTTTCACTAGGAATAACTCTCTAACTTGACAAATTATTTTCAAGACAACCTTGCAAATCAATTGAAATGGTCCCTAGAAGGCTAGAATCAGAAATTTGCAATCAAAATAGGTCTCTAATAGAAAGGTCAGATAACCTACTCAAAGGCCAAGTCGTACTAAAGGCAACTTAATGACTGAAACTGAGAATATTGTTGAAAATTCTCAGGTGACAGACTTCAGGCAAACTAGGCGATATAACTAATACTGGGCAATATTTCATTTTTTTACCATACGATAGACCTGATAATGGCTAGGTGACTGACTTAACCACTAACAAGCGACATAGTCCAGCGCGATGTATCGTATGATGTTTCTCTCTTAAGCAGGCGATGCTGATGTAGTTTTTGACCAAATGTGTGCAAAATTTCAAGTTTTAAGGTCTGATCTTGGATTTTCTGAATGTTAGGGTGAAAATGTCTGATGTCAATCACAAATTCAACAGTAATTGGATAGGTTTGCAAATAGTAGGATATCAAACATGTCTCCAAACACTTGAAACAAGGGCAAAAGAAACCTTTCCAAGACAAATACTTGTGATATTCAAAAGTAAAATTGCACCCTATGGAAGCTACCGATTGTTTGTATGCAAGAATGTTTACACTGGTTTAGCACATTCAAAAACACTTCAAGCAATATCTACCTACAAGACAAGGCTCAATACTTACCAACTTAGCCCACAACTTGATGCCCCCTCGCCTCACACCAAGTGGTTGCCCACAAGAGATATTGGCTTTGTCGTGGAAGTGTCAAATAACACAACCAAAGGAACACATATGGTGAGTATCTTGGGGTGATCCAGGTTAGTCCACTTGGATCAATCCTTGCACTAAGAAGATAAGTAGCTAAATAAAGGTGGCTTCTAACCTATGGTTCTTAGTAAGGGCTTCTGTTCATAACACCCCTCTTGCTCCTCATCAAGGACTAGGACCTCACGGCCTCAAGAGTACCTTAAGCATTCTTGCTCAATGCTTTCCCCATGGTCACAATCCCCTGAGCTACTCACATCAAGTGAAGACAAGTGTTATGTCTACCAAGGTTTTGTGTCCTCGATAGCCTTGAGATTATAGTGAGTCGAAATAGCTAGCAAAAGGCTTGTCCCCACTTGGGTTGTTCCTCTTGATTGCTCAAGAGTAGGCCCGCTAAAGGATCCTAAACTAAACAAAGAATGGATGATTTTTGAGGTTCAAGGTTTTTGGTTCACCACAAGGGTGAAGAGCATACTCCCCTATCTCAAAAACTTCTCCCAAACACACTAAGCAAATTCAATTACCCTCTTGCTTCCAAAATTCCAAGATGGGTCAAGATTTTCTGGTTCACCATAAGGGTGAAGAGCATACTTCTCCTACCACCTCAAAATCTCTTCCACAAGATATTAAGATTCCTATGAAAATGAACAACTAGTAATTGCCACACTTGAAATGGAATAAAACACAAGCACTTGATATTTTTTTTTTGTTTTTATGCTTTTGGGTAGCCCTGCAAAAAAATAGTTAGTAGCCCTTTTAGCATGCACTATGGAAATTTCCTTCAAGAAAGAGCACCTACAAAACAACTTGTTAGACCAACAAGAGGTTAGGAAAATGAAGCCGAAATTAATCCAAAAAATTGACGGAAATGCAAAAAATGAAAGGACAAAGTTAAGCTACTCTGCCCCATGGTGGGCACCAAAAATGTATGGTGAAAAAGTGACCACACTTCTATGAATCATTACATTCAAGGACACTCAACAATAAGGCCTCAAAAATTGATTCATAGCTCTCTATGCATGGAGTTGCAAGATTTGTAAAATTGCTCTTAGCTAGAGCTATAAACTCATGACCTTGCTAGTCAACCACACAATGAGAGATTCAAATGAAGACAAGGGCAAGAATGCCAATATCCCCAAGAATCACTATGAAAATGCAATGCAATGCAAATTAAGCTAAGAATGAGTATGCAATTTAAGCTATGAAAGGAAATGAAAGTATTACAATCCTCTTAATTAAGCTAGGTGAGTTAATCTAAGATAATGAAAAGAAATTAAACTATGGATGCTATGAAAATGAGAATGAAAGTAGATCTAAACTAGATGCAAGAAAGAAAAATGAAAATGATGATGCAATACTTCAATATGAGAGATCTAAGAATACCATAGCTCCAAAATGCCAAGATTGAGAAGCTCCAAGACTCTAAGATGCTAAGATGCCAAGACCCCAAGAGGATGAATCATGCAAAAGATGGATGATTAAGAATGAGGAGAGAGTCTCCTTTTAAAAGATTTTAGAAATGAACAGACGGTCAAGATTAAGAGGCAAAAAATAATTATCAAAGGTGGAAATTAAATCTTAGTTGATCCATGTGCTCAAGATTCTCAAGAGGCAAAATCAATGGACATGATTAAGAGGCAAAAAGATATGTGGAAGAGATTAAGAGGCAAAAGGAGATTCCACTCACCTTGGAAAGTGTGCATTCAATGTGTAGACAAAAAGTTTTTTTCTTTTTCTTTTTATTTTATTATTTATTTATTATTTTTAGAAAAGTGGTTTCCATTATTTAATAACAAGATTTTTATTTATTTATTTAAAAGAGATTTTTTCTTTTAATTAAATGTGGCTTAAGATAAAGTGATTTTATTATTTAATTAAAAGATTTTTTATTTATTTAATTAAAAGAGATTTTTATAAGATTATTTTTTTAAAATTTTTTTTCTCTTTTTAATTAAATAAGGCTCAAACCTTAGGAAATATTGAATTGATTATGATTTGATCAAGGAAATTGATATAATTAAAAATGTTGATATTTGAAACTATTGATTCAGGGATTTGATAAATTGAGAAATGGGGCCCAAAGTTTAGGCAACCATTTTAGGGTGCATACAGAACCAAATCCCTCCAAAGGCTTGAATGCTTGAATCCTTGATCTTCAATGGAGAAGTTGAATGCTTGAATGTAGATGATGGCTTGAATGATTCCTTGATTGAGAATGATTGCTTGAAAGATGGATTGATTTCACACTTGATCCCTTGATTGAAAGATATAAAAAAGAGATATGGATTGATGGATTGAAATGAGGGAGGAAGGCTTCCTTTTATACTAGTCTAGGGCACAAACTTCTAGAGAGGTTGACATAGGAGAATTAAATTCTCATTTAAACCTTAACCCCTAGAAATGGACCTTGATTAAATATAATTTAAGAGTTTACCATTCCGAAATCCAAAACAGCTGACCCAGAAGTGGGAAATAAAACTTTCTACAACCCGACATCCAAAAACTTATGGATTTGAAATTTGGACCCAAGGTCAGGGTCAAGGTCGACCATGATCTAGAAGTTTGACCTTGATGTTGAGGTCAAGAATCTCTGGGTTTCAGGTCAGGATGCCAAAAATAGGCTGGAAAGAGATGGAGAAAGGGGTAGAACAGGAGGAAAAACAAGATCCAAGCCAAAGATCTCATGAAAGCATCTGACATGACCCCAAACCACCTACTCGGAGGGCTAAACTAGTCCTAAATGGAAGTGCTTCCATTTTTAGATGATACATATATTTAATGAGTTTCTTGCTTTATCTTGTAAAAATGATTGCTTGAGTAAAATTGTATAACTAGTTTTCTTTCTCTTTCTTATTATAATCGAATGTTTGAGATAATTTGAATGAGTGTTAATACAATTTTACATACCTCAAAAGAATTTAAATTCATTTGAATTTATCTCAAAATATTTGTACTTCTTTTATTTAGAAAAGTAAAAATAAATTAATTATATATAAGTATTTTAATTTTAGATCTTTTTATTATCTTGAGATTTATCCTTTAATCATTATAATTAAGAAACATTATTTTTAATCAACGTGAAAACATAACTAGGATAGTTAGTGTAATGTTAACTTAGCTTTTCAATTAATCACCAGATTGCTAACCCTGTTTTCGCATATTCCCTAGAGATGAAATTGAAGTAATTTGTAGATTATGCCTCCTTGTTCACGCGAGTTTAGGATACACATGGAAAAAGAGAACTATAGAGAATAGAGGGAGTTGACAACCCATGATCTTTAGGTTTAATGTCTTTGACCTCCAATTGCAACAGAAAGGACACAAGTTTGGGAGGAGTCGTCTACTAAGAAAAGGGAGATATGAGCAATTTAGGAAGGGTCACAAAAAAAAGAAACATGTGTGACAAAAGGAGATCAATAGATCTCTAGAACATTGACACTAGTTATGGCGTAACATGTAACTTTCACATGAGGAGAGACAGTTTGAAAGGATACACATGTTACTATAACTAATAGTAATGTTGAAGATTGATTATCTAATGGAGCTGATGATGAACATCGACCAAGATAAGATGAATACATGATGATAGTAGAAAGGTTAGATAAGTTATTGTCTTGTCATTGATGTCAGGCAATTGATTTCTGGTTTATATTATATTGCCATATCATTCGGTAATGATATAAGGTGAATGAGTTAAGGATAAGAAGAAATGAGATGGTATGAAGTTGAAGAACTTAAATGGGCAACTGATACAGATCAAACAATAATTAGATTATGTTGATATAATTGTTTTCTACCTAACATATGATTATGTTAAGTCGGTAAAGTATGGTGATGAAGATTTGACAATTTGGTAAGTTAAGTTGTTTTGGCTACCGAGTATGATATGTCACTCAGTAAGGTAAAGGTAAAAAGAAAGGTCACTCGATAAAGAAAAAGGAACTCAAGGCACCAAGAGAAGTTAACCAAAACTCAAATGGAGAACACCGAGCAAGGAACATATATTAAATAAGGATTGAATCGACATTTAATGATTAGCTATGATGAGTTGGATGATTGTGATGATGAGGAGAGTTAGTAATTACAAGAGATTTATGGGTAGGAAAATTTAAGGTGAAGATCTACGACAAGATCTAAGCGGAAAAAGAGATGGAACAAGTTTCTAGAAAAGTTCAAGTTCCTAGGTGAAAAGTAAATGTGTTACCAAAATCCAGATTCAAAGTATAATGAATTGGACTGTCAAGATTGATTTTCTTTTATTTAGTAAAGTAAATATAAATTAATAATATATAAGTATTTTAATTTTAGATCTTTTTATTATCTTGAGATTTATCCTTTAATCATTACAATTAAGAAACATTATTTGTAATCAACACAGAAATGTAACTACGGTAGTTAATGTAATGTTAACTTAGCTTTTCAATTAATCACCAGACTACTAACCCCATTTTCACATATTACCTAGAGCCAAAGTTGAAGTAATCTATAGATTATGCCTCGTTTACGCGGGTTGAGGATACACATGGACATAGAGAACTATAGAAAACAAAGGGAGTTGACAACCCATGATCTTTAGGTTTAATGTCTTTGACCTCCAATTACGATAGAAAGGACACAAGTTTGGGAGGAGTCATCTACTAAGAAAAGGGAGGTATGAGAAATTTAGGAAGAGTCACACAAAAAAGAAATGTGCGTAACAAAAGGAGACCAATATATCTCTGGAACATTAACACTATTTATGGCATAATGTGCAACTTTCACGTGAGGAGAGATAGTTTGAAAGGATAGATAGACGCACTCAACGGAGGACTCCATGTCTGCATGGATAGAGCGAAGGGGAAGTGTCCTAATTAGGGAATCAACATCAGTGTTGGGGATATAAGGATGTTGTAGACACACAAAATTGGACAAGTGCTTTTAAATTGCAAAAATCAATAAAATGCACTAAATCATCAAAATGGATCAAATCAATTAAAAATGGACATAATTAAATAAAGTTGGACAAAATCAATTAAAGCAAAGGAGAAATTAAATAATGAGGTTAAATAATTAAATCAAAGCTTAAAGGGAAAAAAACACTATATAATTGATTTTAATCAATTAATTGTATAGTTGTTTTAATCAAAAATCAAAATGAACCCATCACCCTTACATGGCTAAATTTAATTAATTAATTGAATTTAATAATTCATAATTTCTTTCAACAAAGTTGATGAACCAATGAGAGCTGAGGACAAAAGGACATAAATCACTCAAACATTTAAATTGTCCAAAGCTTTGAAACCATTTAAAGGCTTGTCCCCTCATTTGTCCCCCCATTTATGAACAAAGCAAAGTATTTGACTCAACCAAGGGATAACCATGATTACTTCACTCCACCCCCTACCCTTGGACATTTACTATAAATATGAGGCATTTTGGAGAGCATTTCCATCTTAGAATTTCATTTGCAAAGAATTATTATTATAGGCAATTTTAGAGCATTGTGATCAATTGAATATCTTTGTATCAAATTTAGCTAGATTAAGCATTGTAGAAGCATATAGCAGCATAATTTCTCATTTTAGAAGTGTCACTAGTGATGATTTGAGCTGAGAGCTTCATTTACCACTTCTTTCTAGAGAACCATGAGATGCTATAGATCTTAGTTTCATTTTAAATTAGACTTGCATTGTATTTTCTTTAAATTGATGCTATTGGATCTTAATTTCATGAAGGTGATATTCATCATCACAAAAATGGCACCCACCGTGGGGCTCTAAGCCTCATTTCATCATTTTCACCATAATTTGCATGCTTGTATCTTCTATTTTCTGTGAATATCTTGCAGGAAACTGGTGAAGTCACGCTTACGGGAGATCTGTTCATGCTTGTAGTCATTTTACTGCCGCCTACAATATCTATACTAATGCAAATTAGCTGGAGATTCAAGCCTGTGCGATAAAGTTATCTTGCCTTTGCCTCATAAAGTCACGCCTGCTAGCTGAGAAGTGTCACCTATCAATAATTAGTTGTTACATGTGACCGAGCTTTGTGAAGCACTTTAGAGAACAAGTCATGCCTAGTATCATTTCTCTTATGCCTACTTGTCTTAAAGTGTCTCTTTGACTTAATTAGTTTTATGCAAATTTAAAGTTTGTTTGCACTTAATAGCAATTTGCTTACGCTTGTTTAGCTTTTTGTGTCACCTGTGCACTTTTTAGTGTCACCTGTACACTTTTCAATGTCGCCTGTGCACTTTTCAGTGTCGCTTGCTAATAGTAAAGTTACACCTGAAAATGGTTTAATATCACGTATTTGCTGGACAATGTTGCTTTCAATTTTCTATCAGAATTTTCTTGCAGATTGATAAATTCTTTCATTTAACCCTCTATTTGTATCTTTTGACTGTAAATGAATAGGCATCAAAAAGTTCAGAAGCCAAAAAGTCAATTTAACCAAGAAGGGAAAGCACTAGCTAAGAGGATCAAAAGGGAAAACAAAGCACATATCAAAGCCATTCTTGAGTCAACACAAGAAGAAGACAATCAGTGTTGACTAACTTGCTGGAGTACAAGCACATGGGAAGGAGCTATTGCCAAGGTGAGTAAAAAAAATGACAAAATACTTTCAAAAATGCCCCTAGCTCTATGCTAGCTACAAGAAAAGGCATTTCTCTATTCAAGCTTGCACTTGCTTAGATTGCAGCATTTATTTTAAACATAGCTTAATTAAAAATGGGAAATGAACCAAACAATTCCATTTCTAAGAATCTCTTTGTTATGAGATTGGAAAAGAACCTTATTGCTTGAGTGTTTGAGGAACTAAAGGGAAAGTTATGGATATGCTCTTCACCTTTTAGGTGAACCAAATTCCCAAAAACTTAACCTTAATTCCATTTTCTTGCTTTCAATGAACATGCTAGTTAAAATAGAGATTTAGTGGGATCGCCTCCCAAGTTTGCCTTAACGAGGCCAGTGAGAGGGACAACCCAAAGTGGGACACACTCACTTTTTTCCGCGGGGATCCAACCCACTCTAAAATAAAATGCATGTATCCTTAATGGGGCACATGACAAAAGGATTTTGAATTTCTTGAAATTCCTCTAGTAGTCCTCACAGATTGCGCAAAATCATACTTTGGTGTGTGTGGGAAGCCCCTTAACATACTTGGGGGATGAGAGTTTGAAATCCATTTTGAACGGAATCCACAATAAATCCTAGTTAAAATAGCAACACCTACCTTTTAGAGCCATGTTAAGAGCCAAAATTTGACTTTAGGTAAGCTACTTGGAATTCTTTCTTGTGTTATACTTGTGGAAATGATTGAAAATATACACATTAGAGTGTTTTAGGGACATTGATGTGTGTGTTGCATTTGTTTTTTTATTTTCAAACAAGGAAATTTCAAAAGACCTGATCTTAAACATTTAAAAATTCAAAATCTTACAATTTGGTCAGAGAAGTGCCGCCTATGCACAAAATAATACCACCTATCAAAGGCAAAGTCACACCTATGATAGTTTCAAAACTGCTTATCAATCTGGAAGTCACATTTGGCACATATTCAATCACACCTATCAATACTGGAAAAATGCCTATTAATGGTAAAATTCTGCTTGCACCTTGCAACATGTCACCTAACACATTTCCAGTCGATGCGTGTTAACTTTTTAGTTACGCCTAGTAGCAGTTTAGTAATGCCCAAAAACAAAGAAGGGCAAATAGTGGACATTTCCCGAGGATTTGTAAAAACTTTGAAATCATTTTTGGATACCCTTTGCAGAGATATCTTTATCAGTGCAACAAATAGATCATATTCCTGAAAAACATTTATAATGATGAGTCTATTTGAGAAACAAATCAATCCTATTGGGGAGCATAATTATCGAAATCAAGATCAAGATCTCCATTGGAATCAAAATGATGAAGTATCTGAAGAAGAAGTTTCAGAAGCAATCCAAGATCCCATGTTTATGGAAATAATGAGATTAGTTTTGGAGAGGGATAAGGAAGCATATTTCATGAAGTTAGCTCAATCAGGAGCTAAGCTTCCTCATGATTTTGACACATCTACCTTGTGGGAAAATGAGGAAAAATGAAAAGAGACATCATCTAAAAAGTCATCATTAAGATCAAGGTGTCCTTTTCTTTATGATGATGGGCCAGCTGTACCTTCATCCTCCTCACAAAAAGAAGTGTTCAAAAGTAACAAACCTATCTTGGATCAAGGGAAATTTCATGATCAGCCTATTTGTGATCAAGATAATAAAGAGTATGAAGAGAAAAGTATCACTCTCAAGCAAGATCTAATGCACAAACCTCTATCTAAATTTTTTTCTCCCATAGCTTGTACACCTTTCATCCTTTGTCCATCTTGTGAACCTCTGTCTAGCAAAGATTCTCCCATAGCTGGTACTCCTTTCATCTTTCATTCATCTCCCAAAGCTCCACAACTATCCAAAATTTCTCCACCAAAGAGTCAGTATAATGATGAAGCTTTTCAAGTTGACTATGTTTACCCTCAAGGGCTATCTCTAAAAGAAACCCAAGCTAACTTACATCTAGCTGCAAATTGTTTCCATGCTTTAAAGATCTTGGACCCCAAAGCTTCATATGCTTCAATGCCTATTATACCCATTCAAGAGGATCCTACACCATTCTTCCAAACATCCACCACAAATATCCAAACATCTACCTTGTCCTTATAAGTGGCTCCATGTCAAGAGGATAATTCAAAGAGAAAAGAAACAAATGTTGATAAAGATCAAGATCAAGATTCTATACAATCTCCTCCCATATTTGACAAAGGTCCCATATCCATAGAACCTTGTGATGATCCCCTTGTGTTCTTTCATGTCTTCCAAGATGATATCCTTTCATTCCAAGAACAAAGTACCCTTCCAAGTTCCATATTTTCTCCACTTCCCAAGCAAGATCAAGATATCCCTTCCACAAGTTCCAATGAGCGTATTGAAAATCAAGAGCAAGATACCCTCTCTACACCATTTGAAGATCCTTGTCAAGATCAAAGTATCCTATCATTTCCTTGTCATATTCCTCCATGTTCCCCTCAAGAAAACATCATTCTTCCAAATCCTTTCCATGGTAATAAATCTCTTCAAGCTTCAGTTGATCCTATCAAATTTGTTCCTATCAGAGCCATTCATGAGCCTATTGGTATAAAGATAAATCTTAAAGATGCAAACCTTGACAATGCAACTCTTTCCAAAGATATTGATATCCCTTTCAGACCTTATATCCCCCCATTCAAACACAACCATATACCTTCACTATCCTCCAAATCCATTTTGGGTTCCTATGTCCCAAAACAAAAGTCTTCATCGCTTCCATCCATATTAGGTCCATATAGTCCTCCATCCTCCATTCCTATCATCCCTAGCTATCCATTCACTTACCCTACCATGTATCAAGATCAACAAAGGCACACATTCTTGAAGAATGTCCCAACACCAATCCATGTGAACCCTCCATATTATTCCTATTCATCCACAATTCCTAAGTCTTTTGGAAGCAATGTTGATGTGCAACATAAAAATCATAAATCCAAGAATCCATGTGGGTATAAAAATCACAATGTCCCATCTAATTGACATGTGAATGAAAAGAAAAATGAGATATCCAAAAGGTCGCAAAGGTTCACCAAGCAAAAATTAAAAAATAAAATGTGGGTTCCTAAATCCCTCATTGAAGAAATGCATTCAAAAGCATCACAAAAGAAAGAAAAATCAAAGAATATGTGGATTCCCAAGTCATTGTTGAAAGACTTGCACACAAAAGAAAAATAAAAAATGACATTCAAGCTTCCAAAGGCTTCCATTCCATCTCCTTCCAAATATCCTTCATCTTCCTACATCCCAAAATCCACTACCTCAAAAAGATCCTTACCTCCATCACCTATCGTTCCTCCATCATTCTACCATTCTTCAAAGCATGCGTCAAAGTTGATCTTGCCAACATTTCCATCTACAACATACATTCTTCTTATCCTCACATTCATTTTCCAATGCATACTTTTCGTAATTCCATCCCTCCTATCAATATCTTTGAGCATCCTAGTCATACCCATGGTTTATTATAGCATATTTTTCAAAAGAGCATTGGCCAAAGATCCCGATGTTAGGAAAATAAAAAAAAAGAAAAAAGAGAAAAGAAAAAAAAGTGCCTTGGTGAAAACCTAGCAATAGGCACCTGGGTAGCAAAAGTAAAGAGAAACAAATACCATGATGAAAACCTAGTAAATAGGCATCATGCGTAATTCCTCCTTCTTGTACTCTACACTTGGGGGCAAGTTACATCCATATTTCCTCTCTCACCTTTCATCTCGACAAAGTTGAACACATCCATGAGCATTAAGTATCTTGACATCTATTATCCTTTCCATCAATTTATGTACTTATTGCATCCATGTTACCCTATCATGATCTTGCTTATCCCAAATTCACCTTCATTATTCCTTGACAATCTTTCCATAATCCCAAAACATCCCTTCATAGATTCCATCATCCATTTATCCTGATTGTGTTATCTTATCCACATCTTACCCAAATTGACCCCTTGGTCTTGATCAAAATGAAGAGCTTAAAATAAAAAAAATGTTATCAAGAACTTCTTGGCATGTCCACTTCTTTTGGATCCCTCATTTTCATGACAACAGATCATTATCCTATAGGCTATCTAGCACTGCATCATTGGCTTCCATGGCTTATCCAAAAACATGCTTCACATTGCTATATCATTTTTCCTTAGCTTGGGTACTCTTGAGGAGATGGTCCTATGGGTCACATTCACATGCTTCATCCATCATGGCCTTTCCATCTCTAATCCATCAGCTTGCAAATCCATCATTCATGTCCTATATCTTGCTAGACATTGGGGGCAAACCAAGGTGATCTTGTTCGAGAGTTGGTAATTTCTTGCATAAAGTGCTTTGAGCTACATCTTACATCAACTGAGCTTTTGTAATATTTTGGAAGTTTTCCCAAGTCCAACATTTTTCCTATTCAACTAGGGGCATTGGATCTTAATCAGCGGATTTCTACAACAATCATCAATTCATATGACGCAATGCATTAAACTCAATCAGATTCATAGTGCTATATTCGGTCACATCAGAGAGACTTATCAGAGCTTTAGAAGAGAGAGATTTTTAATGAACCTTTGATGGATATCATTGTTCATACCAAGTATTTGAGCCTACAACTTGATCCTTGAGCCTTCATTGACTTTATTATTCAAGATTAAAAATTGACAAAACACCTCAAAGATCAAAATGCTTGGAAATACTTTTTGAAAATCATGAAACATTGGAAAACACTTGAAGCTTTCTTTTTGATAATCTTTATGGAATTGACTTTTATCACATCTTTTTAGCTAATTGATGATGTTTCGACTAGATTGGCCATGATGAAGACATGATATTTTCTTGTCTTTCAGTGATTATCTTGAGGGAGATCCAACAACTTATGTGAATTAGTCTAATGACATGGTCATCAAAGAACCATCGAGGATTCTCATATAGGATGGAGTGTTGACCTTTGTTTGTTTGTTTGAAAAATTAAATCCGTTAAAAAGGGTATTCATACTCCCATAGTTGGTCATTCAACTAGTGAGGGTTGTACTAGTTTCAAAATGAGGTTACCAAATGCGATATAAAGTAGTATTCATATCATCATGATGTGGTCAATGATGGTTGTACTTGCTTTCCGGTCCCAAAATGCTCAATGATGAAAATTTATCCTCACGACATTTCTTTGCTAAACTCTAGTGACACTTAGCTGCATTGCATTGCATTATAATGTTAGCTTAATTGCATTATCATGTTCGATTAATTGCATTATCATTTTAGATTAAGTGCATCGGTTTGTAGTAATTTGTCCAAAGGAAAAGGGGTTCAATTATCAATCTTGATCAATCAAAAAGGGGGAATCAAAGAAAAGTCCATATCATCATACCAATGTTCATCACATCAAAGATCCAAAAATCAGTATATCAAGATACAATGTCATCAAAAAAATAAAAATTTTAAAAAAAAAAATAAAAAAAAAAATAAAAAAAAATGATACATCTAAGTCGTGATCAATAAAAAATCAACATGATACAAAATCAACAACAAGGAAGATCCATAAATCTAATATCCAAGAAGCTAGGGACCATATGTATAACTTACAGAAATGTGCCTGTTTTGAAAATCAAGGGAATCATATCAGTATTCTATATCAGTGAATCATCTTACGTCAATCAGTTCTATCAAAAGTATCAAGCAATCACACCTAGTACCATTTGTTCGTGTCTCTGTCTTGAGAACGAAGCATCAATATCTATCATATCAGTTTTCACACTGATTGATTTATCCTACCAATAACCTATCCTATTAGTTATCCCATGTCAGTTTTACTATCCTATTAGATTGACAAATCACATTCATTGGTACCACTATCTTAATATCCTAATCACTTGTTTTGCTTAACTATAACAAACCTATCTATCTTGGACATATCAAATCAACTGGGGCAAATTTTTCAATCACGACATATCATCAAGATTTATCAGAAATGAAAACATATTCGAGAAATCAAACATAATAAAAAATTCTTTCAAATCAAGAAATTAATATGTTTTAATTTCTGAGGGGGCATCAGGGTATCAAATGGAAGTTGCAATCAAACATCATGGAAATCAATGGGGCATCATAAATTTTTTTGTTTCATTATCATAGGCAGCAATCATATCATATCGTATTAGAGGCAGCAATCAATCAGTATCAGAGGCATATCAGTGAACCATCAATCATGACCTAAAAAGTGATCAGGATCACAAGAATCTTTGAAACAATGTTCTTCACACATTAATTCAAAGAGGGGCATTTGTAGACACACAAAATTGGACAAGTGCTTTTAAATTGCAAAAATCAATAAAATGCACTAAATCATCAAAATGGAGCAAATCAATTAAAAATGGACATAATTAAATAAAGTTGGACAAAATCAATTAAATCAAAGGAGAAATTAAATAATGAGGTTAAATAATTAAATCAAAGCTTAAAGGGACCAAAAACACTATATAATTGATTTTTATCAATTAATTGTATAGTTGTTTTAATCAAAAATCAAAATGAGCCCATTACCCTTACATGGCTAAATTTAATTAATTAATTGAATTTAATAATTCATAATTTCTTTCAACAAAGTTGATGAACCAATGAGAGTTGAGGACAAAAAGATATAAATCACTCAAACATTTAAATTGTCCAAAGCTTTGAAACCATTTAAAGGCTTGTCCCCTCATTTGTCCCCCCATTTATGAACAAAGCAAAGTATTTGACTCAACCAAGGGATAACCATGATTACTTCACTCCACCCCCTACCCTTGGACATTTACTATAAATATGAGGCATTTTGGAGAGCATTTCCATCTTAGAATTTCATTTGCAAAGCATTGTTATTATAGGCAATTTTAGAGCATTGTGAGCAATTGAATATCTTTGTATCAAATTGAGCTAGATTAAGCATTGGAGAAGCATTGTAGAAGCATATAGAAACATAATTTCTCATTTTAGAAGTGTCACTAGTGAGGATTTGAGCTGAGAGCTTCATTTACCACTTCTTTCTAGAGAAACGTGAGATGCTATAGATCTTAGTTTCATTTTAAATTAGATTTACATTGTATTTTCTTTAAATTGATGCTATTGGATCTTAATTTCATGAAGGTGATATTCATCATCACACAGATGCCAGCATAGTAATTAAGACTGAAGGAGAAAGGACACATAGAAGAGGAGAAAATATTAAGGGATTATAAAGTTGCACAAGTTTAGGAGGAGCGACATTAAGGGATAGGACATCGAGAGTCAATGAAAACAAAATTCAAGGGATTTTAATGAGATAGAAGATCAGAATGCAAAGAGAGGGGATAAAATATACTAGTAGCACATAGAGATTAGGAAGACAATGAATAGGAGGGAGGTAGGGAAAAATTAGAAAGGAAGGCATGCAACAGGTAAATGTGACTAACAGAGGGGGATGCATTGATACAAAGGGGAGCTCACCAAGAAATAAAAGGTGACAACAATAGATGTTTGGAAGGGATTCAAAGTTATAGGGAGAGATGAAACCGTGAAAGGGATAGAGAACCGATACCATATCTTCTAGATTCTCTCATAGATTCTCTAGGTTTTCCTTTTGATTGTTGTTCAATTATTATACATAAAATGATGATATATCTCTATGTGTTTACTTTGGCTTGAATAGATGTACAAAATAGGATTTTTCCCTATTTTGAAATGAAATTTACAAATGAAAAACTTGTAATTGCCTTGATATTTTATTTTACATTTTTTATGATGCTAAGCAGAGAATTGTGTGTTGTTTAGTTGATAAACAAAAGATAGAATTCACATGATTTGAATTATTAAATTATTTCTCCTATAGAAAATGATTTTTATTGATCTATTTTTAGTAAACTTTAGAAGATGGGAAGAAAATTGGAATAAACTTTTTGGAATTGAAATTAGTTATAAATCTTAGAACCCAGTCAGTGATAAAAGACAATATACACAAAAAAAAATCTATTTGACTACCATCATATCAAACTTATGGTTGGAATTTAGAAAACATGTTTGTTGTTTTGTTCATTCAAAATTACTCTATGATATATATGAACTTCCTATAGCACTAGTATGATCACACAAATATGAATACATATTTTCTTTTATTACCATGTTTATGAGATTGTGAATATATTATTTCAGTAAGAAGAAGAAAATGCTAGATTGTTAGAAATACCATATTCTTTATCATAGAAAATGCTAGATTGTTAGAAATACCATATTTTCATTCTCTCTACCATATTTGTGTTAGTTCTACTTTTATGTATGAGAAAATTAGTTAGTTCACAGTTGCACCAAATTCCTTTCCGATCCATCAGTGCTGAGTTGATAGGTGTAAAGGATAAAAATGTAGATGGATGCTGATGCAGGAGCATCCTGGGTGTAAGAGCAATCTTGCATCACCCAAAAAAAAAATATTTATGTTTTTGTCTTCAATAAGGGCTATCTTGTGCAGAGTTGCTATTTATGGAAACTGGCTATTTTTAGTAAGTTGGTCTTACGATCTTGGAATGTTCTAATTTTACATGTGGAGGTTCATCTCAGTCATATCAGCCTGCTAGCAAAGTTTCATGGCTAGATCAGGTCTAGTTTTGAAGATATTGAAGATTTTCGGTATTGGCAGCAGGGTACAGAAACTTCAAACTCAATTTTGAAGGCTTTAGAGGCCCCAGATGAGGTCAAAAATTTGGGTGACAGGCACTTTGCATGGGTCAAGCCTATAGAGCACTTCGTGGCATTTCTAGAATGGGGTTATAATAGCCAATCGGGTCAATGGGTGATGACTTATGGTCTTCAGAAGTTGGGTCACCTGAAATGGCGGAAAATAATTTTTCTTCAAAATTTCTGTTTGGGTTTCAAAACTCATTTTGAGCCGACTTTGATGTAATAAATTGTAAAATAAAATAATTCTAAGTTTGGTCGGCCCTAAGGGCTAAATTTCTAGAACCTTCTCGGGCGGTGGAAATTGCCTATATAAAGAAGGCCCGTAGTGTTGTCTAGGGTAGTTCTGGGTAGTAGATTTGGGTATTGATTCGAGGCTTTATCCTATAGAATATTGTAAGGGAATGCCCATGTGGCTTTGCATATTGTAATTCTGAAAGTTTGTAATTCCACATTTGTGGAGATAATAAGAAGCCAATTTTCTGTTCTTGCATATTATTGTTGTTGTTTCTCTATTTCTGTTATGTGTTTGTGGTATTAAGGGGAGCACCCTTCATCAGATACGAATGATGTGAAGGTGGGATAAATATATGCAAAAGGGGGATAAGATGTAAGGATGTAAATTTGTGATGGAAAATGTTATGGACATACAAACTAAATAAAATAGTAATACTTATCTTGAAAGGAGGTGGATGCAGAAATCACTATTTTCTGATGTCTGTGCTCAGTTTTGGGAGATTCTGCAACCTGCTCCAGCTTGGAAATGCCGAGACAGAGAAAACCAATAATTTTTTTTGTCTTTTGGAGTCAGGTCGACCTCGACCTAGATAGTGGGGCACAATCTTACCTCGGGGCACAATCTTACCCCCCACTGAAGGTCAACCTTGACCCAAAACAACTCCGATAGAAATTTTATTCGTGGATCCCAGAAGTTTGCCAAAAGGGTATTCGAATCTGAACTACAATTCACTGTCATGTACCTATACCTGAAAGAAAAATGGTTTTGTTGTTTGGATGAGGGGTTTTCCTTAGTCAAACTTTGGTTTGGAATCAACCTTAATAATGGAATTGAAATAGAGAATGCTAGCAGGTAGTAGAAGTAGATCTAACAATGAAGCTATGATATTCAATAGATATGTGATTGTATTTCAAATGTAAACAAGTATGTTGATATGAAATATTGAACACAAAATTAACATATGTAAATTAAAACCTCCATGATTGTATGCCTGGAATCCACCTTGAGGGAAGAATGAATGAATCTTGAAGATGAACAAAGGATATTGAAGGAAGATCACACCACCATGATGGATAGATCTAGGGTTTGAATGATGAATCTTGAATTCTTGAACCAAATCCCTTTAAAGGCTTGAATGCTTGAATCCTTGATCTTCAATGGAGAACTTGAATGTTTTAATAGGATGATGGCTTGAATGTTTCCTTGATTGAGAATGCTTGCTTGATATATCTTGATGAAATGCTTTCTTAAGAGATTATGAGAGATGGATGGTTTCTCATGAAAAGTGGATGTGAAAATAAGAGAGGAAGGCTTCCTTTTATAATGATCTAGGGCACAAATTTCTAGAGAGGCTGACATTGGAGAATTAAATCCCAATTAACCTTAACCCCTAGAAATGGACCTAGATTAAATGCAATTTAAGAGTTTACCATTCTGAAATCTGAAACAGCTGACCCGAAAGGGGGAAAATAAAACTTTCCGAAGCTTGACATCTCGAAACCTTTGGAACTTGAAAATTGGACCCAGGGTCAGGGTTGAGGTTGAATCCACCCTAGGTCAGGGTCAAGGTTGAATCTGCCCTAGGTTAGGGTCGAGGTCAACTTTGACCTAGGTTAGGCTTGAGGTCAACCTTGACCCAGGATGTCAACTTTGACCCTGAGGTGTCAGATCTCAAATTCTTAGGACCAGGTGCCAAAAAAAGGCTGAAAATAGGTGGAGAGATAAGCATAACAGGGGGAAAAGGCCAGATCCATGCAAAGACCTATTCAAGGCACTTGATATGACCCCAGACCACTTACTTGGAAGGCTAAACATTCTTAACATGGAAGTGCTTCCATTTTAAGACAATACATTAAGCCCCCACTTTAGCAAGAGTATGGATTCAATGCAAACTCTTGGTAAAGGAGAAGAAAGAAGAGAGCCAAGTTGATTCACAACAAGATAAAATAACACTTAGCTTAAGGACACAAGCCCCCAGGCTAAAAGATTCTAACTCAACACACACACACAAGGGTGCGAAAACATTTAAGGGGGGTTAGTACTAAAACAAACCCAAATCAACTCGTAGAGGAAACCTTGCTAAGAAACATTTCCTATACTAATATCATATTTGGAAAGCTATCATAAAAGCATAAATTATTACATAAGAAAGATAAGAGAAACACTATAAGTAACATAGCTTCATGATCTGGTCTTACTAGCATGAAAGAGAAAAGAGAGAAAAGAAAAAGTGATTACCTCACCCAATAAGATGCCCACCTTACTGTGAATCACCAAGGAGGGAGAGCCAAATAGGTGGCCAGACCTGATAATTCACCCATAGACTATGATTTGTAATTGTAATGCATCTTCTGATGGCTTCTGAAATATCCATAGATCCACTTTCTTGTATCACTATGAATATGAAATGCGTGTCTCCTTAGGATTTAGCAACTTATGTGTGTTACATTTAGAAGATTTAGCATATTGAAAATTGAAAAATGTGCGTCTCTTTAGGATTTAGCAACTTATGTGCATTACCATCGGAGGATTTAGCATATTGAAAATTGAAAAATGCATGTCTCTTTAGGATTTAGCAACTTATGTGCATTACCTTTAGAGGATTTAGCATATAAATGAAAAACCTATAGTACAAGGGAGACCCTATATATGCCCCCCTCCTTATTGTGGCTATCTACTAGACATGATAAGGAAGAGGAAAATGATACCTACTTCACAATGTAAGGAGATATCTTGTTTACAACAATGTATACTACATTCCTAGCGAAGGGTATTGACCCCTACATCCAAGAGTATAGATAATTGTGAAAAGGATATGTCACTTATGGAAAAGGATCCTCAAAGAAAGAGATCTTATCAACAAGACCCCCACCATAGAGGAGTGCTTTTAGATAAAATATCATCTTTCAAAGATAAACAAGTGGGAACAAAGATTCAATCATCAAGCCCCCTACAATCAAGAGGAAGAGGAATATTTGCAAATGAGGGAAACAACTCTAATCACCAGAGCAAGGGCAAGAGTTTATAATGAACATAATTTGCAAAATAGAGAAGAGGTAATAACCTAGGATAAAAAATTCTCATATAAAAAGGATATCCATAGTCAAAAAATCGGTCAGTATAATGAAATAATGTTGCCAAATAAAAAAATTCCACTAAGCTAAGGAAAGAATATCCCTAGACAAAGAGAAAGAAAGAAGAACCTTTCCCCCCAGGGAGGAAAGCAAGGGATACCTTTGCAAAACCAATGTCTTAGAAAAGATATCTTGAATAGAATCTATAGATGATTATAAACATAATACAAAACCATAGAGAGAGAGGATAGAAAGAATACCAATTAAGCTCAAGACACAATATATGCTAAAAGCCTAATGGATCCTAGGAGACTAGATGGAAATACACCTCTTGCCCCACTATCCAGAGACAAGAGGAGAAGAAATCTATATTATATTAGAATGAGGGGTATCCCCTATATTAAAATTATGAAGGAATTGCAAAGCTGCATGAGAGTGAGATATAATTCCTAAAGCAGCTCTTTCCCTAACATATAACTTGAAATGCTTACAATCAGCAAGTAAATGTGTATTACTATAATGAAAAGGACATTTGTACTTGGATAAAGCATCTTTCGGCATAGGTTTAAAGATTTCTTTCTTGGAATTCATTAACTGAACATACACCTTCTTAGCTAAATCTTGATGAGTATCAGGGTTATCTAAGGTAGGTGTATGAAGAAGAATATGAAGAGGAGGATGACGATCAACATCACCCACCTTGAATTGAGATTGTGAACAACCAACACCACACATATCCTATTTAGGGGGTATATGAACTGGATACTTGATACCATGCTCATTAACTCCAAGCCCTAAGCCTCTATAACCTTGTTTAGTCATCACATTGAATCCTGTAGTGTATATATTATGTAAAGCTTCTACAGGAGGTGATTATTTATCATGCTCATGAGTAAAGGTTGTATAAGGTGGAATAATAGGTTTTGAAGAAGTTTCTTTACCCTTTCCTTTAATATCATCATGAATTAGAGGAGAAGGTAAATCAAAGAAGTCTTGCACATTTGCATCCTAAACACATTTGCATCCTAAACTATAGCTTGAATCCCATCATATGTATGGGAAGAACTAGGATTAACAGATGGAGAATTAGGCATCAGATTAGGAATAGGAAGGTTAGGAATCAATTTAGGAATGATAGGATTAGGATTAGGAAGATTAGGAGATGGTGTATCATCTACCAAATTCTTCACATAATCCAAAAGAGAAATAAGGCTACCACATAAATCTTTAATGAAAGTTTTAAAAGTAGGAAGACTAGTATTAGTCAATTTCACAAAAGCATAGGTAAGTGCAAAATGAAGGGTCATCAACATAATGAAGTGAATGATACTCTCATAAACATCACAGGTATGGTAAAGAGATGGTAAGAGAAGGATAATAAATAACATAATCACACACCAAAGCATCTTAACAATCTTCATAATAAATGAAATGCAAGAAATATTTTTGGATTTTGTCGAATATATAGATTTTTCTGTATTTTTGAATTAAAATGCAAGAGCATAAAAGAAATCTAATCTTAAGGAAAGAAATAAAAGTATCTAACACCAAAGAGAAAGAGTTATCTAACACAAGATAATACAAAGGGAAATCTAACACAATAGGGCATCTAAATCCACAAAAGATAGGGGTTAAGTTTGTTGGGTTTGCCAAAATGTAAAGGATAAAAATGTAGATGGATACGAATGATGTGAAGGTGGGATAAATATATGCAAAAGGGGGATAATATGTAAGGATGTAAATATGTGATGGAAAATGTTATGGACATACAAACTAAATAAAATAGGAATACTTATCTTGAAAGGAGGCGGATACGAAAATCACTATTTTCTGATGTCTGTGCTCAGTTTCGGGAGATTCTACAACCTGCTCCAGCCTGGAAATGCCAAGACAGAGAAAACCTAATTTTTTTTTGTCTTTTGGAGTCAAGTCAACCTTGACCTAGATAGCGGGGCACAATCTTACCCCCCACTGAAGGTTGACCTTGACCCAAAACAGCTCTGACAAAAATTTTGTTCATGGATCCTGAAAGTTCACCGAAAAGGGTCATCGAAAAGGGTATCCAGATCTGAACTGCAATTCTCTATCCTGTACCTGTACCTACAAGAAAAATAGTTTTGTTGTTTGGATGAGGGGTTTTCCTTAGTCAAACCCTAATTTGGAATCAACCTTTATAATGGAATTGAAATAGAGAATGCTAGCAAGTAGTAGAAGTAGATCTAACAATGAAGCTATGATATTCAATAGATATGTAATTGTATATCAAATGTAAACAAGTATGTTGATATGAAAGCTTGAACACAAAATTAACATATGTAAATCAAAACCTCCATGATTGTATGCCTGGAATCCACCTTGAGGGAAGAATGAATGAATCTTGAAGATGAACAAAGGATCTTGAAGGAAGATCACACCACCATGATGGATAGATCTAGGGTTTGAATGATGAATCTTGAATGCTTGAACCAAATCCTTTCAAAGGCTTGAATGCTTGAATCCTTGATCTTCAATGGAGAACTTGAATGCTTTAATAGGATGATGGATTGAATGTTTCCTTGATTGAGAATGCTAGCTTGATCTTTGTTGATGAAATGCTTGCTGGAGAGACTATGAGAGATGGATGGTTGCTCATGAAAAGTGGATGTGAAAATGAGAGAGGAAGGCTTCCTTTTATAGTGATCTAGGGCACAAACTTCTAGAGAGGCTGACATTGAAGAATTAAATCCCAATTAACCTTAACCCCTATAAATGGACCTAGATTAAATGCAATTTAAGAGTTCACCATTCTGAAATCCAAAACAACTGATCTCGAAGCGGGAAAATAAAACTTTCTGAAGCCCGACATCCCGAAACCTTCAAAATTTGAAAATTGGACCTAAGGTCAGGGTTGAGGTTGACTCTATCCTAGGTTAGGGTTGAGGTCTACCTTGACCTAGGAGGTTGACTTTGACCTTGAGGTCTCAGATCTCAAGTTCTCAGGGCTAGGTGCCATAAAAGGGTTGGAAATAGGTGGAGAGAGAAGCAGAATAGGGGGAAAAAGCTAGATCCATGAAAAGACCTATTCAAGGCACTTGACATGATCCCATACCACTTACTCAGAGGGCTAAACATTCTTAACATGTAAGTGCTTCCATTTTAAGATGATACAATAGGTTTGTATGCACCCAAAAATGGTCGCTTAGACTTTGGGCCGCCTTTATTTGAATTATTTATCCTGAATCAGTTTTATCAATAATCAATATTTTCAACATTATCAATTTCTTGGTCAAGTCTTAATTTTGATCATGTATTGGATTTTTATCCTATGGGCTAACCATTTTATCCTAAGTTTTTATTTATTTAAAAGGAATATTTACTCTCCTTTTATTAAATAAAAAGCCCCACCCTTTCCTCTTATCCTAAGTTGCACAAATAAAGCATTATTCTCATTTTATAAAAAAAGGAAAAAACACTTTTTGTCTCACATGGACATAAAGTCAACTCCTATTTTCCTATTGGAGGATACTTGTGCACATGGATTGCTCCTCTTTCAAGCTCCACTGTTGATTAAGACCTTTTGCCTCTTAATCTCCATGGTCCATTCCTTTGCATTTCTTATAAAAGGAGAGCTCTCTCCTTCATTTGCATATCCATCTCTTTCATGCTATTGTTATGCTGCAGGTTTTCTAGGTGCATTCAAAGCTTTTGGAGATCATTGCTACATCAAGCTTTCCTTGGATTTCCTCATTGCTTCATAGTTTAGACTTCATCTTCTTGCATAGTAGCTTCATATTCATGCTTTCATAGCTTAGTTTCCTTTTATGCAATAGATTAGCTTCACATAGCTTAATTAGGGGAATTGTAATCCATTGCTATTTCCTTTCATAGTTGCATTGTACTTTCATTTTGATAGATTAGTCTTGCATATTCATATTAGTTTGCATTGCATTTGCATACTTTGATTCCATTTGGGGATATTGGCATTGTTGCCCTCTTCTTCATTGTGAATCTCTCATTGTATGGTTGACTAGCAAGGTCACTAGTTTCATAGATCTAGCTGAGAGAAAATCTATCAAGTTCTTTGCAACTCCATGCATAAAGAGCTATGAGTCACTTTGTGAGGCCTCATTGTTGAGCAACCTTTCATGTAATGATTCATAGAAGTGTGGTCACTTTTGATCCATACATTTTTGGCACCCCACGGTGGGTGCCAAAAATGTACACACAAAAGTTGTACACTTCTATGAATCCTTACATGCAAGGAAACTCAAGAATGAGCCCTCACAAATTGATCCATAGCTCTCTATGCATGGAGTTGCAAGATTATGGATTTTCTCTCAGCTAGAGCCATTGAGCTTGTGACCTTGCTAGTCAACCATACAATGAGAGATTTGAATGAAGACAAAGGCAAGAGTGCCAATATCTCCAAAGAATCAAATGGAAATGCAACACAATGCAAGCTAAGAATGAGAATGTAAATGTGCAAGCTATGCTATGAAAATGGAAGTACAAACTAAGCTATGAAATGGAAATAGAAATGTGTTACAACCCTTCCTATTAAGCTAGATGAGTTATTCTAAAGCTTAAAAGTGAAATCTAAGCTATAAAAGCATAAACATGAACTACTATGCAAGAATGGAAACTAAACTATGAAGAAAATGAAGAACTCTAAGATGCAATGCAACAATGATCTCCAAAAACCTCCAAAGAATTCCTACAGCATAGAGTTAGCATAAAACAAGTGTCCTAGAATGAGGGAGAGAGCTCTCCTTTTATAAGAAATGAGGTGAAATGGACCATTGAGATTTTGAGGCAAAAAGACTTAATCAACGGTGGAGCTTGAAAGAGGAGCAATCCATGTGCACAAGTATCCTCCAATAGGAAAATAGGAGTTGACTTTATGTCCATATGAGACAAAAAGTGCTTTTCTCCTTTTTATAAAATAGGAATAATGATTTATTTGTGCAACTTAGGATAAGAGGAAAGTGGGGGATTTTTATTTAATAAAAGGGGAGGAAATTCCTTTTAATTAAATAAAGGCTTAGGATAAACGGTTAGCCCATAGGATAACAATCCAATATATGATCAAAATTAAGATTTGATCAAGAAATTTATAGTGTTGAAAATATTGATTATTGATAAAACTGATTCAGGATTGATAAATCAAATAAATGGGGCCCAAAGTCTAGGCGACCATTTTTGGGTGCATACAAGGTTACTTGAGCAGGGTTGGTGTGCTCTTCATTTCAGGATGAGCCCTGGGGGAGATAACCACTCCATGGTTAGGTAGATAAAGTGCTTGGATCACATTTTCCTCTCAATATTTACAGATGGATAGATGTCTGATGGCTTAGGAGACCGGAACATGTAGCTGGATGATGTATAGTCTAATGGAATTATTTTGATATCTTGTATCATTTAGACCTATTAGTCACGTACCTTTGTATTGTATACTTTGATGTATAATGTGAAACATTATGGTTGACATATTTTATGTATTTATTACCTCAGGTTTATTTGGATGATTCATGTACTCTTGACCGTATGGTTGATTTATTATTAGTGTACTTTGAGGTTATTTGATAATATTTATATTATTGTAATTTATTTTTGAAGAATAGAATAGATTATGTGGAAAAGTCTTTTTGTTTTAGTGGTTGAACTTTCTGAGTATTTTGTTGTTGAGCTTATGTGTCTCTTATAAGATAGAATCGGTCTTTATAGCTATGGAGAAGGTAGACTATTTATTTGTAGTAGCCTTTGAATCCAATATAGGATGCAATGCCAATATTTTTGTGGATTCTAAAAAGTTGGAACATGTGCATTCAAAGAAGGATAGTCCTCAACCCAATAGGTGGAAAAAAGGCACTTGTTATTAAGAACCAAAAATAGACAGAACAAGATTTATTTCCTAAGTGCTCACAAGAAGAGGAAGGCACTGCAAAAACAACGACTAAACCAAAACAACCATAAACAAATGAAACCCAATATTTATGTGGAAAATACTATAAAAGGGAAAAGCCACATAGAAGATTATTCTCAAATATATGAGCACTAGTTGAGGTATATTACAAGAAAGACTCACTACCCAAAGAAGGCTCACTGCCCAAATGAGGAAGGATAAGAGAAAATAGATCCACCACTGATATACAACCATAACAAAACTCAAATATCTATAGTCACCTTCAGTTAATTACTTCCAATAGCTAATACATTGAAATCTACACTGCTCTATACCACAATTCATACTTAACTTATGTAATTTGGGAGACATATCCTCTTTCATACATCCTCATCATTCATACATATACTTGCATAACTTTCACATAAATACACACATATGCCACACACCATCCGTAAATGATCCACTCTTTATTGATACTAGATTTATATTTGTGAAATCTCCCACTGTTAGCTAGGCAAGAAACAAACAATATTTAAATTAGGTAGGCACTAAACATTTTCATGGTGGGGAGGAATGAGAAGTGAACCACCACACACCATAACTAAGACCAAAAATATCACTATACACATTGCATATCTTCTTGCATATACCAAGATAAATAAATGAAATGTAAACACTCGAGGTTAGCCAAACCTAGACTAGAAACACCATGAACTTTGAAACCACATATTTAAAGCCCAAAATCTCATTCCAATAGAGAAATAAATGAATCCAAGGACATTAATACCCTATTTCAAGAATCACATCATTATAAACCATTATGCAGAGAAATACAAAGATCACATTTTACAAATAGAATGCTGTCACTCACAGTCAACCTCAGACAAATATAAAATTCACCACACTATGTTCTTTACCATAAAAACTTGAATTAAACAAATATAAACAATACTTAACAACATATCAAAATCTTACGAACAAATTTACAACACAAAAGATATGTGGAGAAAAAATTTGCATCACCATTGCCTAGAAAATATGTTGACATCAATGCAACAATGTGTTAACATCAATGAAAACCATATTGATATAAGCATATTGATTCACTATCTATCCAAGATCAATCATTATATTCAATACTACAATAATCTCCCCTTTTGTCATTGATGAAAACACATCAAAGACAAGAATCTACTTTCCCCTTTGGGACATCCTTCAAACACCAGTTCACTCTCCCCCTTTGACATCAATGACAAAGGCCAAAGATGAAGATCGATTACTCATTCTACCAAGCTCCCCCTAAGATATAAAATTCAGCTCACAACCATGCTTAGCTCCCTCTAAGAGGTAGCCACAATCATTAGTCCAGATCAAAGATATGATTGAAGTTCATTGGACTAATTTATAATTATATGAATTTGGCTTTGATAAGGAGGGTCAATCACCCCTAGATTCTCCTAGAGATATTCAAAAGTATTCTTAGAGAGATCCTTTGTGAAAATATTTATAATTTGTTCTTTTGTAGGTACATACTCAAGCTTTACTTCATTTTCAAAGACCTTTTCCCTCAAAAAGTGGTACTAGATAGAAATGTGTTTTGTCCTTGAATTAAGTACTAGATTCTTTGAAATGTTTATTGTATTGGTATTGTCACAATATCAAATATAAATAGGATTGTCAAACATTATTCCAATACCTCTCAAGGTTTGTTTCATCCAAATTATCTATGTGCAACATGAACCAATATCAATATATTCTACTTTAACAATAGATAGACACTTTGAGTCATGTTTCTTACTTGACCAAGTGACCAAACTATATCCAAGGAAAAATGCGCCTCCACTAGTACTCTTCATATCATCCACATATCCAGTCCAATAAACATCAATGTAAGCCATCAAAGTGTCCAGTCTAATTTTTTGGGATACCATAGACCAAAATATTTTGTTCCTTTTAAGTATCTAAAAATTCTTTTTATTGCAACAACATAATTTTCTCTAGGATATTTTAGAAATCTAGCTACAAGACACATAACATGCATGATATCTAGTCTAGTAGTAGTCGGGTATAACAATCCTCTAATAATTGATCTATATTTTCTCTCATCAGCCTTAGGAGATTCAACATCCTTATTCAACTTATAGCTAGTAACCATAGGAGTGCATACTAGTTTAACATTTTCCATTCCAAACTTTTGTAACGTCTCTTTGATATATTTTGATTATGAAATAAAGATGCTTTCTATATTGTTCCCCTAGGGAACCCTAAAAAAAAAGGGTTAAAATATGCACTAAACAATTTTTTTAAAACATAGAATACACATCATGAATACAAGTGCATCCATTAACCATAATGCATAAGAAATAATATAAGAACAATGATCAATCATCCTACAATCATGCAAGTGGAAGACTAACAAGTACTTCCAAGAGTTCCATGAAAACCCAATAACACACTCAAAATGGATTACACATGTTCATGAGATTGCGCCTAAAGGATGCAGCCAACACCCATGAATTGAAGGAGGCTAAGCTAACAATAACCTGTGGCTAAACATAGAGGAGACATCCATCCTAACAATCCATCTACTAGAGATTAATTTTAATGCAAAGGTAAATGTTCTTAGATGATTATAAATACAAGTTAATTAATCTCTAATCATCAATAAATAAGAAATGAAGCATCATATAACCATCCCATAAACATTATCAAGACATATGGCATGCAAGGTTGACTGAAAAACTAAATTGAGCATAGACACCAAAGGTTCTAGGCAGAGACACTAATCCATGTAGGTGCCAGTTTGACATGTGTAGACACTGATTTGACTAGTAAAAAGTCCAAGACAAAAATTCTTAGATCAACAAATAAAAAATGATGAACCATAGTGCAAACACTGATTAGTACATGCATTTCTTTAGGTAAAGGCTCTTATTTGAAAAGTTCTAATGAACAAGAAAAGATTAAAAATACAATTCCCATGAAGACACTAATGTATAATTGATAACCAACTAGCTCCACACTGGGAAGTATCAAATACACACTATCGAGGCCATAGTCACTTGATGTCAATAATAAACAATGAAAAAGATCTATTTTTATCAACATATCATCATATACATGTGAATGAATAAAAGGAAAATAATCTAATAAGCATCTCAAAACATAGTATAAAATTAGAAAAAACATGGGAGCAAAAAAAGAAAATGATCACATCATACTCGACTCTTTCTCTGGAAGAAGCCCATCACCTATACACCGGTCCCCAGTAGTGGTAAATTAAAACACCATCCTACCATGTGGAACCCTAAGTCCTACCTCATAGTGCTCATGTAGATAGTCACACGGTCTAAACATACATAATTCACATAGAAGAAGTAGGTTATCACTCACACCATATAAGTGCAATAATCAGGGGATGGTACAGTAATCCCATTGCATTCACTCAGATGCAAATACACAAGCACATCATGGAGAAGACTCAAAATGTAGATAAACATGTCCATAATAAAAAACCAATACAATCACAATTAGAGTACACTAGGGTGGTACTCACAAATAATAGACCTAAATGCAAGAGTACCAATCATAGGGAGTATCACCACTCGCACATACTAATATTGAAGTCTAGGGTACAAGTACTGTCTACCACCCACATAGGTCACTCATGACATACGAGGATTCAATGGTTTCCACCACCCATATAGGTCAATATTTTTTTATCAGGGGATTCAAGTATCATCTACCACCTGCATGGGTCACTCATGATATCCGGGGATTCAATGGTTTCCATAATACCAATTTATCTTGTTTAATGTTTATACCTAGTTCATTTATTATGTTTTCACTTTTTTTTTAGAAAAAACTCCTTGATGTAGCCATTGCAGCCACTTCTCGGCTGGGGTCCACATAAGTAGTTACTCCCCATGAATACTTAAAACACTTAGTCCTATGGACCAACATCAAAAGGATAGAAATACAAGAAGCTTGTCGACTCAGTCTACATCGAGGACATGAATGAAAGGATTTGTCCACTTGTTCTATACCAGTTGGTCTTCACCAAGAACATGAGCATAAAAGTTCATACACCATCTACTTGGTCTATACCAAGGACATGATAAACAACAACTTGTCCACTTGGTCTACATTGAGGAAAAAGATAAAAAAAAATCCATCCACTTGGTCTGCACCAAGGATGTGATTGACAATTTATCAATCAAATAAAACTCAAGAAAAACCATGGAGGAACATCAAATTAAAAATTTCTCAAGGAATAAAGTTGAGCACACACAAGGTGGATGCATAATACCAACTTGATTGACCATAATGCAAAGAGTGTGGATCCATATATGATCCAACATACATCACACTACAAGAGCAAGTAAAAAATCTCAAATACTCAAAAGCCCCAATTTATGGCTATCAACCAGCTTGGCACGCATTCATCAATGAAAAATAAAAGTGAGAGTTTGGATCATGGAATTAGTTAACTGGAATGTCCTATATTTATTCTGAGTGTACAATCCCATCACAAACACACAGTATAACAGAGGCCCACTGTTGATATTATGAAATAAACAACTAAGAGGTGGGGGGAGGGGTGAATTAGTTATTACTAATACATTTAACTTCAAACCCTTAAACCCCAAAACCCTTAACCTTATAAAACCTTAAATATGATATTTATAAAAGAAATGTAAAACATGCATGCATAAACAAATCAGAAACACATCCACATAATTTGACACAAGATTTTTATCATGGAAACCCTGTTAGAGGAAAAACCACAAAGGGGCTGATTACCCACAATAAGAAAATACCTTTTTAGAAGTATAAACTTATTACAATAGTGGGGAATGCACCTGCATTCAGGCTCACTTCCTAGAGCTTACTACTTAAACAAAAACCCTTGAGCTACAAACCTAAGGAAGGCTCACTTCCTTACAACCTGACCACTATAATGATCTCAACCTTTTGTGAACTATGTAAATGACATATTCCTTATGTTTGATATAGCTCCAATGAAGCACAATGAAAATAAATGTTCAATCTCTTATTAAACCTCTTCTCCTCATCTCTCAGATAGACTCTTCCTCTACTAGCACCCTCTAGCATCCACATCATTATATTAAGAATTTGGTCTTCTCCTTATATTAAGAATTAGGTCTATAAAACCTAACTCACCTTCCTTTCAAATTACCACACCAGATATTTTTCTTAAATTCATCTCTAACCATAAAATCCAAATAATAACACTTAGAAATCACCTAAAGATCATAAATCTCTTAGATTTCATGGTTTACCTCTTGTGCAACATAATTTTTCAACCTAGTTGACCAAGAATAAGAATAATAATAAAAATATTATTATTGACCAAAAACTCCACCAATCAGGTCCATTCAATCCCTAAATATCACCAAATCATCAAGAAAATACTTTACTAACATCCTATAGAATCATTAAAAATACTAATCAATTTAAATCCACTACACCCATTAGATTTTCCAACCCTTTTTCACATGTTCATCTTGAACACTCACTCCAACTTATGAGATAATAGAATTATGGCATGTGAACCCCTGACGTACTAAACCTTTGAGTTGAGGACACTTGAGTATGTCATAAAAACACTCCTAAGTGTGATCCAATATATTCAATCTTGATTTAGCACACAAAACCCTTTTTTGTCTTCCTGTCAACACTTTCTGTCACTTTGTCTACCAGTCACCGATTCTGAACCTGAAACATACTCAAATATTCATGAAATATTCTAAAACTTGGAGTGAAGAAATTATTTACCTTCATCAACTATCTCCTATGTCCATGACTTCACATCTTTAATATCTGGACCTCACCAGACCTCTAAACATCCTGTGCTCCTGGCTATCTTACAATAGTTCAGTTAGCTTCTAACAAGTACATCTTTTGATCAATTCTCCTAAACCTTCTGACATGTTGACATCCCTATGATTTATCTGATATTTTGAAATCAATGATAACACATCCATTATGACAATTACCAACAACCAATAACCAACACACAACAACATGGTGATAGTCCAAGATTAGAGAGCACACAAATCAAGGCACTCATGAAAACATCCAAAATTAAAAGTGAAATCTCACAATTCTAGAAGAACCCATTCATTCTCACATACCCAAGATCCCAATAATAAAATAAAATCAATATTGAAAGCTTTTGAAAGCAAGGGAGGACCATAAAATCAATTTTAAAGGTTAAGCCTAGGCACACTCTCACATAGCTCAAAAATTGAGGAAACTATCATGAAAATTCTTGGGATTAAAATATCATACACTAATGTCATTACTCAACAAAATAATCAATTGCCAAAATGACAAGATTCCCAATTCTATAAAACCACAATTGGTACCATATCTATGTCCAAGGCAAAAACTACTAGTGAAGCCATGAAAAAAGCCTCAAAATTCAAAATTTGAAAATGAAACTTCTAAGAATAATCTTTGGCTCTAAACATGTCTGACAAGACAAGGAAGCAATAAAATTCATGCTCTAGTCAACCTAGAAAATTTTGGCAACATAACCTTACTTTTACCATTCAATTTCAAAATAAATTCCTACAAGACCAAAAGGGTGAAATAACAAAATGAAAATGTGGGGGGATACTAATTCTCAAACCACAAACTAATATCAATTTACTTCGAGGAATGGAACAAAGTAAAATAAAAGATATATGAAGCCCTACCTCACCATATAGTCAAAACATGAAAATAGAGGGAAGAAATAAAATACTCCATGAAACCAAAAAATCCTCCACGAAAAGTGGAACAATCATGACCCGAATCCAATGAACTACTACCCACAAAAATTTGCTAGGTAGAACTCTCCCAACAAGAAAATCTCTAAAATGCTCACAAGAGGGTTTGAGCAATTTTGCTCTCCAAAATAGACTAAGTGTCAAAATGAAGTCTATTTCTTCATTATATGGTAGTTTTGGTCCAAATAAAAAAGACTAAATAAAAAGCCACTTAAGATAAATAAATTAATCAATTAAAATAATCCAACTAAGTCTAGATTGAATTAGGCCAATTTCGGAAGTTGGAATGCCACTATGGAAAAAATTGCCAAAAATAATAAAAATTAGCAAAAGGGATAAATCTTGCCTTAACCCCTAATTTTTCATGACAACTGAAGTCAACTCTAATGCATAGATAGTTACTAGTATAATCACATTAATGCAAATGAAGCCTGGATCTTACCCACATGGTATGTGAGGTATAATATATTAATATAGGCACACCATCCATACATGGATGATATTGGCTAAGTCATGAATGACCAATGTAGTTATCTCCTATGCCACTTTTAGGGATAAAGAAACACTCAAACCTATAGCTCAGGTAGAATGATATTTGGTACCTATTCACTAAAACATGCACACATTAAGTGCAACCACACACACTATATAAAGTCAAAGCACATGCATATAATAATCTAAGTATGCCTGATGGAACACTGATTCTTTAGTGACATAATCAGTCATATGTATTGGAATGTTGTGGCACTAGTTGTTCCATATTCAATCCTCAATGTACTTCATAAATAAACATTTCTTTAAATTAAACATTAAATAATTATTTTACAATATTTATTCATATATTAATAAAAAATCCCAATAAGGTATCCATCTACATGATAAAGCATGATACCAAATATAATGGGAATAACATCATGATAACATCCAAACATGATAAACAATCATAGTCCAATGAATACTAGTACAAACCTTAGTGAGTCAGTCAAACATCTCAATAACTACTAGAACAACCATCAATGGATCTCATGAAATCACAATAAGACATTCATAATCAAACAATCCACAAATATAAAATAACCTAGGTACCATCAATTCAACAAAAGTGATATTTGAAATAAACATAGATTGAAATATATTGAAATTCATCTAATAATGTCAATATAAAGTCATAACATGAGAATAGCCAAGAAGAATCATAAATAAATCAATCTCAGATCTAGATAACCAAGAGAAAGTAAGTCACATAAGTCAAAAAGTTTGACAACTTGAATCAGGTAAACAACAAGCTACATCAATAGGGACAAAAGAAAATTGCCAATGTAATGACATAAATTAGATAATCCCAAAGGTAACCTCTCACAAGTCCAACCTCTCACAAAATATAAGTATATATCCATCTAGGCATAATATGAGCTCAACCAATCACATATAGCAACAAGAAAAATCTAGACCCAAACAAGGCATCATAAGGGATCTTATCCATGTGTATAAAAGAAATAACACACCTAATGCAAAAGCCACATCCATCAGGATGTCATGTAGAAAGAAAATGGGATCGAGGCACTACATCATCCCCCCCAAAGACTGGGCTTACTCCTATAAGCCTGCAAGTCACACCACAGAGCAAAAAAACCACAAGATCCACAACCTTAACAAAACAAAACAACCATATGAATCTTTCACAAGTATGACCAAAGCACCTCAAATCCTTACCAGCCAACCTCATAACTACTAAAAGGAACAACACACATGGAAATGAGAATAAAAAAACTCTCAAATTCCTAGAAAGAAATTAAAAGAGGCGTTAGGAAAGATGCATCTAGCCACGATCTATGTTGAGTGAGGCATAACACTTGCCACTCCACCTCATCAAGAGGAAACTAGCTACAAAATGATGCTCTCTTAGGTGTCGTCTAAGACCAAGGCACCAAAATATATCAAGTCAACAACTCAAGAACAAGGGAAAGATCATCCCAAAAGACTAAAAAGAACTACCATTCTTATACAGAGCATAATTTAATCTAGCCAAAGCCTCACTCAAAAATGAGAAAAGGTCAGAATTTTCTACTAAAATGCACTTTTTCTGAGGAATAATACATCCATCTTAGGGTACCAAGAGGTACAAATGTGAAAAGGTTTCCTCTGACATCCAAAAACACTCACACTATTGAGGCTCAACAGTGCACTCCTTCTACAAGAAGGGCTAACAAATATTGAATAAATACCAAACATAGGAGCTATATGGTGATCAAGACCCCAAATATAAATAAAACAAGGGTTAATCAACCCAACTAGACCAAAGTCTCATCTTGATGCAGGAACATCTTGGGTCTTTGAGCAATCTTGCATCATCCAAAAAACATTTCCTGTTTTCTATACCTGTAGGTTATTTGCATTGTAGCCATTGAAAATTTTGGTTTCTTTTTATGCGAAGTTAATGAAATGATTTGGACCTACTCTCAAACCTTCTCCTAAGAGCACAAGTCCTAATTCATTTGGAATTGGGAGTTATCTCTGTTTTCCTCGGGTATCAATTTTCTAGCCAATTTCGCATGAAATGTGGAGTTCTTTGCCTTGCGTGGTTTTGTATGTGGAAATGGGACCTTGTGAAGTTGGGGATTTTTTCTTGGGTCATGTGTGGACCTAAATGTTACTTCGCATCAAGTTTGGTTCATTGTTTCTTTTATTTTGGTTTTCTCTTCCTAGGTTGGACCTATAATGTAATTAAATGCTCGACTGACTGACTTGTGGCGTAGCTGGATATATTAGGAGCTTAGGTCGATATAGTATGGGGGAAATACATGAGAACATGATTATGAAGGTAGATCAGTAGAGAAGAAGATAGGATGTGAGCTAAGACTCTAATTTCTTAAATTTTCTTGTATAAGGCCGAAACTCAGAAGGCCTCACAGCTGGGCATGTTGATAGATTTATAATATTTGTTTCAGTGTGGTCGCTAGTTGCCTTGCCTTATATACATTGTGTTTTCATTTTTTCATATGAATTATATATTGCTTCCATGTATAACTCTAAGAAGGTCATGTTTATTGGTTCAAGTTGAGTCAAATATGCTTGAATCTTCCCTACCCCTGCGTCAAGTCATATTAGAGAAAGTTCTTTCTTATGGATTGGATCATGGAGAACCTTATTGGATTGGTTGTAGGGTGGTAGATCTGAGATCTGACCTATAACTTGCATAAGGTTATGATCTTGCTGGAACCTAATTGTCAAGATGGTTCATGGTAGAGGAAATGATAATGCTATCATGGATATGTTGAGGCAGATTGCAAATAGGCTTGAAGCTGTAGAGATAGCCTAGAGAAGAGGCATGCATCTTGAAGATGTTAGTGATGAAGAAGAGGCAACACCTAATCCTGAACCTAAAGTTGAACAAGATGAGGAAAGAATTTTGAGAGTTTGTCTAAGGCTAACTCCAGACCTCTAGTTGAAGTTTCTTGCTATGATGGAAGACTTGAGACCGATGCACTTTTAGATTGGATTTCTAAGATGGATAAATACTTTGGGTATGAAATTACTTCTGATAATAAGAAAGTTAAAATAGCAGTCACAAAGTTGAAAGGTCATGCATCTCTTTGGTGGGATCATTTGCAAACTGAGAGATAGAAGAGAGGAAAAGAAAAGATTAAGACATGGATGAAGATGCTTGGGAAGATAAAGAAGAAGTTTCTTCTAGCTGATTACCAAGTTAGTTTGATGATAAAAAATGAAAAATTTGAGACAAAGGGACATGAGTGTGAAAGAATATACCAAGTAATTTTAAAAATTGGATATTAGATCTAGACATGTGGATGATGAAGTTGAGAAAGTGGCTAGATACCTAAATGGCCCGAGGACATCAATTCAAGATGAGATCAGCTATGTTAAAATGGATAGTGTGGAAGAAGCATAACAATTTTCTTTGAAGGCAGAAGAATGATTGACAAAAGGACATGATCAAAGACATAGAGGAAGAGATGGTAGATTTTAGAGAAGTAGAGGCAGAACTTATGGAGAAAGTAGTAGATCTAACAATGTAGTACAAGATAAAGGATGTAAAGATGAACCTACTGGTAGAAGAGGTAATTACTCTAGAGGTAGCTATAATGGTTACTCTAGGAATAAAAATAATGGGAAAAGAGAAGAGAAATCTTGGTTTAGAGGTACTTGTTATAAATGTGGTGAAGAAGGACATAGAGCTTTTGAATGTACTAACTCTAGAAAGAAGACTAGAGGTAATCGCAAAAACAATTTGGCTTGCAAAAAATTTGAGGAAATATCTAATGAACCTAAAATTGGTGAGAGCTTGATGCTAAGAAGGATCTTGTGGAATGAAGAAGCTGATGAGGAACCTATTTTGAGGAAAAGTTTGTTCAAAACCAGATGTAAGATCACTGAAAAATGTTGCAAGGTAATCATTGATAGTGGAAGTTCTGATAATTTGGCATCCGAAGAGCTTGTTAACAAATTGCAGTTGCAGAGATTGAGACATCCTAAGCCTTACCATATTTCTTGGATCCAGAAAGAGCATAAACTACTTGTAAGTGAACAATGCCTTGTTAAATTCAAATATGGGAATTATCATGATGAAGTCTTGCATGATATTATTGCTATGGATTGTTGTCATATTCTTTTGGGTATACCTTGGTAATGTGATAGGAAATCTTTGCATGATGGTTGATTGAATCAATATACTATTTGGATGAATGGGAAGAAATAAGTATTGTTGCCTTTAGTAGAGAAGTTTGATGACAGTCACCATACTACAATTAGAGTATGCTTGGTTGATGGTAAAAATTTTGTAAGAGAAATGAAAGAATAGAATATTTGCTATGCTTTGATTCCAAGGAAAATTGAGAAACAAGATGAGTTAGAACATGCACCTGAGGTTAAACCTTTGTTGACTAAATTTCATGACATCATTTTTGATAATGTACCTTACATTTTTCCTCCTATGAGAAGTATAAGTCATTGTATGGATTTGATACCTAGAGCTAGTTTGCCTAATAAAGCACCACATAGGTTGACACCTGATGAAAAGACTGAGTTGAACATACAAGTGCAAGAATTGCTAGAGAGAGGTTTGATTAGGCAAATTTTGAGTCCTTGTGTAGTACCTACTATGTTAGCACCAAAAAAGAATTGAGAATGGAGAATGTGCATTGATTCTAGAGCTATAAACAAAATAATATTGAAGTATAGATTTCCTTTACCTAGGATAGATGACATAATGGATAGTTTGAGTGGAGTAAAGTATTTCACAAAGATTGATTTCAAGAGTGGTTATCACCAGATGATGCAAGGGAGGAGGAGGAGAGGGGCCAAAGTTACACCCTAACTAGATCCACCTTGCAAAGATCACACGCAGAAGAAAATAAAACACAAGTGAGAGAGAGAATGTAGATCAACTTCTTATATTCATTCAAATTGATTAATACATGCCGAGCTATAAGGCCTTCCCAGTTAGGGCCAGATATTATAATTCAAGTATAGAAGTCCTCCAACATGCAAGGATTTGAAACTATCTTCTAACTTCTATCTTCTACTACAAATGTCCTAATTGATGTCCCAAAACTACAACCAAAGATAACAATATATACAAGAGGCTACCAAACAAGTCGGTCTTCAGATCCACCATCAACAGAAGGAATGAATAGATCTAGGTCCACACACTTCCCAATGATACCATAATTAAATCTATGACCATAATTAATTGCACAAGTCAGCCTCAATAGAAATCCAAAACAAAAAACTCAGTAAGCAAGGATAACCGAGCGCCAGAAAAGCATCACCAAGCACCAGGGAATTAACCGAGTGCCAGAGAGATAACTGACCAACTTGGTTAACAATGGAAACCAAGCAACTACTGAGCCAACTCGGTCAAAGAAGGAACTAAGCAACACAAGAATATACAAACATGTTTTTGGTGACATAGGATTACCAAGGACCCGAGATGCTCCTACATCAAACACCTAGGGTTATTTGAAATTATTCTCTGAATCATGAAGCGGGTACAACCCGAGATGAATCCAACTCAGATTGTGAAATCCATGAACTATCTTCAATTGGTCTATTTTTCCACTCTACCAGATATTCCATATACTATTTTCCTCTTGTACTTTTGCTAATTCTTTGTTCCAAAATCTATTGAACTTCTTCTATCTGTTTCTTAGGATAATCATTCAGTATTGTCATTTCTTCATCTGACTCATGGTACTCATACAAATAATAAATGTTGAATATAGGTGATATATCCATGTCTCAGGTAACTCAATCTCATAAGCATTTTCACTGTGAAATTTCCTCAAAATTTTGCAAGGACCAAACTTCTTCATTTTCAGCTTCCCATATGTTCCAACAGGAAATTTGCCTTTCTTCAAATGAACCATTACTTCATCACATGTCTTCCTCTTCACTAGGCTATTTCAACAGCTTCTAGTCTAGAAGCAAGTTGTCTCAACATGTCTACCTATCTCAGATCTACATCTCGCCTCCCACAAACCATCTTGAAACCCTCTACAATTGTAGGCTAGATCATAATCTGCTACCCCACAACAAATCAACTAGGGTTTGATAAGAAGGAACCCTCAAACCTAGATTCACAAACCTAGATCCAGATCTCACCTCAACTTTGATACCATCTGACACAAGGGAGGAATGAGGAGAGGGGCCAAAGGCACACCCTCACCAAATCCACCTTAGAGAGATCACACGCAGAAGAAAATAACACACAAGTGAGAGAGAGAATGTAGATCAACTTCTTATATTCATTCAAATTGATTCATACATGCCAAGCTGTAAGGCCTTCCCGGTTAGGGCCAAATATTACAATTCAAGTACATAAGTCCTCCAAAATGTGAGGATCTAAAACTATCTTCCAAATTCTATCTTCTACTACTGATGTCCTAATTACTATCCCAAAACTACAACCAAAGATAACAATATATACAAGAGGCTACCGAACAAGTCGGCCTTCAGATCCACCATCAATAGAAGGAATGACTAGATCTAGGTCCACACACTTCCCAATGATAGATACCAGCATTAAATCCATGACCATAATTAATTGCACAAGTCGGCCTCAACAGAAATCCCAAAAAAAAAACTCGATAAGAAAGGATAACCGAGTGGCAGACAAGAATCACTGAGCGCTAGAGAATTAACCGAGTGCCATAGAGATAACCGACCAACTCGATTAACAAAGGAAACTGAGCAACTACCGAGCCAACTTAGTCAAAGAAGGAACTGAGAAACACATGAAAACACAAACATGTTTTTGGTGACACAGGATTGCCAATGACCTGAGATGCTCCTGCATCACCAGATTAGGATTACAGAAGGGGATGAATGGAAAACTACTTTTAAGACTAATGAAGACTTCTATGAATGGTTGATTATACCCTTTGGTCTGACTAATGCACCTAGTACTTTCATGAGACTGATGAATCAAGTTTTGAAAATATTCTTGGGTAAGTTTGTGATTGTATATCTTGATGACATTTTGATATTCAGTAAGAGTAAGGAAGAACATCTTAAGCATATCAGACAAGTATTGCAAAGATTAAAGGAAGAAAAATTACTGATTAATTTGAAGAAATCTTCATTTAAGAAAGAAGAGATTATGTACCTTGGTTTTGTAATTTCAGCTGATGGATTATAGATGGATCCTAAGAAAGTGAGAGTTATACTTGATTGGCCTACACCAGAGAATGTTGGAGAGGTAAGATCATTTCATGGATTGGCAAATTTTCATAGGAAGTTTATCAGAAATTTTAGTTCTATTTGTAATGCTATGACTGAAACTATAAGAGGAGATAAAAGGGATTTCAAATGGACACATGGAGCTCAAAAGAGTTTTGAAATATTGAAACAAATAATTACAGAGTTGCCTACACTTGCTTTGCCTGATTTCAGTAAGGTTTTTCAAGTTGAATGTGATGCTAGTGGAAGTGCAATAGGAGCTATTTTGAGTCAAGAAGGAAGACCTGTAGCTTTCTTTATTGATAAATTGAATGATGCTAAGAGAAAATATTCAATTTATGACTAGGAATTCTATACTATTGTTCAAGCTTTGAAGAAATGGAGACATTATTTGATGCCTAAATATTTTGTGTTGTATACTGACCATAAAGATTTGTAGTATTTGGGAAGTCAGAATAAATTGAATTAGAGACATATGAAGTGGGTTGAGTTCTTGCAAAATTTTTCATTTTCATTGAAGCATAAAAGTGGACAGTTAAATAAAGTTGCTGATGCCTTGAGCCGAAGAAGAAATTTGCTGACATAAATGAGAGTTGGGATACTTGGTTTTGATGATTTGAAGTGTTTGTATGAAACTGACCTTGATTTTGTAGAGCCTTGGAAAGCTTTTAAGGAAAAGATAGTGAGTGATAAGTGGACTAATTATTTCATTCAAGAAGATATGTTATTTAAGGGAGTTCAGTTGTGCATACCTAGAGGATCTATGAGAGAGAACATAATAAAGGAGAAGCATAGTGGTGGAATTTCTAGACATTTTGGGATTGATAAGACTATGAAATAGATTTTAGAAAGATACTTTTGGCCACAGATTTATAGAGATGTGCAGAGAATGGTTAGAGGTTGCAGAATGTTTCAAACAACAAAAGGAACTAGTTAGAATTTGGGATTGTATACACCTTTGCTTGTACTCGATAGACCTTGGGAAGATGTGAGTATGGATTTTGTTCTTGGATTTCCTAAAACTCAGAGAGGTAATGATTCTATTTTGGTAGTGGTTGACATATTTTCAAAGATAGCTCATTTCATACCTTGTAAGAAGATATCTGATGCATTACATGTAGCTGGATTATTTTTCAAAGAAGTGGTAAGATTGCACGGTTTGCCTAAATCTATTATTTCAGATAGAGATACCAAGTTTACTGGTTACTTTTGGAAAACACTTTTAAAGAAGATGAATACAGAGTTAAATTTTAGTTCTACATTTCACCCTCAGATAGATGGATAGACTGAAGTTGTGAACAAAATTTTGGGAAACTTGTTGAGATATTTAGTTGGAGATAAGACTGCTAATTGGGATTTGGTTTTGGCACAAGTAGAGTTTGCATATAATAATTATGTGAATAGAAGCACCAAGAGGACACCATTTGAGATTGTTACTAGATTTCATCCTAAGGGAACCACGGAGTTGAGAGATTTTCCTACTGAGACAAGAAGAAGTGCTGAAGCTAAGGATTTTACAGTCTTCATGAGAACTTTACATGATGAAGTAAAAAGGAATTTGGAGAACAGTAATCTAAAATATAAATAGAGAGTAGATAAGAGAAGGAGACATAAATATTTTGAATTTGGAGATGAGGTTATGATTCATTTGAAAAATAATAGATTTCCAGTTGGTACCTACAACAAGATGAAAATTAAGAAGTTTGGACCTTGTAAGATTCTAAAGAAGTTTGATAGTGAAAATGCTTATGAAGTGGAATTACCAGAGGACATGGATATATCACCTATATTCAAAATTGCTGATATATTTGAGTAATTTGAATCAAATGATGAGATAGAAGATGATCTAGATTATCCTAAGAAGAATAAATACAACATTAAGGAGATCTTGAATAGTAGAGTAAGAAAAAGTACCAGGGGAAATGACTACATGGAATACCTAGTTTAGTGGAAAGACAAACCAGTTGAAGACAGTTCATGGATTACACAAGCTGAGTTGGATCTTTATGATTCAGGTCAAAATATGAGAAGTTCCTAATGTGGATATCAGTTCTTTATTTACCCTAGGTGTCTGATGCAGGAGCATCTTGGGTCTTTGAGCAATCTGGCATCATCCAAAAAACATTTCCTATTTTCTGTACCTGTAGGTTGTTTTCATTTTAGTTGTTACAAATTTTGGTTTCTTGTTATAAAAATTTAATGCAATGATGTGGACCTATTATAGAACCTTCTCCTAAGAGTGCAAGTCCTAATTCATCTGGAATTGGGAGTTATCTCTGTTTTCCTCAGGTATCAATTTTCTAGCCAGTTTCAAATGAAATGTGGAGTTATTTGCTTTGCACAATTTTTTATGTGGAAATGGGACTGTGAAGTTGCAAATTTTTTATTGGGTCATGTGTGGACCTAAATGTTACTTCACATCAAGTTTGGTTCATTCTTTCTTTTGTTTTGGTTTTCTCTTCCTAGGTTGGACCTATAATGTAATTAAATGCTTGACTAGCCAACTTTTGGCTTAACTAGCTATATTAGGAGCTTAGGTTGATATAGTATGGGGGAAATATAGGATAACATGATTATGAAGGTAGATCAGTAGAGAAGAAGATAGGATGTGAGCTAAGACTTTGATTTCTTAAATTTTCTTGTATAAGGCTGAAACTTGGAAGGCCTCACATCCGGGCATGTTGATGGATTTATAATATTTGTATCAATGTGATCACCAATTGTCTTGCCTTATATATATTGTGTTTTCATTATTTCATGTGAATTATATATTTCTTCTATGTATAACTCTGAGCAGGGCATGTTTGTTGGTTCAAGTTGAGTCAAATCTGCTTGAATCTTCCTACGTCACATCTTCAACAAGGCAAAAATGAATCCAAATGGTGAGCATCATCCTACACTCACATCCTTAACTAAAATTAGTATGGAAAATTACATCTATAAACACCATGTCCTTCTATTCTAAAGCTTGGAATAACATATTACTACGAATTCATCTGGAAAAAATGATCTTCCACATGGAGTCTATTGGTGCCCAAAAATTCTTGTGATTTTTATGCCTTTTCTTCCTATGTGAAGGTGTTATGGTCTAGGAAGTTTAATAATTTTAAAATTTTTTAGCCATTTACCTTTTCATTTGTTCTTGCATTATGTTTCATGTGTCAACCTATCATTTTTATGTCCCAACCCGCTCATGGTTAGGGTCTTATGACTGATTTATTTATTGAAATAATATGCTTAGTATTGTATGAAATATATTGTGTGGCCATATATTTCCTAATTCCTTACCTAGTGCCTTAATTTTTTCCCCTTCTATAATAACTTATCCCTTTTGTTTTGCATGTGCTTCAATTTTTTCTTAGAATGTGTATCACGATCCCATAAATGTTATGTCTCCATGTCAAATAATGTAGCTTGGTTGTGGCTGAATAGTGATGGTTTGGGAATTTCTTTGTTGCATCCTCATGATGGATATGAAGGAAGTCACCTAATGGTTTTGAGGCTATGTGGTAGTCTCTAGGAAAAATATGAAATATGTTGTTATGTCCTCATGAATTGATTAGACAATTAAGGGTTCTGGCTTGTAGAGAAGCAACAATAGGCCATGTATCAACAACTAAAAATATTAAAGAAATGAATAGAGAATGTTACTTGCATCCTTGCGGTGGTTTAGTGACATTGTTAGTTTGACCTAAAAGCCTACAAGTTGACATTTAAAATGACGATAAGGGTTTTTCATGTCCTTTTGATAGCTAGTAATGAATATGTCTTTAGGTCATGAACCTATGAGGAATAATAAAGTGCTATAGTGGTGCCTTGTCATGACCTCACAACTAGATGAGTGGGTCCCAATTTTGACTCATAGGGTGGTGATAATGTTACACATGGAACCTGAATAAATAATGTAACTCAAGGAAAGGTTTCTTCACCATGTTATAGTAGGAGTGACAAGTTAGTAAGGTTGCATGTTGCAGGTTTGTGAGGTGGTGACACTTGTTAAAGAACTTTGGGATCTCATCCTCACAAGCCTAGATTACAGTTAATCAGATGAGTTGCAAGCATGTGATGAAGTTAATGGGTAACTCAAGATGGGTTAGTTGTACACTTGCAACACTTTATAATGGAAGCTTAGAAATATTGTGGTTCTACCAGATGGTGACATGTGTTGGGGGGATTTTAAAGGAATGATATAGAGTCTCATGACCAGGTGGAAATGTATATTCTTAAAATGTTTGAAAGAGGTATATTGTTTACAATGTTGACCATGCTAGGCATTATTTAGTTGGAGTTAGTTGAGCCAGTGACTGATTTCCATGTAGGCTAGAATGTCTAGATTGTACAAGTTAGGACCTTTTTACTACATTTTGAATATTACAACATGATGAAAAATGGTCTTTAATGTAAGAAGTGACATATAAATTATGTTATGTTTACTTATAAATTATGGAACAAATAAGAAAATCATTACATCCTACCACCGTCTCTCTTGTGTAGTGCTATACTATTTTTGCAACCAATACAATCAATTGGAAAAGCTAATTTCATTGAATGTGAATCTATAAGTACATATATTACTCAAATTGGAAAATGGTTGCAATTGTTTTGAAACTTAGATAAATAATATATATAGTTGTTTGCAGAGAATAAATCAACATATTCTTTGAGCTTGTTTCATTGCAAGTGAGAAGGATATTCTGAGTGTTCAAAATGTTGATAATAAGAATTATCAAAGATAGCATGGTCTATTTCATGAGAATGAAATTGGGAAGGACTTGCTATAATAAGTGCATAAAGATCACGAGTTGATGCCTCACTCTATGGTTGTTGGTATTTTTTAAATACCAAGAGTGGTTGTAGGGATTTTTTAACCTAATGGCCCCACTACCAGTACTTATTGAAAAACTATGAGAGTTTTCTAGGGTTTATTAGGGGAACAATCCTTTAAGGCTACTATTTTGATTCTCTCTAAGGGGATATATAAAGATTGGGGAGTGGATGCAATACCTGATGGTGTGGGATTATCTGAGCTTAGTTCACCATAGGAATTATTCTTAAAATTTTCCCCTAAGAGGGTAGGGAGAATATTGTATTCTCCCCTTCTTTATATCAAAAAGTACCATAGTGTGATAGGTCCATGGCTCACAGGCATGGATAGGATCCAAGGAATCACTCTGATTTTTGATGGATTGCTCTAACCTTGGGTCTCTCTATGTATCCAACTGTAAGTTTCACATTAAAAAAAAACTCAAGGCATTATCTTTAATGTGGCAAATGTCTGTTACAATAGACTGGGAATAAATAAGATCAAAGACAATAGATGAAGCACATTTTAGATGAAGACATGATATATTTTTCTATTGCAGGAACATTGTTTAGCTATAGAAAGGTATCAAAAGATAAATTAGAATAACAATTATCAGTTAGAAAAGGGATAACTAGGAAAATCATATTTTGGAAAAAGAAATATTTGTCGCAAGCAGAGAAAGATGGAGTTTTTCCTATCCTTATCTATAATTTATTCTTCCTTATCTATGCAAAGGGTTCCAAATATTTTGAATTATGGGGAAGTAGAAAAAAACATTACAAAAAATTTGTAAAGTGTCGTATGTTAAGGCTTGTAGAAAATAGTCAAAAATTTTCAAGTTGTAGTATCTTCAGTGTCTTGAAAAGAATTTCATGGTTAAGTTCTGTGATATAACTGTCTCTAAGATTTAAATATGAAATTTCTTTAAGATGAGATAATCAAAGATTATTCATACTTTACAAACACATTTTATGTCATGTATTCCATTTATCATTACCTTCTATTCCAAGAGTAGTGCAATTACTTTAATAATTGAAATGAGAATTTTATATCTTTAAATGAATTGTCAAGAATGGTTGTGTGATATGTATTTGTGATCTTGTTATTGCTAGGTGATAATATTTTCGAGATCTTTAAGGAATGTTCAAAGTATTGAAATGTGAGATGCTTCTATTTGACTCTGCTAGCCTTACATAGGCACTGGTTAGTCTTGCAATTTCTATTTCAGTTTGGTCCTATCAAAGTCAATTCAAAAATCATTTTAATTTCATGTTGATTCGTATAGGAGTAGTATAATCTGGTTCTTAGCATTCTTAATGAAAGTGGGATTTTTCATAAGGTTGGTAAAGTTTAAACACTCATTGCCTATAAGTTTGAGAATTATTCACTTTAAGAGGTTTGTAGCTAGTTACAAAAATAAGTTTATCATGTATGCAAACCTAGAATTAGGATCAACCTCCTGAGTGTCGTGGAGCTCAAATAGAAGAAGGCTTTCTATGTCTTGTCAATTGGTATTTTACTATCCTCAATTTGTGGATAGTGTTGAATTTGTGACTTAAGTGAAGATCCATAGATCTAGGTCTCATATTCTCTCTTATGACTAATGGTAGCAAGAAAAATATCCAAAAAACTAGTGACTCTATTGGTGATTATTGTGTAAAATTTTATCTCATTGTGCCCTAGAATCTTTGGCACTATCTATGAAAATATTATCAAATTATGTTTATCTACTTGGGTGGGGATAGAGATGCGAGATTTCCTTTTTAGGATTCATCCTAGAATTTATGTTTTGACCTTGTCAAGCTATAATCTAGGTCACAACCATTTTTGGTTATCCTATTTCCCTGTTATATTTAGATTCTGCTATGATTAAATATGGTTCTTCCTAGTAATGACCTCACCCATTTAGTTCAACCTGACTTGAATTGGACTAATAATGAGAAAGAGGATATTATTTCCCAGTTGGGTTCATTGGCTTGGAAATGTAAGATGAGTTATGTTGAATACAAAAGAGTGATTGAAGTTTTAGAGGAGGAGGAAGAAAGAGAAGATGTTCAACATGAAAATTTACAAAGGTTGATTTTAGAATCTAGGATCATTTAGATTTGATATTTAATTGTCAAGCATGATTGCACCAATTTATTTTGTAAGTTGTTGTTAGGATAATGAGGTTACCAGATCTAAAAGATATAGTAGTGGGTATTGAATTTCAAGTGTGGCTTTGCTGATGGAAGGATCCAGAAGTGTAAAAAACCTTTGAAGAATCTTCATGATTTTGAAGATGTATTCCTCTTTAATGAAGGTGGCGACTCTCTATTTGAAAGAACCTAAAATAAAAAAATGTTTGGCATCTATAAGGTTTCCAATATGAGGGTTGATATAATATTTACCAGGTATTCCTCAATTTTTTCATGATATATCAATGTTCCCTACTAGGTGAAGATTAGCACTAGACTAGGGAAAGGATTGTATTGGTTTCATGTAATTCTCATGATTTAATTATGTTCTTTTTATAGGATAAGTATGTATGTTATTCATAGTTATGTTGATTAAAGGAGATTTTATAATTTTCTTTGATAGATCATGTTTAGTGTATGTAGGGTCTCTTGTTGTAGAATGGATTTTGTATAAGAATAATTGTAAGGATGTTATAGTTTGAACATTCCTTTATAGGTCCAAATGTGACTATAAATTGTGATAGGCCTCATCCTCTATTATGTAATTTGAGAAAAAAATTTGGCTTGGAAAGATACAAGCTCATATACTTTGAGGGTTTTGTTGGTTACCCAAATGCCATGCTAGTTGAGATCAGAAAGGAGGTTCCAAAATTTAGTGGTTCAAAGTGTGAATTAGTAGACAAGTATCTTCATAGATTTAATGACCTAATAGATGATTATGAAGTTGGATGTAAAGATGTAGTGATGAAGTTGCTTGCACAATCCCTATAAGATGGGGCTAGAGAGTGTTTCTCAAGTTTTCTACCAATATTAATCAATACTTGGGATAAGCTCAAAGTTTGTTTCAATGAGAAATTTAATAAAAGTATATGTGAGGGTTTGGTCATTAATTAATTCATGAATATTTGCATCAAAAGTGAGGAGTTAGTTCCCAAATTCAATCAGAGATTGACGAAGGCATTAAGGAAAATCCCTAAGAGTTGTAAGCCTCAAGATGAAATGGCACTAGTCATATATCTAGTTGCATTTAACAAGAAGATGAGCTATAGACTAATAAATGAAAATCCCATGAATCTGCATGAAGCTTTCCAAATTGCAATAAATATTGAGATGGTATCCAAATATGGGATGATTAGAAGGCTCAATCCTGATAAGAAGATATCAAGTGTAGTAAAATTCTACACTCCCCTGGTTATGAATGAATATTATGAAAATCACCATCCTATTGTCTAAATACTTGTTTCACCTCTCAATGTTGGTAAAGATTCCCTAGATATAACAATGGAATCACATAATTATACAGTGAACACAAATGACATGAGCATGATTTAGAATACAATCTTATACATGGAGCCAAGGTTAGAAGAGGGGGGTTATTTTTCTATAATACATATGACTAAAACCATGCTACTGGAAACCTATGTTAGAAATAGGAAATACTGAGGGGGGGGGGGTGAATTAGTATTTCACAAACTTTTACTCTTGTCCAATTATGGATATAAGAAATTAACTTGAAGCTTGCATATGAAACTAAACTGAGTAAACTGAATAACAAACATAACAATAAAACAAATGAAATCATAACACCATTTTTATTCTTGAGGAAACCCTAGGCAAGGGAAAACCCCAGTGGGAATGATACCCACAACTGATCCACTAATCAAAAGTATTCGGTTAAGGATGTTGACCCTGTTAGGAGTCTATTACATACATATAGTCTCTCTGTCCTGGTTAAAGGACTCTAGGCCTTGTTAGAAGCCTCAACCCTGTTAGGATTTTCTATTACAAAACAAAATGTTTGCAAGATGAGCTCACTGCCCAAACATGCAATTTACAATAATAGCTTCTGATACAAAGATAAAATACAAAACCTTTTACTACTGCCGAATAGCTTTCCTATTCTGATCTAGCTTTGTAGGCTCTTCTCTTTCATATACAATGCTAACTTCCTTTCTTCTTACAATATATAGCTTCTCATCATATATCAACTTATTACAATTTATTTTTTGTCACTTCTACATTTCACATTACATAATACTTACATAAATACAAGTTATTACAATAAATAACTTTTAGTCGGCTTACAATACTTATACTCTTCTCAAAATATAAAATCAATTCATGTTGCCTTAGGGTAAACATCTAGGATGTCGTACCTAACTATTCAAGTCATTATTTTGATAAAAAAAATAATCCCTTAACTCAATGTAATCATATTCTGTCTTTTGCTTTGTTCGGGTCGACTCTACACTGTCTTTGTAAATCTTTAATATCTTCTTCCATACATGCTGTACAGACTTGTGATCTCATATGCGGCTTTGATATATATAGAATGATCCATGTTCAAGTGCACACACACTGAAACTTCTTTTGTGAATGTCGCTACACAAAACTATCTCCGATTAGACTGGTAAACACTGTTGTACTTAGACAATTTTCTAATGCGCTCATATAAAACTACTTCATTCGATTATGCTATTTTCATGCTGAGCATATGTTGCCATAATGAAAACATTATAATATCCTACTTAGCCAAATTGCAAAGAATCTCCCCCTTTGTCATTGGTGGCAACATATGGGAAAATTGGCTAAGTCCCAAAAAACTTAAATTACAAAAATCGTGGCCATTACAAAATGTGAATCTTATATGTCTATACATATCTACTTATTTCTCCAAAAACTAATACTCCCCCTAAGAGTATGCTTCATACTATACTCATATCTATTGTTGGATAGTTGAATTTACTAGTATATATGACTAAGTTTTATGTTGTCATTATGGCAACAAATTCATATGAAGTTTTGTAGTCAGTGCACTAACTTAGAAGATCATAATTTGGCTAAGTATAGAAGATAGAGAAGATAGTAAAGAACCTAATGATTAGAGCATCCGTGCATGTGTGTATGATCGAGTTTTGGTATGCACCCTTAGATATAAGATTTTGAGTATGTTACCATGCTAATTCTAAGAACGCATGGTCAGATATGACAGCATGAAGAAGTTACAACAAGTCTAAGTGACACAATCAATAAGTGGCAGAACAGAACAATGCATGGAGCTGATAGATAGCATTTTGATTAGCATATATCATTTTGTTTTGTAAAGGATATGCACCTATCTTAATTGTGTTATAAGCATGTTAATATCATTGTATATAAGCACGCTTGAGCCAATTAACTTGGAAGCATTGTATGTGTTAAGTTATAGGCTGACCTCGTAGTTAGTTTTGGTTGCGTCTAGTCAACATGTATATATGTGACATGTGCTTTTGTATTTGAGTATGTATTGTATATAGAGAAGAGTAGAAGTATGAAAAGTATGTATTAGAGTAGTAAGAATGATATAGATCTTTACAAGAGGTTAAAGCATCAGTGCACAAAAGGAACTGATCAGACATAAGTGTCAAAGCAGCAGTTCACCTTGCAGATATAGTGTGTATCTAATAACCATGAGGTTGTAGCCTTCTTCATTGAGCAGTGAGCTCTGGCAATGAGCCATCCACCCCTAATAGGGTTTTTTACTTATAGACTCTTAACCGAGTCATTGTACTCAACATTTTAATGACTGCTCCTAACAGGGCAAAGGAACATTAACAGGTTCATAATACAAAGTACAATTATAGTGGGTACTAATTCCCACTGAGGTTTTCCTCTGGCCAAGGTTTCCCCATAAACATATTTTGTGTTGTGTTATGGTTGAATACTTCATTTTCATTTTTTTTCATTTTAGTATTTAAGTAATTGAGTTAAGTTTCAAGAATCAAAAATTAATTATAGAACACTGATTCAGCCCCCCCTCTTAGTGTTCCCATTCCTAACATCTATATCTTCTATATACATACAATTTTGATACTATACTACTCCCCCTTTGACAAAAATGACAAAGGTGTCAATTCTATAAGTATAACAGAATTGTTTTACCTCAATGATCTCAATATTGCAAGGCCAGAAGGCTTGCAACACAACCTACAAAATTAGCTTTCAGGTTCTCTATCTCCTTGTCCCATGTTTTCTTCACTGAGTCTTAAACACTTGGTAGTGTACATAGGCCAAAGGATGCTATTTCAACTATCTTCAGATTATCATATGAAAATATTTCATAAGATGTCTTTGATGAAAGACATACTTCTAGCTGACTCTCCACAATACTAAATTTTAGTGGTAAATGCTCTCTGAGTAGAATTAATCTCTTCAATTTCTTCTCCTTTTCATCCTTCATAAGTCTCATTAATCTCTGTCAAATTGCCAACATCGGCTCCTTGGTCATTGAATGGGTTCTCTTCACTGTCTAAGGTGATATTCATGCCTTCAATGTTCATAGATTCATCTGTAATGTTGATGGAGGTTGGCAGAGCTGGTGATGATTCAGTCTAGTTTTTTTCTTCAACTTCTTGATCAGATTCACTGATTAATTCACCTAGTCCAGAGGTCATTACCTTCACAATCACTTCCTCTATTTCTTTGTTTATCTCTTCATAGTTTCCTCCCATTATGAATACTATCCTTCTCTTCCTTATCAGATGAGTACTTAAATTATTCATTATTTCTTCAAAATGATCTTCATCTTTTATTTCACAAGGTTTTCTTACAAATATTTCTTTTCTTCCTTTATCTTCTTCTGTAGCTCTCTTCTTTCTATTTAACAATTTCTCATATAGATTGTTAGGGATCTTGCCTTTTATGTCTTCAAATTTCTTGTCTGCAAGGATCATGTGTCTGACAACTACATTTTCTAGGTTTAACTTGTCAAAATTATCATACATCTCATAATACTTGTTCAACTTGGAGAAATCCCCTTCATTTATGATCAAAGGGTTCACTTTGTCTATTTTAGGCTTCCATTGTTTCTTCTTGCTGCTACCCGCCTCTTCATATGCCTATGGCTTAACTATTGGTGTTTTCCTTTGTAATGGGGTAAAGATAGTCTTTTATCTTTTACTTGGTCCACTTGACATCTCTTTCACTCTCTTGGTTGGTGTGGTGGAGGAGGATCTTTTGGATTTCCTCACTTTTGGTACTTCTACTTCTTCAATCTCTTCATCAATATCCTGAGTTTCTTTAGTAGGGGTTGCATGGGATGCCAAGGGTGGAAATGATAATACTTATTTCTATCCAATGTCCCTAATTGCTGCTACTGTATGCTTCACAATGAAAAAATCATGTTCGGTCATACCTATATCCTTCAATATTTTCTTGATAGTACTGTCAACTCCCTTCTTTTCCATTTTCTATACTTGTGATGTTTGTGCTGAATTGAACTTCTCTTCATGTGTTCCAAATCTAGGACTCTTTGCATCCAAATTACTCTTAAGTAACCTACTTACATAACCTTCAATTTCAACTTTTGAAACCTCATACTCAAGAGGATCTACAATTTCTAATATTGGCTCAACTTCTTCAATGTAGGTAAAGTCTATGTTAACTAAGAATCATATCTCATCTTTTTACTTCTCCACAATAGATGGTGGAATCCTTGATCTTTTCCTCATTTCATTTTGAAAAGTCTTTATTACTAAAGTAGCATTTTCATTCACTTTATCAATAGGGTGTCTCAAATATACTTTGTTAATCCTGTCCATATAATTTATGTTATCATTCCAATAAACTCCTATGGTGAATGTGAATCTTCTTAACAAATGAAAAAACATGTAGGTTATCAGGGATGAAAATCTAAACTATGAATTCTTAGTCTTTCTAATCTTCTCAATATTTTTAGTCAACTGTATCCTCAAAATCTCACATGTCTACTTGTACTTTGTCTACACACATAAGATAAGTTGCATGTACCATGCCAGCTGCCATGTCATCTTCTCTTGAGCTCGCACAAAATTTTGAAGTCAATATTTTTCAAATATATCTAACATCATCTTGTTCAATCTTACTTATAACAATTCCTCTTCCATTATATGAAGACTTGGTGTTATCTAACACTATTTTCTTAACATTCTTTTCATTCAAAGGAATTACTCTTGACTTAGATAATCATGTTATCTCATGAATAAGGTCTGCGGTAATGTTTATGACTCTATCATCTAACCAAAAATTTCCATTATGAATTCTTCTTAATATTATCTTGGTCCATTTATCATTCTGGAATTCATAGTGAAGTGTATACTTGATAACATCTATTTCACTCAAATTCTCAAACCCTTCTTTATAGGACATGTCTTGTTTATAGATTTTATCATACTCCATGATTAGGCTACCATCTCCTATAGTCTCAAACTTACATTTAAGATAAATTTTCACATCTTCCAAATGCGAAACTCCATCTGGAACGATTGACAAGGCTAAACTAGGGTCTTCTTCTAAGGGTTCCATAGGTTCCTTCTTCATTTTAGGTCTAGCTGAATCTTTGATGTTGTGAACTAGTGATGCATCCATGATCCTATAAAATATGACTGCTTTAATAGTGTATACGTAGTAAAATACCTCAGAATTGTGATTTAGGGCTTTGCGTAGATTTGGCAAGAAATCCATCTCCAAATCCTACAAACTGCTCTTAATCTCCACTGGCTAGCTCTCTATATCACTTGTAATTGCTTGAATGATAAAATGATATAAATCATCTACTTTTATCCTTCAAATCTTTCAAGATACTGACATCACATTAAATTTCTTTATTGCTTCATGCTAAAAAGATGTTCCTGGTTACTTGCACAAATTCATTCTTTTCATGTACTCGCATACATATTCATAAATTCATGCTCTCTTAACCATAGCTTCATTATATCATATTATAGCTTATATTAACTTCGCAAGACTTAATTCAATCTATTCTAACTTCTACACTATTATGATGCCTTACTCTAATACATAATTCATGAAATAAATACTTAAGTGCTTTGAGATGAATTGGGAAATGACTCACACTTACTCTCAGGTACTTCACCTCTCTAGTTTCCTAGTATACTGAGTGTTCTCGCTTGATCTTGTGCTTTAACAAAATCAAATTCTTCCAAGTTACTACAACATTCTCTCTGACTATTGTTGGTGCTCACATTTCTCATTGTGTAGTTTCTAGGATTAGGGTTTCTCATGTTCTTCATTCTGCAAAATCTCATTGTGTGACCAAAATTGTTGCATATATGACAAACTACTCCATTGTTTCCATACCTCAATCTTGACTAACTAATTTGTGATCTGCAATTTCTAGCAATATGTCCAATTTTGTTGCATCTATAACATACAACTCCATTCCTTTTGTTCATGTCCCGAATAGGTCTCTTATCTGCAAGGTTAGTATCTCTAAAAATTCTACTACTATTATTATCATTAGATCTAGGTTTCTTACAATCAATAGCTCTATGTCCAAAACCATGAAAATTATAACAATAACCAAAGATAGGTTTGAATTTCTTACCTGTAGAATCTCTTTTCATATATCCAAAAGAATTGCATGAAAAACATCTACCTTTGAATTCTCTTTGTATTTCTTTAGGTGGTTCATCTTGCTTAGGTGGATTAGGTATATCTTTAGATTTGTTAGGTTCATCAGAATTCTTTTCTTATTTATTCTCAGAGTGTTTTGGATTTGGTTCTTTTCACTCCTCAATCTTCTTTGGGAACATATCTTCAAGATAGCCAAGACCGGTTTTATCATAAGATGGTTTCTAATAAGACATTTGTTCATCAATCTTTTCACTATTGGAATACAATTTCTCAAGATGTTGTTTAGACTGAGTTAGTTATCCTTTCACAATTGTATTGTACTTCTCAAGTTCACCATACTGCAAATTTGTTTTCTCAAGTTTAGATGTCACTTTTGTAAGTTTAGATCTCAAATCTGCATTCTCATATTTTAGATTTGATTCATCTTTTCTATTGTCATCTTTCAAGCTTAACTTCAGATCTACAATCTTTAGTTCATGTTTAAGAATCTCATTTTATTTCTCCAGTCTTAAAACTTCATCACAGTCCTTGACTTGAATTGTAGGTTCTTTCTTTGATTTTAGATCTTCTATCTTTTCTTTTAGTTTCTCAATGTAGTTTTTCACATCATCATATTTCTCCTTCAGAGTATCTCTTTTTTCAGTAAGAATATCAATATGTTCAAGAGCTTCATCAAGATTCTTCTGCAACTGATCCATATCCATAGAGATCTTACTCAAGCTGTTAGGCTTTCTCTGGATAAATTTTTTCTGAGTAACTAAGCTCTACTACCAATTGTTAGAAATAGGAAATACTAAGTGGAGGGGGGGTGAATCAGTATTTCACAAACTTTTACTTTTTCCCAATTATGGATATAAGAAATTAACTTGAAGCTTGCATAATAAACTAAATTGAGTAAACTAAATAACAAGCATAACAATAAAACAAATGAACTCATAACACCATGTTTGTTCTCAAGGAAACCTTGGCCAAAGGAAAACCCTAGTGGGGATGATACCCACAACTGATCCACTAATCAAAAGTATCCAGTTAAGGATGTTGACCTTGTTAGGAGTCTATTACATACATATAGTGTCTCTATCCTGGTTAAAAGACTTTGGGCCTTTTAAGAAGCTTCAACCCTATTAGGAGTTTCTATTACAAAAAAAATGTGTTCAAGATGAGCTCACTGCCCAAACATGCAATTTACAAGAATAGCTTCTGATACAAAGGTAAAATACAAAACCTTTTACTATTGCCGAATAGCTTTCCTATTATGATCTAGCTTTGTAGGCTCTTCACTTTCATATACAATGATAACTTCCTTTCTTCTTACAATATACAGCTTCACATCATATATCAACTTATTACAATTTATTTTTTTTCACTTATACATTTTGCATTACATAATACTTACATAAATACAAGTTATTACAATAAATAACTTTTAGTCGGCTTACAATACTTATACTCTTCTCAAAATATAAAATCAATTCATGCTGCCTTAGGTTAAACATCTAGGATGTCGTCCCTAACTAGTCAAGTCATTATTTTGATAAAAATAATAATCCCTTAACTCAATGTAATCATATTTTGTCTTTGGCTCTATTGAGGTCAGCTGAATACTGTCTCTGTAAATCTTGAATATCTTCTTCTGTACATGTCGTACATACTTGTGCTCTCATATGTGGCTTTGATATACATAGAATGATCTATGTTCAAGTGTGCATGCACTTAACCTTATACTGTGAATGTTGCTAAACAAAAATGTCTCTGATCAGACTGGTAAACACTGTTGTACTTAGACAATTTTCAAATGGGCTCATACAAAAATGCTTCCTTCAATTATGTTATCTTCATGCTGAGTATATGTTTCCATAATGACAACATTCTAATATGCTACTTAGCCAAATTTCCAACAACCTATTTTTCTTGGTAAAATGGAATCCTTGATTACAAGTCAAGATGTATTTCAAACACTTTATCAACAACATGAAACTTTGGTTGTTCCATTGATGTCTATCTAGGCTTTGATTAACAATCTAGGTTTTGATTTCTTTAGTAATAAGAATGTTTTGGAGCTTGAGACCCATATATAGTTTTGTATTAGTGGTGAGCCAATTGAAGAGTGCAAGGATTTTATCATGATTGATATAGGTAGTTCACTTTCAAGTGAACAAAATTTAGATGACGTGTGTGTGCATAAGAGCTGTGAGGCCATGTATGATGATGAATCTTTGGATACTCTTGAAGTGAATGAATATTATAAAGGTATGTATTTCTATAGTATCCATGGTGGATTGTATGAACCCAAAATGGAATATTTTGTTTGTCTTGAATATGAACAAAGGAATAAAGGTATAATGTATAAATTGGCTTCTCAAAATAGTGATAGTGGATAGATGGAGTTTAAAGCAAAAATAGGCTTCCCTTATAATTTAAGGAGAGGTATTGTATCCCCAATTAAATACAATTTCAAGGAATTCCACAATCCATTATGTGAGGAGACAACTAATGAAGATTAGTGGGCATATTATCACATTAAGTTTAATAATGGTTTTCATATTCTTACAAATATGTTGTACTATAATGAGAAATAGGAAGAGTTTGAAACCCCTTGTTATAAATATTTTGAGGATGGTTTCCAAGTCTTTACAAATCATGTATTTGATGATGTATCTTTGGATGGAGATGACTATCTATCATGTGAGGATGATCAACATGCTTATGAAATTAACATATTAGATTTATCCATTTCTAATAATTGTACATATGAATATAAATATGAAGATGATAATGACCAACACATTGGGGGTGGTCTTGAACACGATTCCAATAATGTTGAAGGAAAATTTAGATATGCTTAGTAAGGTTTGCATGAGTTAGATGGTTTTGTTAACAAAGATGCATGTTCCTTACAGAGGAAGGAACTGGGGATGAATAGTTGGGAATTATTTGATGATCCTTATGAAGATATGATACACATGTAGGGTGGGGGAACTGAGGTATATAAAAAAAATAGAGGTGATATTGCATGTTCTTGTGCTACTCACCATAGTGATATCCAGGTTCATAATTATTTACATGGTGATATCTTCATTCATTCTAATCTATTTTAGAGAGATGGAATTTCTACTGGAGTTCTTTGTATGGATTGGAGGGATGATGATCAAAATAAATTGAAGGTGATACTAGAAATGTTAGCACATGAACTGATTCTTATGTATTTGAATAAATTAATTAAAGATAAATACCACAAATCTATATTGGGTTTGCAAATTGATCATAAGGTTGAATATTAGTGTTTTGTATTCCTAGTGGAGTTACCTATGCTTATGGTTGAGCATGGTATTGATGTTCTTGAATATGATGTGCTTCAGTTTGAACATGACCATATTAGATCTATGAATGATGAGTTTGTTGACAATATTGAGCATGATGAATGAGTAGGTTATGTTAGCTGCAATATGAACATTTAGGTTGTTCTTAGCATCATCTCAAGATTGATCAAATTATTGTGTAGAGGCATCAAGTTTTTGATTGAGGTAAATGTTTATTCCACATTTTTGGTGACCCAAGGCCATCAATGAAAGAATTATCACAAGTACGAACCAATTATTGAACCCAATAATAAGGATAGGGTCTACTCTCCCAGAGATAACTAGTTCCTTGCATTGAATTAGCATTCAACTTGCCAACTATAGCCACTATTGGCGTCCAAAAATACTTGTCATTTTTATGCTTACCTTAAAGTTTTGTCCTTCCATAATAAATTAGCCCTTATGTTTTACATGTGGTTCAATTTTTTCTTAGAATGCTTGTCATTTTTATGCTTACCTTAATGTTTTGTCCTTCCATAATAAATTATCCCTTATGTTTTACACCTGGTTCAATTTTTTCTTAGAATGCTTGTCATAGTCCCAAAAATGTTATGTCTCTCTAGTAGATAATGTAGCAAGGTTGTAGTTGAGCAGTGATAGTTTGGGAATTTCTTTGTCGTGTCCTCCCGATGGTTATGAAGGAAGAAAACTAGTGGTCATGAGGCTATGTGGTGGTCTTCAAGAAAATACAAAATATGTTGTCACATCCTCACAACTTGATTAGATAGTTAAGGGTTCTGGCCTAGGGATAAGCAATAGTAGGCCATGTGTTTGCAGCTAAAAATATTGAATAAATAAATAGAGAATGTTACTCATGTCCTCATGACGGTTTGGTGATGTAGTTAGTTTGACCATGAGCCCATGAATGGATATTTGAAATGAGTGTAATGGTTTGTCACATCCTTGTGATGGTTATTAATGAATATGTCTCCAAGTCACAAGATTGCAAGGAAGAATAAAGTGCTATAGTTGTGCCTTGTTGCAACCTGACAACTAGATGAGTGGCTCTCAGTTTTGATCCATGGGGTGGAGAGAATGTTACACATGGAACCTAAATGAATGATTTAAGTAAAGGACAATATTTTTCACCGCATTACCATAGGAGTGAAAAATTGGTGAGGTTGCATGCAATAGGTTTACAAGGTGGTGACACTTGTTGAAGACCTTTGGCCTCACATCCTTGTGGGCCTAGACCACAATTAATTAGATGAGTTATGAGAATGTAATAAATTTAATGGGAAACTCAAGATGGGTTAGTCTCATCCTTGTAACACTTTATGAATCTAGCCTAGAAAGCTTGCAGTTGTGCGAGATGATGACACACGTTTGGGGGAATTTTGAAGCAATGATAAGGAGTTCTATGACTAGGTGGAAAAATACATGCTTAAAATGTTTGCAAGAGGTAGATTATTTACAATGTTGACCATGCTAGGTGGTATTTAGTTGGAGTTAGTCGAGCCAATGATCAATTTCCATGTGGATTTCCATGTAGGCTAGAATGTCTAGATTGTATAGGTCAAGACCTTTTGACTAAATTTTGAAGATTACAGAATGAAAAAAGATGGGATTTAATGTCAGAAGTGACATCTAAAAGATGTAACATATAATTCTAAATTATGGAACAAATTAGAAAACCATTACATCCTATTGCCATCTCTCTTGCATAGTGCTATACTATTGTTATAACCGAGAAAATCAACTAGAAAAGACAATTTCACAGAATATGAATCTCTAAGTATAGATGTTACCCAAATTGGAAAATGGTTGCAGTTGTTTTGAAACTTATAGAAATAATATATATAGCTATTCATAGAGAATGAATAAGCATATTCTCTAAGCTCATTTTCTTGCAAGTGAGAAGGATATTCTAAGTGTTCAAAATGCCAATAATAAGAATTATCAAGATAGCATTATCTGTTGCATGAGGATGAAACTGGGGAAGGCCATACTCTAATAAGTGTATAAGGAACAAGAGTTGATGCTACACTCTATGGTTGTAGGGATATTTTAAATACCAATAGTGGTTGTAGGGATTTTTTAACCTAATTGCCCCACTATTAGTGCTTATTGCCAAATTGTGGGAATTCACAAGATTTTATTAGGGGCACAATTCCTTAAGGATACTTATCTAATTATCCCTAAGGGGTAGGCTATAGATTGGGGAGTGGATGTAGGACCTAGTGGTTTGGGCTTGTTTCTTCCTAGCTCACCCTAGGAAGAATTCTTGAAGTTCTCCCCTAAGATGGGAGATAGTGAGAATCATGCATTCTTACCTTCTTTGTATCAAAAATTACCATAGTGCAATAGGGGAATGGATCTTGGGAATAAATGGTTTTAAAGGTGCCACTATAATTTCTAATGGATTGTTTTGACATTGGGTCTCTCTACGTAGACAATTGTAGATTCACCTTAAAACAAAAAGTCAAGGTACTATCTTTGATGAAGGGAATGCCTGTTACAACTAGCTAGTGATAAATCAGATTAAAGAAAATAGATGAAGAATATTTCAAATGAATACAAGACACATTTGTCTATTGTAGGAACATTCTTCAGCTACATAAATGTGGCAAAAGAAAAATTATAATAACAATTCTCAGTTAGAAAAGGGATGACTAGGAAAGTCATATTTTGGAAGAAAAAATATCTTTTAGAAGCAGAGAAAGCCAAATTTTTCATCTCCTTCTCTATAAATTATTCTTCCTTATATATTCAAAGTCTTCCAAAACTTCTAAATTCTATAGAAGTAGACATAAGATTACAAAAAAGTTGTAAAGTTCCATAAGTTGAGGCTTCTAGCAAATATTCATAAATTTCCAATTTGTAGTATCTTCTATGTCTTGAAAATAACCTCATGGTGAAGTTTTGTCATAGAAGTGTCTCCAATCTTGAAATGTAAATTTTTTTTAAGTTGAGATAATGATGAAGGGTGCTCCCCTTAATACCACAAACACATAACAGAAATAGAGAAACAACAACAATATGCAAGAACAAAAAATTGGCTTCTTATTATCTCCACAAATGTGGAATTACAAACTTTCAGAATTACAATATGCAAAGCCACATGGGCATTCCCTTACAATATTCTATAGGACAAAGCCTCGAACTATTACCCAGATCTACTACCCAGAACTATTCTGAACTGCCTAAGACAATAATACAACCTTCCTTATATAGGCAATTTTTCCACCGCTTGGGAAGGTTCCAAAATTTTTAGCCAATAAGGCCGACTATCAAATCTAAAATGTTAAACATTGGTGAAATATTCAGCTCACTAGGCAATTCTACCTCATATGCATTTCCTGAATCATGCTTCTTCAGTATCTTACATGGCCCAAACTTCTTCATTTTTAGCTTGTTATATGTACCAACTGGAAACCGCTCCTTCCGCAAATGAACCATGACTTCATCACCAACTTGAAATTCCTTATACCTCCTTTTCTTATCTACCTTAGCCTTATACTATGCATTCATCTTGGTAATATGCTTCCTCACCTCCTCATGGATGTTCTTCAAGTGTTCTGCAAAATCCTCAGCTTCAACACTACTTATTTCTCCTTTATCTATCTTTCTCAATTCAGATGCATTTCTTGGACTACTTCCATATACAATCTGGAATGGTGATTTACCAGTGCTCCTATTGACAGAATTATTGTATGCAAATTCTACCTGTGGTAAAATCAAATCCCATCCTGTTGGCTTATCTCCAACCAAGCATCACAACAGATTTTCCAAACTTCTATTCACCACCTCTGTCTGTCCATCAGTCTGTGGATGATGTGATGAGCTGAACTTCAAATCTGTCTTCAACTTCTTCCACAATGTCTGCCAAAAATATCCAACAAACTTAGTATCTCGATCTGAAACTATGGTCATTGGCAAGCCATGTAGTCTCACCACTTCTCTGAAAAATAATTCTGCTACATGAATAGCATCATTAGTCCTCTTGCAAGGAATGAAATGTGCCATCTTTGAAAATCTGTCAACCACCACAAAAATTGAATCATGTCCCCGCTGTGTCCTCAGTAAACCAAGAACAAAGTCCATACTGATATCCTCCCAAGGCTTCTCTGGTACAGGTAATGGTTGATACAACCCTGTATTCTGCTTCACTCCTTTTGCCATCTGACATACTCTACAACTCTGTACAAAATTCTTGACATCTTGTTGTAATTGTGGCCAATAATAATTTTCACTAACCAAAGCAAGGGTTTTATCACGACCAAAATGTCCAGCCAATCCTCCGCTATGCTTCTCCTTGATGAGATTCTCCCTCATAGAGCTTCATGGAATGTACAACTGACTCCCTCTGAATAGCATATCATCTTGGATGATAAAATCCAGCCATTTCATCCTGTCTAGAGTAATAGGTTCTGTACAAGCTTTCCAAGCTTTACCAAAATCAGGATGCTCTGGATATAAATTATTGAGTTCCTTGAACCCAACCACCTCAATCTGCATCTCTATCAGCAATAGTTGCCTTTTGCTAAGAGCATCCACAACCCTATTAGACTTTCCACTCCTGTGTTTTAAAATAAATGTATAACTCTGCAAAAACTCAACCCATTTCAAATGCCTCTGATTCAACTTTCCTTGACTATTCAAATATTGCAAAGCTTGATGATCAGTATACAAAACAAACTCCTTAGGAAGTAGATAATGTCTCCACTTCTTTAATGCCTGAACTATAGCATAAAATTCTTGATCATAAACAGAATACTTCCTCTTGGCATCATTTAACTTCTCACTGAAATAAGCAATAGGTTTACCTTCTTGGCTCATAACAGCTCCTATTGCAGTACCACTAGCATCACAATCTACTTGAAACACCTTATTAAAATCTGGAAGTGCTAAAATAGGTTGTTCTGTAACTTTTTGTTTCAACAATTGAAAACTCTTTTCTACCCTTTTAGTCCACTTAAAATCTTTTCTATCCCCTCTCATTGTCTCAGTCAAGGGACCACAAATACTGCTAAAATTTCTGATAAAATTTCTGTAAAAGCTAGCTAGACCATGAAAAGATCTTACCTCAGTAGCACTCCTTGGAGTAGGCCATTCAAGGATAGCCTGTACCTTCTCTGGGTCCATTTTTAGACCTTCTGCTGAGACTACAAATCCCAAATACACTAACTCTTTCTTCACAAAACTGTACTTCTTCAAGTTAATCAACAATTTCTCATCTCTCAACTTCTCAAACACCATACGAATATGCATCATATGTTCCTCCAATGTCTTGCTAAAAATCAAAATATCATCTAGGTAAACAATGACAAACTTACCCAAAAATTCTTTCAGAACCTCGTTCATGAGCCGCATGAAAGTGCTTGGTGCATTGGTTAGCCCAAAAGGCATGACTAACCACTCATATAGTCCTTCCTTTATCTTGAAGGTAGTCTTCCATTCATCTCCTTCTTTGATCCGAATCTGATGATATCCACTCTTCAGATCTATCTTTGAGAAATACACAGCTCCACTCAAACAGTCCATAATATCATCCATTCATGGCAATGGAAACCTGTACTTGATTGTGATCTTGTTTATTGCCCTAGAATCTGTACCAATCCTCCACTCTCCATTCTTCTTTGGTGCTAATACCGCTGGTACAGCACAGGGACTCAGACTCTCACGGATCAATCCTTTCTGTAGCAGTTCATGTACTTATCTGTTCAACTACTCACTTTCTGCAGGTGTCATTCTATGTGCTTCCTTATACGGAAAACTCACTCCTGGGATCAAGTCCATCTAATGACTAATCTTTCTGACTGGTGGTAATCCATTAGGCACGTTATCGGATACAATATCCTGAAACTCATTCAACAAATCTGCAACTTCTACAAGAACATCTTCTACTTCCTCTTTACCAGCTTTTGGAATTAAAGAAAAACATACATGCTCATGCCTCATACCATCTAAGAAATTTCTTCCATCAACAAAAGTTATCCTTGCATTACCACATACCTTTTCTTCAGTCTCCTTCAATGGTTTTAGCTTATGTCGCACTCCATCCTTTGTCAGGGAATAGGTATTCGCACAACCATCATGTACAGCAGATTTGTCAAACTGCCATGGTCTACCCAACAACATATGACATGCATCCATAGATATGATATCACACAATACCTCATCTTGGTATCCACCAATCTTGAACTTCACCAGGCATTGTTCATTGACCATGACCTTGTGGTCATCCTGTACCCAGGTAATCCGATATGGATGTGGGTGTTTCTGTCTCTTGAGCTTCAACTTTGTCACCATCTCTTCTGACACCAAATTGTCAGTGCTTCCACTATCAATGATCACATCACAACATTTACCTTCACACTTGCACCTGGTGTGAAACAGGCTCCTCCTTTGCTCAGGTTCATTCTCACCACTCAACAGGACTCTTCTGTTAATCAATGTTTCTCCTTTTTGGGCATCTTCAGAATTTGATGATCTGGCATCTTCATCTACATGTGCAACTCTGGCCTAGCCTTCATTTCTCCTGTCTGTTCTACCTTGGCACTGAGGACATTCAAATGCCCTATGACCTTCTTCTCCATAGTGAAAACATGTTCCACAGAAGCCTCCTCTTCCAGATCCTTGTCCTCTTCCTCTTTCTCTCTGATCTCTATTACTCTGATCCTGAAAATGATTGGAATTATTTCCTCTCTGATTCTGACTGCTACTGGCCTCATCCTTCTTTTTTGGATCTTCATTTCGGCCACCATATGACCATCCGCCAGATCTTCCACCACGACCTCTTCCATTTTGTCTGCTCTCAAACTTCTTGTTCAGCTTTTCCTCTACTTTTAGGGCAAACTGGTATGCCTCCTCAATACTGTTCATTCGAACCAGATTCAACTCCTCCTGAATGCTTGGCCTTAACCCATTAAGGTATCGGGAAACTTTCTCCTTATCAGCTTCTGCATGGCCTGTTCTGATGAGGAGACGATAGAACTCCTCTGTATACTCCTAAACAGATCTTCCTGCTTGCTTCAAACTTTGCATTTTCTTTAGTAGGTCAAGCTCATAATCAATAGGAATGAACTGTCGCTTCAATTTATCCACCATCCGATCCCATCTTGTGATTTTATCTTTCCCTCTTCTATTTCACTCCAATTGAATTTCTTGCCACCAGATCTTCGCATGACCTTTCAGTCTGGCCTTCGCAAATTTGACCCTATCAGGATCCTCAACATCTTCATACTCAAAATACTCCTCACATTCATTGATCCAGTCGATCAATTCCTCTGGGTTAAGATTTCCAGAAAATGTAGGAACCTCAATCTTAGGTCTTTTCCCAATCTTGGAAATCACCTGAAAAAGTCTTTCTTCCTCCTAGTTCACAATTTTAGCTTCTCCTTCTTGATATTCTTCTTCGGCTTCATCCTCGCTTTCATCTCTGACATTAAGATTCATTCCTCTGTGAATCTCTTTTTACAATGCTTGCACTTGTCTCTGCAGCTCTCTAACCTTAGGTGTTACAACACCAGCTCTTCTGCCACGTTCCCTTCGTGGAGGCATTTTCGTGATGCGCATTGAAACCCTAGCCACGGCCCTGGTGCAAACTACCTCACAGTCGGTGATCTATTTACACACTCAAGAACTCCTACTCTGATACCACTTGATGAAGGGTGCTCCCCTTAATACCACAAACACATAACAGAAATAGAGAAACAACAACAATATGCAAGAACAAAAAATTGGCTTCTTATTATCTCCACAAATGTGGAATTAAAAACTTTCAGAATTACAATATGCAAAGCCACATGGACATTCCCTTAC